>JAXCMG010000039.1:10962371-11024070 GCA_034642415.1 Podarcis siculus
GAAGAAGAAGAAGAAGAAGAAGAAGAAGAAGAAGAAGAAGAAGAAGAGGAGGAGGAGGAGGAGGAGTTTGGATTTGATATCCCGCTTTATCACTACCCGAAGGAGTCTCAAAGCAGCTAACATTCTCCTTTCTCTTCCTCCCCCACAACAAACACTCTGTGAGATGAGTGGGGCTGAGAGACTTCAAAGAAGTGTGACTAGCCCAAGGTCATCCAGCAGCTGCATGTGGAGGAGTGGAGACACGAATCCAGTTCACCAGATTACGAGACTACCGCTCTTAACCACTACACCACACTGGGAGAGAACCCATGTACACCACATTTCAGCTCCTTGGAAGAAATGTGGAATATAAATGTAACATATAAACTAATGAACAATAAGAAACCATCACATGGACAGAACGGTATCAGATGAGCCACTTCTTCGGTATTTGAACATCTCAGAATCAAATTCTGTTTCCTCATTCAGCCTTGGCCCTAGAATTTGCCTTAGAATCCTTTGTGATGCACTGCTGTCAACAGATGAGTTGTTCCCTAAGGAAAAGACCCCTGAAGAAAGGAAGTTTCAAAACCAAAGTACTGTACAAATGAAGTTGCTCTCGGTTTGGAAAAGAGTGTCATCCTCATGTGGGCCAACCAGTTCTCCCTCAGACACAGCAATTTCAGAAAGGGGAAAATTTTAAAGATTCATTTTAGACTGCAAAGCCTAGCCGCTTTATCATTTTGACTGCAGAGTTCTGGAACTGTGAATACCTGAGTGAGTGTTAGCAGTATAGTGAGAAAACTATTATGCTTTCCACCGAGTTAATGCAATTTGGGTGTCAGAGCATGTCTGGGTGTCTTTTTCTTCCCTTTAGACAAAAAGATGTTGGGGCAGGGAGGGGTACATAACCTGCTTCACTGAGAATGAACGTACCAATTAAACTCTACGGGAACCTTATTGAGCATGCCATTTGTAAAATCCAGCTCTTTGGAGGGAAAGGCTGGGGAGGTCAATGAGCAACTCAAAATCTACGGCCCACTGACCCCAACTTCATTTGTCACCTCTTTAATGAGCATCAGAGATGCTCTCATATGTGCAGCCAGCAGAACAAAAAGTCTACAGTATTCTAAACCAGCTGCCTTGTACTCACCATGGCTGGGGAATTCTAAGAAACTCAACAAAATCAGTGCAGTTTTGAAATCAGTGGTTAAAATCAGCGAAGTTTTGAAAGGTTCAGTCTGCCATCTTGATTTGAAATGGCATCCAATTGTATCTAAGCATAGACCGAAACCTTGAATTCAGGAACCTTGATGCAAAATTTGGATTCCCTATCATACAAGGTGTACAAATGCATAGGGAATGAACAGACAACTTTCCAAAATATGTAGTTGGCGATGATGGGTTTTTGTAATAAAGGAACCCCATGTGACATTTGTTGCCTAGTTATCCCTTGAGTGTAAGAATTTGGGAAGAGTAGTATGCATTGGGGACTTGGCCAAAGAGTTTAATAAAAAATAAAAATGAGTAGGAGAATGAACTTGAAGATGAACTAGGAATCGTTCAAAGTTCTATCCCCAAATGAACTTACTGTATTTTTCGCTCTATAAGACACACTTTTTCCCTCCTAAAAAGTAAGGGGAAACGTGTGTGTGTCTTATGGAGTGAATGCAGGCTGCGCAGCTATCCCAGAAGCCAGAACAGCAAGAAGGATTGCTGCTTTCACTGCACAGCGATCCCTCTTGCTGTTCTGGCTTCTGGGATTCAGAATATTTTTTTTCTTGTTTTCCTTCTCCAAAAACTAGGTGCGTCTTATGGTCTGGTGCATCTTATAGAGCGAAAAATATGGTAATTGACATTCAGCTCATCCAGCAATTATGGGAATGCCTTTGAGGTGTAGCTTAGAGATTTTTGAACTAGTTCAATAAGCTTCTTTGAAAAGAACTTGCTCCTTCCAAGCACTGTATGTGTTTAATCTCGACATAGTGCCCAATTCCATTTCTTGCTCTTCTCAAATCAAGTGTGATTTGTATTAGCCTAAATACATATCAGGCTGTGGTTGGGAATTCTGTATCAAAGAAGTCTCAGAGCCATGCGCCCCTGGAACTGATCGTATTTATTCAATATTCAAGTCAGGACAGCTTCCGGCTCAAACTTATCTCCTCAGTCAACAAAGAAAGCAAATGTAGACGGTTACAGGTAATAATTTTCTGCCGCACCTTATTGAAATTCATACGGAGCAGCTATTTACTCAGGATTCTGCAGATAAATATGGGAATGAGACTCACGGCTTGGATACGATGGCCCAGGCAGACTCTCTGTTGCAACTAATTCACCCGCATGTCAACTGAAGTGATTGTGTCCAAAGTGAATGCAATGGCTGGATTCCCATCACTCACTTGGCAAGGAGAGCTTTGTTCATTGTGGCTGCTGCCAGGGTTGCCCTTAAAGTTGTATTAGCGGCGGGTTGTGGGGGTGAGTGGAAATGTTTTGCTGTGTACAGAAAATCAAAGCATGGCAAGAAAATAAAGAAACTGGAAATGACTCCAGTTTCCTCCTTGCACCTCAACAGGACACCTGAACAGAGGCTGGTCCATTATGTCAAATGGGGCACTGTCCTTTGCTAGTCTCCGCCTGCCTGCCTGCCTCCTTACTTACAGCTAGACCAGGGAGTAGCACTGGCTGTTAGTCTCTTCCTTCTTAGTGTCAGTGTCACCTTTATGCACTTCATCAGGGGGGAGGATAGGGACCAAACGATAACCAGGCAAAGGGCCTTCTCGGCAGTGGCACCCTCCCTGTGGAATGCCCTCCCATCAGATGTCAAGGAGATAAAGAACTACACAACTTTTAGAAGGCATCTGAAGGCAGCCCTGTATTGGGAAGTTTTTTTATATATATCAGATGTTTTATTCTATTTTAACATGTGTTGGAAGCCTCCCAGAGTGGCTGGGACAATCCAGCCAGATGGGTGGGGTATAAATCATAAAATTTTTATAATCGACTAGTTATCTTAGTATTTATTTAGTTCATAAAATTAAGACACTGCTTGATTATGAAATGAAGGGGGAGAAAGCCTCAAAGCAGTTTACAAAAAAAGATGAAACAACAAAATTACCATTTAGAAAAAATGAACAGCAATAATTTAAAACTTTCCAAAAGTTAAAGCAGCAACAGATTAAAAACAGATTAAAACTCATTCCAGCTTTCCAAACATCCAAGTCAGACTTTTCTAAACAAAAATGTTTTTGGCAGGTGCCAAAAAGAGTACAGTGGTACCTCGGGTTAAGTACTTAATTTGTTCTGGAGGTCTGTTCTTAACCTGAAACTGTTCTTAACCTGAAGCACCACTTTAGCTAATGGGGCCTCCTGCTGCCGCCGCGCCACTGGAACATGATTTCTGTTCTCATCCTGAAGCAAAGTTCTTAATCTGAAGCACTATTTCTGGGTTAGCAGAGTCTGTAACCTGAAGTGTATGTAACCTGAAGCGTATGTAACCCGAGGTACCACTGTACAGTGAAGGTGTCTGCTGATATCGATAGGCAGGGAGTTCCAAAGTGCCACACTAAACGACTGAATTCTTACAAATGCAGAACAGGTATCACAAGGCACATGTAATAGTGCCAATTCCACTGACTGAAGCAGGCAAGTGGGTGCATATATAGGGTAAGGTGAGCTCATAGTTGTTGTTTCTTGGCCTTCCCTGTTATTGGCTCTGCCCCCAACTACCTTTGGCTTCTCCGCCTTCCATCCTAGCAGTCTCAATGGGCACCACTGCAGAACACCTAAGGGCTGCCAGAGCAGACCTGGGCAACGTTTCACTCACTGAGCCAACAACTAAGTACAGAGTCTCAGCAGCAGTTCAAAATCTTCTCCTCCTTGCTGTCAGATTAGCAGGCCCAGTGGCAGCTCCTGGCAACCTCAGGCAGGACCCACCTTCCTTTGTACCCTACGTCCCTTGAGTTATTCTTACTGAGCAGTCCTGGTGGGTGGGTGGTAAGTCACCATTTCTGATGGTCCCCACAATATTGTGGCACGGTGCATTGTGGGAAGGGCCACATTTCAGTGTGGAACATCTGTTCTGCATGCAGAAGGTCAGAGTCTTCCCAGACCTACCTGGAGATGCCAGGGATTGAGCTCCTGTTTTCAGAAAGCTATGGGGCAGATCCAGGAGGTGGGGCTGGGATATGGATTTCATCAAGGCCTCCTTACCTTTCGCCCATAATCCAAGCACGGTGCAGAATCTCTGTGTTAGTATTATGCAAATAGAGTCTTGTTGAATCAATGCCAGAGGAACAAACCCAATTCTTACTTCAGTCTGGTAATGAGCATATATACCAAAGCTATTCACAAGAGGAGGATAAGAAAAGAAGATTAAGGAGTGCTTCGCTGACAATTTTTAGATATGTCAAAGGAGCTCAGCAAGAAGAAAGAGACTGAGCCGAATACTGTGATCAAGCCGCTGTTATATAGACACTGGTACCTTTATGGCTGCGCTGTATGTGTCATGTAGGACAACTCTTGAAGACATGCACACATGGAGCTGTAACGGGCAGGGCATTGTGGCCAGCAGGCTTCTGACTTGGTTAGTGCCGTTCAGTGGTTGCCCTTCTCTAAAATGCCCTAAGTCAGGGGTCACCAGTGCGTTTGCCAATATCTATTATGGCATCTGCAAAAGGTCTCAGTAAATAATACCCCCCCCACCCAAAATCCAATACATGACTGACTCTTTGCTCTTCCTGCTCAGGTCCTGTTGTTTACTATGAAATTGAATATCAATATACGTATCAAAGGGACGCGGGTGGCGCTGTGGGTTAAACCACAGAGCCTAGGACTTGCCGATCAGAAGGTCGGCGGTTCGAATCCCCGCGACGGAGTGAGCTCCCGTTGCTCAGTCCCTGCTCCTGCCAACCTAGCAGTTCGAAAGCACGTCAAAGTGCAAGTAGATAAATAGGTACCGCTCTGGCAGGAAGGTAAACGGCGTTTCCGTGCACTGCTCTGGTTCACCAGAAGTGGCTTAGTCATGCTGGCCACATGTACGCTGGCTCCCTTGGCCAATAAAGCGAGATGAGTGCCGCAATCTTAGAGTCATCCATGACTGGACCTAATAGTCAGGGGTCCCTTTACCTTTATACGTATCAAGGCTTTGAGATTAGACCACTGAAGAAGCCCAAAAAACTACCTTGGGAGTGTGCTATCTGCAAGCCCCAGTAAAAGGGCCCCTAACCCAGTAAAAGGGCCTCTTGATTACTTGGACTGCCAGGGCGAAGCAGGTGCAAAACGCTGGCACCCTGTCTACAACTTCATTAACATCCACCTACAACTTCACTAGCATCTCTCGGTATTGTGAACAACACTGAACTTACCTTTTGTTGGTATCTTCTTGAACTTACCTAAAAAGATAAAGAAAACAAAAGACTGAGTTAAGCACTTGAAAAATCCATTGAAATCAAACATTATAAGTTCATCTTAGGTTGGGTAGTTCGCAAGTCTCTGTGGCTTTGCGTAAGGTTTTGTATTTTTCTCAGAAGATTGATAAAGAATGCATAATCATTTTGGTAATCATTGTGTGTATATTAGTCGCCAACGTGTTGCATGAGTCGTACTACTTCTACTGTACCAGCAGCACAGGTTGCATTTTTCTAGCAGGTCCTGTTGATGGCAGCCTCTCCTCCTCACTTGCTCCCCACAGCCGCTATGAGCTGCTCAGGGGAGGATGCAGGCAGCAGTGACCACCGGGAGGCCATGGAGAGGCAATGGGATGCTCCCTCTCAGCCGCCAGCGCTGCGGCCGCTCAGGACAAGCGCCAGTTCCTCCTTCTCCCTGAGCTTGGCGGTGGCGGCCCTTATGGGGGAAATAGGGACATTCTGGGTTCAAATCAGAAGCTGGGATGGCTTTCATAATTCTGGGACTGTCCCTGGAAAATAGGGACACTTGGAGGATATGGAGCATGCCTCCTTTGATGTGCCCCTTCCCCAAGGGTACAGCACAGCTGCTCTCTCTCATCACCATAACACAGTGATAGTTTGCATGCAGAAGAGCCTGGATTGATTTCCTGGTATATCTGGTGAAAAGAAAAGAAAAGCAGGTCAGGAGATGAGAGAGACATCTTTGTCAGATCCTGAGGAACCACCACCATGACTGAGCTGCACAGACAAGCAGTTTGACCTGGTATACAGCAGCTATTGAATTCATTCCGGTGGGCTTTCCATGGGTATCTAGTTTGCCACTGTAAGTTTAGGATGCTGGACTTGGGAATGTGGGAGAGATTTAATTCCGTTTGCATTTAAAGATGAACCTACCCAATGAGCACTTTCTGGAACATTGTGCAAACCAAAATAGAAGCACTCTCCAAAATCTGCACTTCTCTGATGTTTGCAATACAGTTCTCCACCCAAATAATAGGTACCAGCATCCATATTCTTGACCAGATTGTGCATAAAAATGGGCATATTTGAGATTCCCTCCCCCTCTTCTTTTTTCCTTTCCCCTCTTGTGATGGAACTCCTATTTGGGGACTTCCCTGGATTTGTTTCTGGCCTATGTAGGACCAGTCTGGAAAGTTAGCCTTGGTGAAGACTTGACGTTACCACCCCCAGATAAGTTTTTGATTTGAGTTTCCATTGAAATGAGGCTGTATTTTAATATTTTAATGTTTTAATGTTGGATTTTAACCTTGTTTTTAAGTTGTATTTCAATCAATTTGTTTTTATATCGGGTGTTAGCTGCCCTGAGCCCGGTCTTGGCTGGGGAGTTTGGGGTATAAATTATATTATTATTATTATTATTATTATTGTTAGACTTTTGAAAAAATATGTGTAATAGGCAACAATGCATACAAAAATGTGCATATGAGAAGAAATTCCCCATTAAATGTTGATATATTTTCATTTTTCTAAAGAAAAAAGGGAAACGAGAGAATCTGAAATTAGCAGATGATTAGACCACCTTTAGCTGTCTTCTTTTTATTTTCTTCCCGTATTCTTGTTTCTCCTTAGTCATCTTTTCACCTCCACCTGAAACCTGAAAATCCCAAACGGCCTAGTTATTCCTTGCATGGTGTGTCCACGAAGAAAGGCTGTTTCATATTCACCACCGCTCCCTGCATCCTCCTCAGAATGGGGGAGTCTTGGGCTCAGTCACTTACTGAAAGGAATGGTCCCAGCCCCCTTGATAAACAGCAAACAGCATGACATTTCCAGCAGCGAGCCGTGTGTGCTGCTTGCTTCCAACCCCTCTAGATAATATACAATGCGGCACCATCCATCGCAACAAAGCTAGGATGGATGTCGGGCTCAGAGGAGGGAAAGCAACTCTGAAAGCAGTTTCCTCAAACTAGTTGGAATGGGGATGGCGAGGGGGGGATGCAATGATACCATTTTACTGCTGGACATTATCATTTCCCAAATGGCACCCCTGCTTCAAGCAACTAACAGGAGCGATGGCTTTATTACGGGTGCCCATATGTTCCATTGGCTTTTGGAAAAAGCCCTCCAGAGGTATTGCACATGGACGTTATTTTTGCTTCAGCACCATGGTTTAATTTCTACTGGCAGGCTTGTTTTTTGTTTCCCCCCCTTGAAACTCTTCAGTTCATTCAGTGGAGGTACAATACCTAAAACACTAGATCACTCTTTTCCTGGGCAAATGAGTGTTTTCTTCTCTGCAGAGCCTGCCAAATTGCACAGTGTTAAATGTTTCCCAGGAAGCAAACACGAAACAACTGCATAATGCTCTCTGAGAGTTTATTTCCTATATTTGCATGTCACCTTTCCTCAAAATGAACTCAGGGCACCATGAAGGGTTCTTTACAGGTTGCACTGAGAGGTAGGGACTGGTCAAAGGCTACCCAGTGAGTAGGGTCCATTGGGGATATGAACCCAGGTCCTCTCAGTCTTAATCTAACCACTACACCATACTGTGCTCAAATTACTCCATTGTTTCAGTAATCCTTGTGAGACCCCTGCAAAGGGATGCCCCAAAAATGATGCCAAGGTTACAGGTTCAATCATCATTTGGGACAACTGCATATTCCTGCATTGCAGGGGGTTGGATGAGATGATCCTCAGACAACTCTACAATTCTATGTTTCTAGGGTGGAGCTGTGGTCTAAACTACTGAGCCTCTGGGCTTACCGATCGGAAGGTTGGTGGTTCGAATTCCCGCAATGGGGCGAGCTCCCGTTGCTCGGTCCCTGCTCCTGCCCACCTAGCAGTTCGAAAGCACATCAAAGTGCAAGTAGATAAATAGGTACTGCTCTGGCGGGAAGGTAAATAGTCTTGCTGGCCACATGACCCGGAAGCTGTCTGCGGACAAATGCTGGCTCCCTCAGTGAGATGAGTGCGCAACCCCAGAGTTGTCCGCGACTGGACCTAACGGTCAGGGGTCCCTTTACCTTTACCTTTATGGAATTTCAATACAATTCAAGCAAATAGCTCTTCATCTGGTTCACATTGTGTATGTGTTTGTTGCCTATGTGGCCCTTTTGGCTGAAATCCTATGCACCCTTACCTGCGAATAAGCCCCACTGAACACAGACTTACCCCTGAATAAGCATTGATTTATCCTGTAGCAGTCCAGTGGGACTTCCTCCCAGGTTACTATCGCCACCCTCCTCCTCATTTTGCAAATGGGAGACTGAGACTGAGATGGGGTGACGCACCTCTGATTGCTATGTGATCTCCTGGCAAGGGCAGCAGTTAAATCAGGAGCCTCATGATTCATGCCTCAGCATCACAGCCACTATGCTGCGCTAACTCTTGCTAATAATGAGGTGTAACTAAAAAGGATAGCACACCTTACATTGTCATACTGCAATGAAGGTGAAGCACTGCCAATTTTTTTTAAAAAAAATCAGCCTTTTTTTTTGGCAGGGAGGCACTCTATCCTTTGGTAAGCAAACTTGGCAACTTGCCAAACCTAGTTGTCCTAACTGTCCTGCCATTCCCTTGGAAAGCTTAACATGGATGAAAATAAATATTAATAATGCTGTGCAAAGGAAATCAAAACTTCCAGGAATTGCTCGTTCCGTTCTTGCATCAAGGTTGCTTTTGCATGACCTGCAATCAGTCAAAGTTTTTGTGCCAAGCAGGGAGAGTCTAGAGCTGATTTCTTTATGGGTATCAGGTGCTGTTGGGCTCAGCCTTGACACCCAGAAGAAGAAGAAGAAGAACTTATTCACTTCAGTGCCAGGGCAGCTGGTTGGAGTAGAGAGCTGAAGGTACTTCAGACCCGCCACTGGAAACCTCTGAGCAGAATCTTTCTTTCCTTCCAAAAAATATGTATCAGAGTGGCTTACAATAATTGTACATTTAACCAGACAATAAAAACAATAGGCAAAGTTAAAGTAGGGAACCAGCTAACCATTATGGGAAGATGCAATCTTAATTGCCTGTGTAAGCTTGATGAAAAAGAAGGTGCCTGATGAAGTTCTATTGGCAGAGCGCTCAACAACACCAAAGCCTTGCTTCTGTGTTGTTGTCAAATGAGCCCCATCAACTTGGGGAAGGGCCAGTGGTGCTCTTGCAGATGAACTCAGCAAGCGAGTTGGGATATAAGGGTTCAAGTGATCAGGGAATCATGGACCATATATTGGAGGTAGAGCACCTGTTTTGTAGAGCACCCAGGCTCAGTCCTCAGCATCTCCAAGTACAGCTATGTGAGACCCCTGTATGAAACGTTAGAGAGTCACTGCCGATCAGTTGAGACAACATGGGGAGGTACCCCATACTGAATAAGACCATTGACCCATCAACCTCAGTACTGTCTACACAATTGTAGGGAATGCGATGAGAAAACCGCTTACCTGGAACTTTGATCCTGACTTACCACTTAGGATATTTAGATCAACAGCATTTTCCATCTTAATCCCTCATTCTGGCTCATCTGCAAGATGCTCATTTACCTGTTTTTACAGGAAGCACGCTTTACCTCCTTGCCTGTTGTGTGCCTCTTTCTGCCACATCTCTCACTTCCACTGTTTATTTTCTCACCTTCTTTTCAATCCTCCAGTCTTGCATCCCTGTCCTTTGTTTATTTTTTATTTTTTCGAGAAAATATAAGTTTGTTTTTAAAGCAGCTGGGGAAGGAGGAGAGGACAGAGTGTGAAGAAAGAGCTGTGAGTGAAGGGGAGGCCCATCCTTTGGACCCCCCTCCAGGAGACTCAACCAACCTGCTGTACCTGCAGTTGGGTCTGGAGAGTGCAGCTGAATGGGACACAGCCATAGGCAGTCTGAGGAAGTACCCTCCAGCTTGGGCCTGCCCATAAAAAGCAAATTTCAAGTGAGAGACTAGGGTGATGTCTGCTGTTTCCAGGAACTCTTCTCGTTGTGAGACATTTGTGGATGAGACTAGAGTTTGTTTGGACCATGGGTGAGAACCCTGAGGCTGAGACGGAGGGTGTGTCAGAAGGAAAATGAATTAATATTGATTTATACATATTAGTAACTTTGTATCAAAATAACATTTTTATATGCAGCTGCATATTTTTGTAATGTTTTGTGTGTTGTTGCTTCAGGTTTTTTGTACGCTGCTTAGAGATATTTTTAATAGATCGAGCGGTATAGAAATTAAATAATCGGTCAAAATTGCACACACACATTGCTTTCCATTTTTTGAGAAAAGCCAACAGCTCAAAAACAAATCTTAACAAATAAAATAGTGTTTTGTTTTTTTTAAGGAACAGCAATGTAAGGAAAGCAGCATAAAATTACAGTGCAGCAATGGGGTGTAACTGCAGCAATTGCTCCTTCGTGGATTATACTTTCTTCCCTCCTTCATTCACAAGAGCAGCAGGGGTATTTGTATGGGGGTGGGGCAGGAAGCTGAAGGCACAGAGGGATAAAACATGGTTTGAGGATTGTGTGTGGGATGTGTGTGGGTGTGTTAAAGATGCAAACTGGACCTGGTAGTTGCTTTTTTGAAAGTGTTTGTAGGAAAATGGAAGCATGGCATTATTTTCATTTGCTTTCCCGTGATTATTGGGGTTTCTGCTACCAACCCTGGTTGTAATTTTAACCACAAATTGAAGCTCTTGCCAGCTTTTCAGAAATCTGAGGGAATCAATAACTTCGGGGGCAGGGGGAGACCTTTTACCAAGGGATTCCAATTTGTGGTGTGTGAAGGGATTAATGGTCAATATCACTTCTCTCTCCCCCTCCTCTAAAATGCCATTCTGCTGATGCAGCACTAACGGAACCTCTGGTCATCTTTTTCCACCCAGAAAAATACATAATGTTAGGCCTAAAAGACTCAGGAAATAAGAAAACAGATTAACTGTCATATCTCATCATGGATCCCACTTTGGGCTGTGGGATGAAATTGCACTGGACTTTCCCCCCTGTCCACTCTGGAATCCCCATGGCCAAAAGACTATCCCTAATGTCATTTTCTGTATATTTATTTACCGGTTTGCAGCTAGATTCAGCCCAATTGTCCTTATATTAGTGTAAAGGAACTGACGCCGTATGGGATATATTAGTCGTGACACACAACACAGCTATTATATATGGGATAAAATATCTCTGTTGATGGGAACCGATAGCTCACAGAGGAGGCAAAGAAAGTGAATCAGAAGCCCTTTGATCTCTATATGTTGGATTCAAATTCATCTTAGGTCTACAGTGGCTATGGTTTTATTGCCATTTAATGGCCTGGATGAAATGAATTGAAGGAATCAGTTCAGTCTATTTACTAATGGGCAGAGAGATGGCTTCCACAACATTCACTGGTTAGACATTTAGGAAGGCATCTATGGCTGCATTCTGTTTCTTTTTTTTTCTAAAGCAATCCACAGTAGAGTAGTGGATTATAGAGTAGGAAACTCCAAAAATGCAGGCAGCTGTGTTGATCCATTATTAACCCCCCCACACACACCCATGAGCAGCAGTACACAGTATAATACCCAATGAATTGGCACCGTGTGATAATCCTAGAACAGTAGGAAGGCTTCATTCTCCAACCTCCTCTATGCTAATCTGCCCCAAGTAATGGCCAAACTTGAATGTCTTGCTACCATTTCATTCATTTGCCAGTGCAAGGAGGTTCCATCAATTCAATTGGCATGCCCGCAAATGACAACACTGCTCAATCTGTGAAAAAAGTCCCCAAGAAGCGCTCCTTTGCATTCCCCTCCTCTTGACTGAAGTCTATGTGACTACTCTTAAAATGTCTGAAGGTGAGATTTAAGGCTGTCTTTCTGAAGCCACATAAACTGACAGAGTGGGACTTAATTGAGGAATATGATCCAGCTGCAGAGAAACTGGATCACACAGATGCAAGTTAGCTTGGTGCGATCAAGCCCCAATAGGACTATTTATTCATTTATTCTGTTATTCGTGGTCTTGTGAGGAACAGACTCATTTGATTCAATTCCTTTAAGGGGCTCAGCATAGTGTACATGAGGGTTATCCCATATTATCCATGCAGCAATTGTGGGAAGTCAATCAGTGAACTTCATGGCAGAGCAAGACTTTGAAGGTCTCCCACCTTTTAAACCCAAGGTGTGCTCATCACAGCACATTAGTTGTTGAGGTTAGCTGCATGGCAACTACACTAGCATTTAAGCTATTCTGCCTTGCCTGGTTACTGTAACCTGCCTCATGTGGCTATCAGTTGCAGCAATTTCAACACTAAATCACTCTGATCACAGGCAGACCATGTCACCTTGTGCACATCAAAACACCCAAACTTTTGTATATGCGGTACATACCTATACGTGTTTATCCAGAAGTCAGTGTTATTATGTTCAAAGGAATTTACTCCCATGTAAGTGCATGTAGGACTGTAGCCTCAGTCCCTCTGGAGTCAGCTGGACTTCGTTCTGAGTAAGCACGTATAGGATTGTGCTATAAATGTGGTGGATAAATTATAAATACTATCCAATGCCCTTAGCGGTCCATGGGACTCCACCTGCAATCATAAACCATGCTCTCATAAATTTACCAGTTGGATTTCATCACGGGCTGTTATGTGCTTACGAACATAGTTTATGGTGTTTATATTTTCTGTGCCCCCTCAGATATTTCATCCATCTTTTGGGAAGCACACTGGGACCCGAACGCCTTTGACCTGGCAATGTTTCTAAAAAAAATTATGAGCTCACCTCATTAACAAGAAAGCAGTCCATGAACGCCAATAGCACCAGGAAACAATCGATTACATCTTCTTTAACCCAGGGAATGATGGGAAGACTGTGTGGAAGAGTGAGACGAGGGTGTGAGAAAGGTTAAGTTGTAGCATACAGCACATGGCAGCAGATTAGAATGCACATTATATAAAAGAGAGAGATGTGTCTGTCACAAGGAGGTAATATCACAGAAAACACACTACTTTCAAAAGATGCTTTGAGAAACTAGGAAGGTGTGAAGGGTTTCTTTCTTCCATTCTCCCCCCCATCCCCCACCCCAGGGAGCCGGTGCAATGAAAAATGTATATTATTATCCACATCCAGCAAAGAGAGACCTTCTGGGAGAAGAAGTCATCAAAGAATGATTGTACCCCATTATTATGCCCCAGGAAGTATAATAGTGACTGTACTCAGAAGAGCAGTTTAGCAAACTGGGAGGAAGAGATGTTATCACTGCATTGTTAATCCAGCACCTTGGACAGCGCCGTTCCTCTCTATGAATTCCGGTGTGGGTAGGGGAGGGAGATTGGGAGGCCGAGTTGAAGGAATTAGCTGTGCAGGCTGCTATTGTCAATTTGTAGAGGCGATGCCTGATCCTTTGCCCTCTTACCTACAGCGTATCCATAATCCCTCAAGGTAGGCAAGCCATTTTATACACGGAGTGATTACCAGCCTAGCAGGTGCAGTTTGATACAGAGATATTTAGCGAAACATTAATAGCAGGCCAGATCAAGGATGCCATAAATCATAGCAATTGCTAGAAACACTGCCTTCAGAAAATTAGAAACTCTGGCTCACAGGGCCTGTGGCGTGTTTTTATCTGCCCCCATTCTTGTAAGTAGCAATGCCTCCTCTTTCTAGGCCTCTTTCTCAGGGTAATGAACCTGGATCTTACAGGGCGTGGGACTGACTTGGCCATGACTGGACATGGGAGAAGTTCTGTAGAAGAAATTCCTCACTGCCACTCTTTTACAGTGAGAAGCAGAAGGGTCTGATCCTGCATGGCATTGCACCTTAATTAGTGGCTTCCCTGCTCATGGGCATAACACATGGGTAATGGGCATTGCACAGGACCAGATCCCTCTGCTTACCATCTGCTTAGCATGAGGATCCAATCTTGCATCGTGCTGCTCCTTCATGAAGGAGCAGTGACTGTCATCAAGCTCTTCCTGCTTGAGAGCTGATAAGCAAGAGGATCAGATTCTGCTTGGTGCTGCTCCAGGTGGTAGGAATGTGTGGAGACGTGGAAAGAAGGAGAAGCCTTCTTCCCTTACCTTCTGCTGTGAAGGCACAGCTGCCAGTTATGCCCCTTTATTTTACAGTTAGTCCTCCTTCTTGCTCATGCCTGCCTCTCCTTCCTTCCTGACACCCCACCGACAGCTCAACCCAACCTTTAGCAATCCAGAGCTGCTTCAACCCAACTCACCCGAGACCTGGATCCTTCCAAATAGGATTAGTTGGATTCATGGTGGAGGAAGCCGCTCATGTGCCTGGGGTGGGGTGAGCTGCCCATGGGGCGGGGCAAGGGCAGGGTGCACTGTGGGGCCTCTGGAGTCTGCCTGCCTCCTCCCACTCAGCTGCCCTACAGCTGGGGGGGGGAGGCAGTGGACGGACCATTTGGGCAGCGTGGAGCCTGTGTGAGCCCAAGTCACCACGTCACTCCCAGGAGAGACACGTGGCTCGGGCACACTGCAGGCCCCACGGTGAGTGCCGCCTAACATTTTGTCACCCCCCTCAGTGTTGACACCCGGGGCGGTCCGCACCCACCGCACCTCCCTTCCCCCGCCCCTGGCTGGATTCAGGATTTGGGCCTCAGCTGAATCCAGTCCACAGTTCTAGTTCTAGGTCTCTTCTAGAGATCTGGTCCTCCTAATCCTCAGCATTTTGGGGGGGGGGGGGGTAGAAAATGAACTCTGGTTTTTGGATCTTAAGTGGAAAAAAAATGTTTCATTTTTGAAATCCACACACTGTTTGGGTGCCATGATCTCAGGAAAGTCTGCCCTTTAACTCTTTGAAGGATGTGACAGATGGCTACTGCCCGCTCCCCTTCAATATGATGAAACACCATCCTCTTCCTGGAGATGCCGTGATTTATCGCCTACATCCCTCATGCAATCTCTCTCTCTAAAAAAAAATAGAGGCGGCTTCCATTCTACCGGAAGCATGTTTACTTTCAGAAAGTCCATACAGAGATCCCAGCTGTTCTGGGGTTGGTTGGGGGAAGTGCACCTCAACCCAGAGTAGCATGGTGGTGCATCTCACCCTGTTCATCGGCAAGGAGCATTTTGCCACATACCAGATGCACACATGTGCTAAATGTTGTGGAAGAATGTGCAGCATAATGGCCATCTCTATGAACCCAACATGGTGACCAAACCATGCCTGGTTGAGATTCTATCATCCTGGAGTCACTTGGCAATCTGCGCCTTCTTGCTAAAGGGTCAGGAAAATTTTAACACCATACACTCGCTTACCATGAGCATGAAGCTGATTGTCCTTACTAGGGGTGAGTCCATTTGGGGGTGGACTAGCCTTGTCCCTTAGGCAGGAGGATGGGTAATTTGGGAAAGAGCACTCCCCCTGCCAAAATGCACAGTTGATAGTTCATTTTACTTTTTTGTTGTTCTGTATATTGTTGCTTGAATTTTGTATATTTGATAACCTTTGTAAGCCACCTCAGGTAGCTTTTCAGCTGAGAGGTGGCCTGCAAAAAAGCCGCAAGTTGGTGGTAGGGAACCTTAGGGCCAGGGGCCAAAAATGGCCTTCTGGGATTCTCTTTCTGGCCCTCAAAACTATTCCTGGGCCATGTCCCTCACTGATGGTTATTCTGGAAAGACATCAGTAAAGCACCAGGTACTCCTGGAGTTCACTGCTGTGAGAAGTAGACTCTCTGCTTGAGAAGAAGAAGAAGAGGAGTTTGGATTTGATATCCCGCTTTATCACTACCCTAAGGAGTCTCAAAGCGGCTAACAATCTCCTTTCCCTTCATCCCCCACAACAAACACTCTGTGAGGTGAGTGGGGCTGAGAGACTTCAGAGAAGTGTGACTGGCCCAAGGTCACCCAGCAGCTGCATGTGGAGGAGCGGAGACGCGAACCCGGTTCCCCAGATTACGAGACTACCACTCTTAACCACTACACCACACTAGCTCTGAGAAACTGCAGTTTCTCAAACTTGGGTTTCCAGCTGTTGTTGGAATACATCTCCAATCACCCCTGACCACTGGTCCTGCTAGCTAGGTTAGATGGGAGTTGTAATCCAACAACATCTGGAGACCCAGGTTTTGAGAAACACTGTTGTAGTATATGAAGAAGGAGTGGGGAACCTGAGGCCCTTCAGCTGTTGCTGGACTCCAAATCCCATCAGCCCCAGCTTGCATGGCCAATGGGCAAGAATGATGGGAGTTGTAGTCCATGGAAATCTAGAGGCACCTCCAGCAACTCATTCTCTCTCAGACAAAACTATCTTGCAGGACGGTAGTGAGGACAACCCTCCCCCCACCTCCATATATGCTGTGCTCTGGTTTTTGACTAGGGTGACAAATAATCGGAAGATTTGTCTCTAGGCAGATTCCTTGGATGGGATTTGTAAAGGGCCAGAGACCATCCAAACCCCAGAGTGGGAATCCAGCTGGCTGTTCAATGGGCAGTGTGCCAGGTGACTGGAGAAGAATGATAAAAGGGTGTGTGTGTAATCAGGAGTAGAGCAGCTGTATTTGCTTTGCATTAACTCAAAAGGAAGCTTGCTCTGGGATTCCCTTCCAACTGAGATGGTAACATCTATTTTGGGCCAGAAGTGTAGGGAAATTGTTAACGTAGGGCAAACCCACCCCCAACCCCGACATATCATTTGTTTCCAGTAAAGTTTTAAGGTGACAGTCCTACCATAGGCTATAGCATCTCTATCTATTCCCATAAAAGCCACAATGAGTGTTGTCATATGGACCAGGCATTCCATCCTCTCCACCTTTCAAAGTGCGCAGCATCATAACAGCTGCCCAAGCAATCAAAACTCAGAACCCAAATTGGCTCGATACATAAATCACACATTTATAGGAGGAGGAGATGAAACAGTACATATTGCCCATCTCATATTTGTGAATTGGATGTTGTTTTACGCCGATTCAAAAGTTGCAGTCTCTAAGACTGTATAAACATCAATAGACTTTGATTAATTTGCTTGGCTTAATTAGTCATTTGCAGCTTTGCAGTTCTATCAATATAGTAACACGGTAGCATTCGTTTTTGTGACTGAAATTCCAATTAGTGAAATATGCAAATTTCCAGGCCACAAATAACCAATTCCACAACAATAAATAAAAGTTGTCAGTAGCTTCAGGCCTGTGAGAGAATTGGGTCCTTGCAACTACAGGCAGATTCTTTAGTGAATGCACCATCCTATCATCGCATATGCATGTCAACACCCTGTCTGGTGCTTAAGCAATATTAACTCACACTGTCTGACAACCTACTGTCACCTATTTATAAATATAGAAACCATTACTGTTGCCCCATAACCCCCATGATAGCAGCTTTAAAAAAGTTATTGTGTCTCATCTAGTAATCCATGTGTGCTATGAGCTCCTGTTGAAGATCTGGACAATTTAATTTTAAAATACTTGCCTGCCATTTTTCTTCAGCTACCAAGAGGGACGGAGGATAAATTTGATTCCGTTCACATTTAAAGGTGAACTTAACTGATTTGCACGTTCCAAAATGATATGTGAAGCTACACTGATTGCTCAAATTGGGGGTGGAAGAGAGAATTGGGAGGGTTGCATGCATTAAGGAAGCAGGGTTCACATATTTGCACGGGTCACCCGCAAATACCACTTTGTACACATATTTAATTAGAAATTAAATCCCACCTCTTGTCCTAAGAGTCTTCACCTTGGCTTTCAGCAACAGGAAGATGCTAACATGTGATGATGATGATGACGATGATGATATCAGTCATCTGGGTGGGTTTCCCCAGCCACTCTGGGTGACTTCCAGTGTGTATAAAAATATAATAAAATGTCAAACAAGAAATAGCTAGAGGCCGAAGTTTGGGAAAACTTGGTCTATGCTATACAGTAAGGTAAAGGGACCCCTGACCATTAGGTCCAGTCGTGGCCGACTCTGGGGTTGCGGCACTTATCTCGCTTTACTGGCCGAGGGAGCCGGCGTACAGCTTCCGGGTCATGTGGCCAGCATGACTAAGCCGCTTCTGGCGAACCAGAGCAGCGCACGGAAAAGCCATTTACCTCCCCACCGGAGCGGTACCTATTTATTTATTTGCACCTTGACGTGCTTTCAAACTGCTAGGTTGGCAGGAGCAGGGACCGAGCAACGGTAGCTCACCCTGTCGTGGGGATTCAAACCTTTGACCTTCTGATCAGCAAGTCCTAGGCTCTGTGGTTTAACCCACAGCGCCACTCACATCCCAGTATAATAGTCTAATTGTCAAAGCAGCTCATGATTCCACTGGGGGTCTTCTGCAAGCACATACATTTAGGCCAGCCTTCGCCAGGTCAGTCCCCTCCATATGTCTTGGACTACAACTCCCATCAGCCCCAGCCATGCATGGTGCTGGCTGGGACTGATGGGCATTGTATTCCAAGACACCTGGAGGGGACTGACTTGGTGAAGGTTATTTTTGGTTATATGTGGATTTCCCTAGCTAGAGATTTCAGCTGTTTTAGTGGTGTCTGACTCAGAGTGAAGGCTTCCCAGGGGGTGTCATGTTAGCAAAAGCTGCCTTTGCCATTGTATTGATGCAGGTAGATTACAGACCCTTGATGTCATCATCTCTAAACGGAAATCAATCAATCAAACAAAAGAGTTGGGGGAGGGATCAAGAGCGGTTTCCAAATGCTTTAGGAAATGCTGTCCAAGGCGCACAACAGTTTTCAGCCATCTCAGCTGTCACGCAGGCTGTCAAAAATGTTCTTTGTTGGGATGTGGGGAAAAATGACAGCTCCTGCTGATGCAAATTGACCAACGCTCAAGTTATCATATCAGGAGGCATCAAAAACACAGCAGCCTGGGATAACTGTTACACTGCATGGTAACAAACGGATGTAGGGGCAGTCAAGGACAGTCCCGAGGCAGTTGCACCTCCAATAGTCCCCTATAATGTCTTCCTGGAGTTGTCTGGGATAGCTCAGTAAGTAGAGCATGAGACTTTTCATCACAAGGTCATGGGTTTGAGCCCCACATTGGGCAAAAACATTTCTGCATTGCAGGGGGTTAGACTAGATGACCCTTGCTCCTTTCCAACTCTACAATTCTACGATTCTATGGTTTTCCCCCTCTTAGCCTGTCCATAGCTCAGCTTAAAGTGAATTGTGAACCCATTGTGGCATAATAATAATAATAATAATAATAATAATAATAATAATAATAATTTATACCCTGCCAATTTGGCTGGGTTTCCCCAGCCACTCTCAGCAGCTTCCAACAGAATATTTAAAACATGATAAAACATCAGACATTAAAATCTTCCCTAAACAGGGTTGCCTTCAGATGTCTTCTAAAAGTCAGATAGTTGTTTATTTCCTTGACACCTGATGGGAGAGCGTTCCACAGGGTGGGCGCCAATACCAAGAAGGCCCTCTGCCTAGTTCCCTGTAACCTCACTTCTCGCAGGGAGGGAACTGCCAGAAGGCCCTTGGAGCTGGACCTCAGTGTCCGGGCTGAACGATGGGGGTGGAGACGCTCCTCCCAACTACCGCTGTTTTACACTTTCTCATCCCTTAATCTGGAGATTCCCTATGGTTTGAAAATCCAAATAGGAGAGCTACATTGATTGCATAGGGAACCTCCAGATTGAGGAGGGGAAAGTGTAGGACAGCAGTGATGAAAAGAGTGCAGTGAAGATTCCTGTCTAGAGGCAGGGAGTTCCAAAGTGTAGGTGCTGCCACACAAAGTTCAAGGTGATGAGTGTTTGTAATAGGAACCTGCCTTATGCTCAGCCAGACCATCCATCCATCTGGCTAAGGAGTGGCCACCATGAACGGCAGCAACTCTCCAGGGTTTCAGGCAAGAGTCTGTCCTAGCCCTACCTGGACATGCTAGCTGGGACTCAGATGGGAGCTGGAGTTCAATGACACCTAGAGAGCTGCCACTTCCCTATCACTGCTGTGGGTAGAAACAGGTTTATGGACTGTTATACACCACCCCAATCTCTGAGCCGTGCAACATCCCAGGGGTTCCAGGCACTGACCCGGGGCACATGTTTCCTTTTAGAAATGAGGCACAGTGGAGACTGTGGTGCCTTTATGATATAAGGTTTACTTGCACATATACACAACCAGAGGCTATAATGGAGGAATTCACAGCACCAACACCCAAAAGGGCCTTGTTTCTGCCATAACTGCAGCCTTGGATCCAAACAGACATCAAACATTTCTCACTGCCTCTCTCTCCAGTTTGCTGCTTTGCTTCCAGTTCACATCACTCACCCAATCTCTGCTCTAAACTCTGGCTTTATCTGTGTAGGGAGAGGGTCCCACCCATTTGTCATCTCCCACTGAGCCCCTTAATCCACCTTAATGGCTCATCACCCAGGCTATCACTTTACCGGACTGATTAGATTGATTGGATTGATTAGATTGTAACACTTGATGGATCCAGGGATTAAACAGGCCTAGCACCCAGTTTAACACCCCAAGCCTTGATTAACTTCTAACATTTGCTGGATCCAGGGATTAATTTTCCCAGTAGTGATGTATGGAAGTGAGAGCTGGACTATAAAGAAGGCTGATTTCCGAAGAATTGATGCTTTTGAATTATGGTGCTAGAGGAGACTCTTGAGAGTCCCATGGACGGCAAGAAGATCAAACCTAACCATTCTTAAAGAAATCAGCCCTGAGTGCTCACTGGAAGGACAGGTCCTGAAGCTAAGGTTCTAATACTTTGGCCACCTCATGAGAAGAGAAGACTCCCTGGAAAAGACCTAGGTGTTGGGAAAGATTGAGGGCACAAGGAGAAGGGGATGACAGAGGACAAGATGGTTGGACAGTGTTCTTGAAGCTACGAACATGAGTTTGACCAATGTGGGAGGCAGTGGAAGACAGGAATGCCTGGAATACTGTGGTCCATGGGGTCACAAAGAGTCGGACACAACTAAATAACTAAACAACAACAACAAAGCACCCACCAACTCATGACATGGACCTTTGATCTGATCCATTGAGTGATGCTCTATTTGTTTTCTTGAGTCCTCATTTGGCTTTTCAGCACTGAATTCTACGAGGGCCTGTTTTCAAAAAGACTCAGCTTTGAAACTTGCTGAAAGCAAATGTTGTCAAGTGACAGGTTATTTACTTGCTGATATTTTACAGCTGCCATTAAGCTGCTAATCTAGGTTCACATTAGAAGCCAGAGTTCAGCTGGTTCAGTAAAGTTTGTTGAGTATTTACACTCTTAATTCCCTCTCATCTTGGATGTGATCCTGGGAGGCAATTTGGAAAAAAAAAATGCCTTTCAACACAAGGCAGACAACCCTGAAGCAAAATTGTGGGGTGGGGGTGGGAGTGGAATGACCAGATGGTACATTGGTTTCCCGAGGGAGTAGCATATGGGACTGAGCATCAGATTTGAAATAATTAGTCTCCCTAAACATACAGCTTCCCATTCCCAAGAGCATTGGCTCAGTAGCCTGTCATTCACAGGTAGACATAATGGGCTTGTTCCATTAACTACTAGAAGGGGGATGGTGTAATGAATTAGGCATGGACAAAATAGTCAATCAATTTGGGCGAGAAAGAAAGTTAATTGTTTGCTAGTGAACTTCACTGCTAATGGGCTTTGTGACCCAGGTTCATTTAAGCTAGTGGGAAGGGGCAGGATGCAAAGGTGCTTGCCTGAATACATGAGAAGCAATGGGGTCGACACAGGTGGAAATATAAGGTGGAGCAGGACAGTTATGGCTCAGAAGTGGTCCGCCAGGTGCTGCTGGACTACAACTTCCAACATTCCTAGTCATTGGTCATGCAAGCTGGGGCTGATGGGAGTTGGAGTCCAAGAGTACCAAATGTTTCCCATCCATTATAGATGAATGGGGCAGCCTTCCTGCTTTCTTATCTTTGCTCATGCAGCCACTAAAACCACAACCAGCTCTCTGTCAAAGCAGATTTACGCTGAGCCACTTCTGGGTTGCTGTTGTTGATTTAATTATTTCATAAAATTTATGCATTACTTGATTGGGGGAAAAACATTCAAAGTGGATTATAAAAAAGCTTAAAACAATAATATCAATAAGAACAATTAACACCAATAATTCAAACTTTCCAAAAGTTAAAATAACAATAGACTAAACAGAGATTAAAACCTGTATCGAAACATCTAGGTAGGCTTGTCTAAACAAGAAGGTTTACAGCAGGCACCAAAAAGAGTACATTGAAAGTACTTGCATGATTGCCGAGAGTTCCATAGTTTAGATGCTGCCACGCTAAAAGATGGAGCTTTTACAAATGTGGAGCATGTATTATGCAGCCCCTGTAACAATATCAGTTCTGCCAATTTAAGTGGTCAAGTGGATGTCTAGAATAGAATAGAATAGAATAGAATAGAATAGAATAGAATAGAATAGAATAGAATAGAATAGAATAGAATAGAATAGAATAGAATTTATTATTTATACCCCGCCCATCTGGCTGGGTTTCCTCAACCACTCTGGGTGGCTTCCAACAGAGTATTAAAATACAGTGGTCTGTTAAACACTAAAAGCTTCCCTAAACAGGGCTGCCTTCAGATGTCTTTTAAAAGTCTGGTAGTTGTTCTTCTCTTTGACATCTGATAGATGGGCATTCCACAGGGAGGGTGCCACCACCGAGAAGGCCCTTGGCCTGGTT
Source organism: Podarcis siculus (assembly GCA_034642415.1). NCBI lineage: Eukaryota > Metazoa > Chordata > Lepidosauria > Squamata > Lacertidae > Podarcis > Podarcis siculus. The sequence continues at coordinate 10,985,312 of JAXCMG010000039.1, forward strand.
CCCTTTAACTTGGCTTTTCGCAGGGAGGGAACCGCCAGAAGGCCCTCGGCACTGGACCTCAGTGTCTGGGCAGAACAATGGAGGTGGAGACGCTCCTGCAGGTATACTGGACCCAGGCCGTTTATGGGGTTGATTGGACTCACAGTTCACACCGATCTAATGGCTCAGGTTAGGCATCCTCTCCCACTCTATTCCCAGCTATGAAAAGCCAGTTTTAATAAAAGCATCCTACATTTCCTCCAGAAGACGAACAAGCTCAGGCTTTGGTGAATCTCCAGAGAAATCTACCACTGGGAAGTAGCCACCAAGATCACCTCTCTGCAGTCCTGGTTCAGTGCATTGATCGTGGGCTTCAGACAGTGTTCCAAGCTGATATTGAGTGTCATTTTGAAGCATAAGGGCATAAAAGGAGGGTGGTGCCTCTTATATATGCAGTGCCTAGGCCATTTTGGGCTTCCTCAGGTATCATTGCATGTTCTTCCCAACAACATGTGCTTGTGACAGAAAGCATGTGCTTAAAAATTAGGCATATCTTGTGGTGGTGGAGGTACAGGGATCCAGGTTCAGATTTCACTGTAAAAATGGATATTATTTACACTTACTATAGGGACGCGGGTGGCGCTGTGGTCTAAACCACTTGGGCTTGCCAATTGGAAGGTTGGTGGTTCAAATCTGTGTGATGGGGTGAGCTCCCATTGCTTTGTCCCAGCTTCTGCCAACCTAGCAGTTCAAAAGCATGCCAGTGGAAGTAGATAAATAGGTACCATTGCAGTAGGAAGGTAAATAGTGTTTCCGTGTGCTCTGGCTTCTGTTACAGTGTTCCGCTGCACCAGAAGCAGTTTAGTCATGCTGGCCACATGACCCAGGAAACTGTCTGTGGGCAAATGCTGGCTCCCTCGGCCTGAAGTGCCGCACCCCACAGTCACCTTTGACTAGGATTACCTATACCTATTTACACTTACAATTCAAGAGCCCAGTCTTGGCTATGCTAAGGTTATATTCCAGATTCAATGATAAACACCCACATTTTGAAACAGGGTTGAAACAGGGTTGTCTCTCCTGATGTTGCCATATTGCAACTCCATGCTGGCTGGTGCTGATGGGAGTTGGAGTCCAGCAACTCTTGTTTTTAAACAATCAGTTGCAGATACTTCTCCATTCTTCTTCTCCTGGGCGCTTGCCAAGGTCTTAGCCATGCATATTCTCTAAGCAGGACTAATAGGCATTTTGATACATTTTCTATTTTTAAAGGTGAGTGAATTGTGCTCTTAACATTCACAGCTAGTAGACAGCACCATCTAATTCCTTATAACAAGTTTGCACATGCGTAGAATTAATAAGTCACGCAAAGATATGGAATAATCACATCTGATCTAAAACACTGATATGCACACGAGTGAAAGAGATTATTCATTCATGTTATTTAGCCATTGTTTCACACGATGCAGTATTCAAAAGCGTCTTCCAAGTTAATAAGTCACAAGAAAGTCACAAACAAAAGCAATCATAAAATGAAATACCTAAGATGTGCTCATCCATCAGTATCTATAAAAAGGACAAATCCTATACAGGGAAAGGAAGGCACCTGGAAGATGTCCATCAAAATTTAGCACATGGTCACACTATCACCCCACCCCCAGCATGGTGAGATGCTGTGTTTCTATTTGAATTACAGTAATAGTTTTAAAATCTGCAGCTATACATATAAATAGGAAAATGCAAATTTTATGCAAAAACTGTATCCTCTTGGGAGGACTTCTTCTTCTTTGGCAATGCATACCTTACAGACTTCCACAATTATGTGCTGTGTGAAGAGCTGCATTCTCTTCTCCGTCGTGAATCTGTTCTGCCAATCAACTTCAAGAGGGAAGCCCAATTTCTAGTAATGTAAGGGGAGATGCGTCCATCCAGATTATGTGGGTTACTTCTCCCATCCTTTCTGGCCACTGCCCTTGCTGGCTGAAGATGGTGGGAGTTGGAATCCAACATCTGGGGGAACACAGGATCCCTGTTCCTCTCATTTGGGGGTGGGCAGAGAGGGAGACAAGCTTCTTTCCTTCCATTTTGCCACACCATGTTGGGCAAAGCATTGGGGAAGGGTTGCAGGTCCATGATAGAACATCTTTTTTTTGTATGCAGAAGGTCCCAGATTCAGTCCACAGCTTCTCTGGGAACCCCTGGGAACCCCTACCAGTCAGTGTAAACAATACTGTGCTTGAAGAGCTAGTGGTTTGACTAAGCATAAAGCAGCTTTCCTATGTTGCAATTTAGAAGGACAACCATAGCTCAGGTGTGGAGCATCTGCTTTGCATGCAGAAGGTCTCAGGTCCAATCCTCAGCATCTCTAGGTAGCAATGGGACATTCCTGAAACTGTAGATACTCACTCCTAGGCAATATAGACCATATTGAGTTAGGTGGACCAAAGGTCTGACCCAATAAATGGAGGCTTATTGCGTTCCTATATATTTTTGCAAACCTTTATCAAATCTCATCCCTGTCAGTCTTCTTCTATTTTAATATTTACTCACAGGGAATGTGCCTCAGCTCCCTGTTTAACCCAGTAAATCTTCCATTCAACAATTGCCTGAGATGTCAATGACATGTTTTGTGTTTTACCTAGAAGCAACATTGTGAACAAGCAGGCCAATGACAGAAGTAAGCAGAGGGTAAACCTGAAGCGAAAAGGCAGGGCCTTGCAAGATGGAGCTGAAGTTGTGTGTTGTGTGAATGAATTTGCTACCATCAGATGATGGCCACTGAGTTGGGCAGCTTTAAAAAGGGATTGGGCATATTCATGGAGTGTATCAAAGGCCTGTAGTCATGATGGCTTCATACAACCTCTGCTATCAGAGACAGTTCATTGTATTCAATGAATGTTTACTCAGAATAGACCTAAGTGAGTCACTGCCATTAATTTAGATGGGTATACTCTGAGTAAATGGGTCTGCAAGCTAGTATGTCTCTTAATGGAAGAGTGCTGTTGTGCTCATGTCCTGCTTGTGGAATTTAGGCATCTGTTTCGCCACTGTGAGCAGAGAATGCTGGACTAGTTGGGCGAAATGATCTGATCTACTGGGTAAATTATTATGAGGTGTGGGCTACAGAGAAGCTACCCCCTAGCAAAGATCTTCTGGTACATGAAACAGAGAAGAGGTTCTCGCTGTACAGGTGTTACTTCTGCTGGATGGCGGCATGCCTGGGGACGTCACCTTCCAATGCTTTGGGGGAATTGTCAACCGTCAAAGCCCACAGAGCATTGCATAGATGAAGGATTCATTTTAGGTTCACTCAAGGTGCTAGACTGAATTGAAAACCCTACATAAATAAAGAGGACTGGTTGACTTTTTAAAGAGGAGAAAATCCCATCTCCTTCTTTAAAGTAGAACACATGGGAACAAGCATGGGAGGGAGGATATCAGATGGGTCACTCATCACGTCCCCTTCCCTGCTTCTGACAGATGTCACCCAACAAGTCGACTTTCGTGCCTCAGAGAATGCTGCTGAGAAGGTGAAAACCACAGACTCTCGTCTCTCTCAAAGATACGGTTTAGCAGAGCCTGGATGCAAAGCGCAAAAAAAGAGAGTTGAAAAGGCAACTTGTTGCCCAGTTACAGCAGCCAGCTAGCTCCCTCTAGCATGAAATCTGATTATTCTTATCTCATCGAAGCTAGTAAGCTAATTAGTTGGAGATTCATTAGCTAATGCTCGCATGGAGCTTTGACAGTGCAGTTCATGTTGCGGTTATTCACTTGATTTAAACATGCAAGCACACACACATATACATCTCAAATTTCCTCCCCGGTTAAGGTGATACATCTCAAATCAGGGAGGGTGAGCAGTCGCAAGAGTCTCATGCCAGACTAGCTGAGAGCAGAAATGTGGGTAAATAAATAATAAACATCATTAGCTGTCATAAAAATGTCTAACCCTTTTGACAGCCCCATCCATTACATCTGCCTCCAGCCCTCAGCAGATGACCTCCTTTGGGAGAAAGTTTCATACTTTGGGTTTGGTGTGTTTTATTTGTTCTGCACTTTCATTCCCAACCCCAGAAAAATTACTGAGCGACGGCGATGATATCTTATCTTTTTATAAGGCGGTGTTATAACTGAATGGAACCTCAGGAGAGGCCAAGAATTCTTTGGCAGTTCCATTCAATGAACGACTATGCTCTAGAATCCAATATTCCTCTCCGCTGATGGAAAGGACCATTTCCCTCCTGAAACCTGGATATTTTTAAATGTTGTGGCCTGGACATATTTTTTTGCAGAAGGATGGCTGTTTAATGCCAACCCCCCCACCCCCATCCTAAAATAAAAATCATTACTATGTAAATCCAGAAAAATTACTTTTGTTAGTGTGGAAAGGCGGTTTTAAAAAAACCAAAAACTATTTTCACGCATTTTTCTTCAACGAAAATGTTAACTTCTTTATTGCTGTCCTCCTTGCTACTCAGATTTTATTTTGCCATCCCAAAGTACAATATGTGGCACTGCACTACAGGTTAAAGGTAAAGGTAAAGGGACCCCTGACCATTAGGTCCAGTCGTGGACGACTCTGGGGTTGCGGCACTCATCTTGCTTTATTGGCCGAGGGAACCGGCGTATAGCTTCCGGGTCATGTGGCCAGCATGCCTAAGCCACTTCTGGCGAACCAGAGCAGTGCACGGAAATGCCGTTTACCTTCCCGCTGGAGTGGTACCTATTTATCTACTTGCACTCTGACATGCTTTCAAACTGCTAGGTTTGCAGGAGCAGGGACCGAGCAATGGGAGCTCACCCCGTTGCGGGGATTCGAACCACCGACCATCTGATTAGCAAGTCCTAGGCTCTGTGGTTTAACCCACAGTGCCACCCCCGTCCCTTGCACTACAGGTTACCTTGATTAATTTCTAAAAGGAGAGGTGCATGGGTTCAGCGTGTTCGAAAGCCACATCCTCTCACTAGGAGATCCTTATTTCAGGGCTCACCGCCAAGGCTCAGTCACTGGTTTTGGGTGTCAGTCCTGGAAATGCCCTTGGCCCTGAGACTGCCCTTGCAAGCCTCACTCTGATCCTGAACTCTGCATCAGCGAGTATGGGATGATGTGATGTCACGTTAACATCCTTGCTAACAGCCAATGGCACATAATCACCCCACAAACTTTCTGCAAACAAATAAAACTAACACTCAATTACCATATTGACCCAAATATAGGCCACACTTGTTTATTTTTCCAAATTCTGACCGTGAAAAGTTAAAGTGCGGCTTAAATTCGCGACCTTACAAAAATTGGCTTTTACGATATCACTCCTGTTCTGTCCGCAGCTTATATTCGGGTATTGAGTTTTTTTCTTCCCCCTCCCCTTGAATTTTAAAGGTGCAGCTTATTTATGGGTGTGGCTTATATTCAGGCCAATACGTAATAAGTCATCTGGAAGTGGCCAGAGAGGGAGTCCTGTTCTTGAAGGAGCAACCTTGCCTAGTGTCTAGGGATGAGCCAAGCAATAACTATAGGTTTGTCCCAGCTTGCCTTATTTCCAACCTTGAGTTCAATTCCCCAATGTTCCTACAGCAATTTGCAATTTTTTTAAAAAAAATAATCCTCCTGAAAATTCATTCAAGTCTTTTAGTTTGGATTTCTCCTAAGAAACACATTTTTTTGTTTGCAATGTTGACTAACATGCTCACATCTTTCCAAGCAATTTCTCACAATATAATGCTTTTTGGTATAATTTTCACAAAAAAATATGCATGCCTACGCATGCTTTCTCAAGAGATACACGTTTTTGCACACACTGACTGTTTTCAGAACTGAATTGCAAAATTTGGAGAACTGTACATTTTGAAGGCTAGCTGTGTTTCAGTTCATGTGAATTAAGTGGTTTCACATTAAAATTAAAGCAAAAGCAATCTTCTTCCCCTACACCCTACTAGTGGCCTATTGTGTAGCATGATGGCTTTAGCGCAGAGCCCTCTACAGCCCTGAAGGAAATAGGGGCAAGCATTCTTATAATAATTATTTCCATATCTGAGGATCACAGGGAAGTTTACAATATGAAAACACAAAAATACATTCTGTAGTGGGGAGCCACTGCAGAAAAGGCCCATTCTTGTGTTGCCATCCTCTGGACCTCTCATGGAGAAGGCACATGAAGAAGAGTGTCAGATGATGATCTCAGGGTCTGGGTCAGTTCATATGGGGAGAGGCAGTCTTTGAGGTATTGTGGTCCTGAATAATTTAAGGCTTTATAGGTCAAAACCACCACTAATGGCGGCTAAGGCTGTTCAATTGGTCTCTGTAGCTTTGCCTTTCATAAAGGTAAAGGTAAAGGGACCTCTGACCATTAGGTCCAGTCGTGGCCAACTCTGGGGTTGCGGTGTGCATCTCACTTTATTGGCTGAGGGAGCCGGCATACAGCTTCCGGGTCATGTGGCCAGAATGACTAAGCCGCTTCTGGCGAACCAGAGCACTGCACGGAAACGCCGTTTACCTTCCCGCCGGAGCGGTACCTATTTATCTACTTGCACTTTGATGTGCTTTCAAACTGCTAAGTTGGCAAGAGCAGGGACCGAGCAACGGGAGCTCACTCCGTCGTGGGGATTCGAACTGCCGACCTTCTGATCGGCAAGTCCTAGGCTCTGTGGTTTAACCCACAGCGCCACCCGTGTCCCATTTGCTTTTCATAAGTGAACTTAATTTGTAGTGATTAGCAGCTTACATTAATTACCTCCATGTCCTGATAAAGCTTCACCTTCTAATCTTTGCTTCTAGGCTCAGTCTAAAGAGAGCCGGTCTGGTGTGGTGTAATGGTTAGAATGCCAGACAAGGACCCAGGAGACTCAGGGTTCAAATCCCTGCTCAGCCATGAAGCTCACTCTGTAACTTTGGGCCAGCTATCCTCACAGGGTTGTTATGGAGAAGGGGTGAGCTGTGGACTCCACCTTGAGCTCTTTCGAAGAAAGGTGGGATATAAATTCAGGAACAAAGAAGGAGACAATGACCTAGCCTTCATCTTAACAGCGGGATAACAGAAGCAGGCATGTTTTGAGCAGGGGCAGTTGCATTTAGCATTAAGAAGAAGAATGACCAGGCAGAAAATCTATTGAAAATTTGACCCTACTTGATTCTGTGGCAGAATTTGAGTGTGGAAGATTGGTGACTGCAGATACTCACAGTTCTGCAGCATAATCCTATACATACCTATTCAGAAATAAGCATTATTTCTGGGAAAGTGTATAGCTGGGATGGGCAACCTGTGACTGGGGATGAAAATGGTGCTTCTCCAGTCCTCTCAATCTGGGTCTTGAGATTCTCCCCAGACCCCACTGCACACACAAACACACAGCTCTGCTTTGTGTCATCCTTGGGCATTTTTGTCTGCGTGGAAGGTGCCCTTGAACTTCAATAATACTACTTGCTTGCCTGGTTTTTGGACAGTGTGTGTTTGTGTGTGTGTAAATTAGCTTACTGCACAAAGGCAAAATTCACATGCATGGCTCTGCTTAATTTTGCTTCTGCCTCCCTCTACAGTGGTACCTCTGGATGCGAACGGGATCCGTTCCGGAGCCCCGTTCGCATCCTGAGTAGAACGCAACCCACATCTGCGTGTCTGTGCATGCGCAGGTCACAATTCGCTGCTTCTGCGCATGTGTGTGATGTCACTTTGAGTGTCTGCGCATGCACGAGCGGTGAAACCCGGAAGTAACCTGTTCCATTACTTCCGGGTCGCTGTGGAGCGCAACCTGAAAATGTTCAACCTGAAGCATATTTAACCCGAGGTATGACTGTATTGGCATTTGGCTCCCGACAGGCTGCTCAGAAGGGAATTTGACCCTCAGGCTGAAAAAGTCCCCCCACCTCTGATGTATAGGATTGCTACCTGGTCAGCCCTGCTGAACTCCATGGGGCTTAAATCTTTGTAGCAGACATGCATAGCATTGCATTGCATTGTAAGATCGTTCAATAGAGATTTAGAACTGCATTGCCCTGTTGACCCTTTTGGTGGTGTCTGCCAGTCCTTTCTTTCCCTCCACCCAGCTCTTTAACTCCACTGCAGGAGAATTCCATCTACAGGACCTCGGAAATGACCTCTTTGCAGTGATTGGGTCTAGAAGACACATTGCCAAGACTTTCTGTAGATGTAAAATTCAAACTATAACTTTTGACACGAGGAGCTATTCCATTTCCTTTCCTCAGCCTTTTTTTTCTTAATGGACAAGTTTCTGCTCCATGTAACAAAATAGTCATTTACAGACAGCAGTTCATGTAACCAAGACTAAGCTGGCCAATTCTCCCCTTCCTTCCATTTTTTCCAAAACAACCGCTATCTTTTAAGGTGTTCTCACTGAAGCAGTAATGCTGTGTTGCAATTGTACCGCTGTAGCTTTAGGCATGTAACATACTGATTCTCCATGGTGGGTGAAGCCTACACATGGAAAACTAGCTCCTCAGGGAAAAGGAAAGGATGTAGCTCAGTGGCAGAGTACCTGCCTTGCATGCAGAAAGTATCAGGTTCAATGCCTGGCATCTCCAGGTATGGCTGGAAGTGACCCGTGTCTGACACCTTGGGGTGTCACTGCCAGTCAGTTTAGACAATATTGAGCTTGATGGGCCACCAGTTTGCCTGAATGTAAGGCAGCCTCTTAAGGTCCTATGATTACATGAGAACCCTGACTTTTTGTTGTTGATGCGCATAGTTCATTTACTTTTGTACAGAGAAGCATGTAAGCAACAAACCTCCAAAACCAATCCAGTTCAATCAATCCAGTTCAAACAATCAATGATCACCCCTTAAATCCAGGGATGGAGACATTTTTTCTGTCAAGGGCTGCATTCCCTTAAGGGGAATCTCTGTCTCTGCCTGTTAGGATGCATGTTGGGGGAAGGCTGAAGGCAGTGGGGTGTGTGGACAGAGCTAAAAGGGTGATAAGGCCCCAACTCTCTTTCTCCACCCCCATCACCCCTCTCTCTCTCTCTTTAGGCCACTCCTTTCTGTCCCCTGAAACCTATTTTCTTTCTTTCTCTCCTTTCCTAGTTGGATGATTGCCAGTGGAGAGGCATGTTGCTCCTGCCAGAGGTCTGGGATCAGTTGCAGAGGGTTTTCATAAGAACACCAGCAGAACCTGCTGGATCTGACCAAGGACCCATCTGGTCCAGATCTCTTTCTTACAGTGGTCAACTAGAGGCCCATGAAAACACCTGCAACTCACAACAACTGGTATTCAGTGGCAACCCTCGAATAAAAGGGTTTGGTTCAGTTTGCATCTTGCCAGAGCAACTTATCTTCTGTGCCAGAGCTGTCCATGGTATGACAGCGTCTGCTTCTAAGACCCTGTCTCAGCTACCAGTCTTCACCCTGTGGCCCATTCCTCAGCCATCTGCCACCCAAATGGGGCACTACTCCACTAACCTCAGTGGCCTCAGCCTGCTCTCAGCCAGCCCCCATCTCCCTGCCTTCTTACTTGCAATCAATCAATCAATCAATCAATCAATCAATCAATCAATCCAGGAGTTGACATTGTTTGTCAGCTACTTTGTGATGGCCTGGGAATGTGATTCAGAGGCTGAACCAGAGGAATCCCAGCCTGTGCAGGAGTCCCCGCTTCCAGGGCCGGCTGAACTGGGGCAGGGCCTTGATTCTGAAGCGCCTGCACCTGTGCCGGATCCTCAGGAGCAGGCACCAGGTGAATCCACTCTGGCTCCGGTGGTGGTTGAGGACTCAGTGCCTACAGGTGAGTCTCCCCCTGGGTCCAGTAACCCTTCAGCCTCTCCTGAACTGGAGAGGCTCAGGGCAGAGAGGTGAAGGGAACTGGTTTCTCCCAGGGGGAGTGCTCGCCTTAAGGCCAGGAGAGGCGGGTCTCCTGGGGGCCGGGACCGCCCCTGGCCTGAGAGAAGATAAAGGCCAGTCAGCCCGGTCCCAGGTTGCGGGAGCAACATCGTTGAAGAGCTGTTTCGGCCAGCACCCAGTCCTGTTCCTCCAGAGTTCCTGTCCTTGCCCGGCTCCTCGCTGTGGACCCCGCTTCGCCCGTGGAGGACTGTCTGCCGACCCTCGACTCAGGTCCTGGACCTCGCCCCACAATAACCTTCCCCCTGGACCAGCACATACTTCCTCTTTAGTCTCAGTGTTGCACCTTGTAGAATTCAACAAAGAGGAGGATGGGGACAAAGCTAGAATTAGTTGACTCTGTCTCTCTGGCTCTAACTAGTGTTGGGCTCCCTGCCTTCTGCCTTACTGGTCCCAATGGGCACCAGCCACTGTTGCTATCACCTCTGCTGGGATAGTTCAGCTGGTAGAGTATGACACGTGAGGGAAGTGAGGGGCAGATGGGGCTTATCAGTCTGGGAAGATGGGGCTCGTCAACCTGATCCCAAACCTCCAGTGCCTTGTAGGATATCTTCAAGAGAAGAAAGGGCTAAGGATTAAACCCTAGACAAATCTGGAATGAAGTCCCTAAGGTGATTGGATGGTGCCTTGTGCACCTCCTTCTGGCAACGCCTGCAGCCAAGCTGGTGCCAAACATATTGTTCTGCTTTTCTTTGGACCACATTAATGAGTCTGGGGTGTGTGTGTTTTCAACTGGGCAGCCCAGGACCTCCATACACACTGCCTAGGGTTGTACCTCAGGAAGGTCATTTTGGTGCTGCTAACATGGCGGTTTGACTTTACCCATTAAGGCACACTCCATTGTTTCTCAAGGCAGACATGCCAACCACAACTGGGTTTGAGCCTCACAGTGGGCAAAAGATTCCTGCATTGCAAGAGGTTGGACTAGATTATCCTTGTGGTACCTTCCAACTTTGCAATTCTATTCTTCTTCTGGTTATTTCCTCCTCCTGCTTTCTATTATTCTTTCATGGTTTCCAGACAACTGTGAATGACTTTGCCTGGCTTGCCAACATTCATAAATGCGAGTTTGTGATCCCAAAACAAAGAATTGATGCTTGCTGTCTGAATGTTTTCTCAGTTCTCACAAACTAAGTCCAGCTGAATTCAGTGAAATGTAACCTTGTGCAAGTATGCATAGGATTGCAGCTTTAGATATTGGGTTGAATTTGCAGCAAAGCCATTAAGACACACAAGAAACCTTCGAAATATTGAAAAATGGAAGACAGGATTCATCACAATCAGTCAAGGCTATAACTAAATAATGTGGAAGAAAAAAGGCTTTGGGGGTCTAAGTGGAAAAGAGAATTGCATTCACACTTTGTTTAACATATACCCATTTTCTAATTATGCTTAAGGAGTATTTCATTGGAGTTTGTTAAAATTAGGTGTTGCACAGTTGGATAAATTCACGAAGGTGTATAAAACATTTCTTGGAACAAATGAAAGGGGAGTAGTGATTTTTAGAGAACAAAATTACAAGAGGGGGAAGTAATTGCACATAATCTCCAGGAGCACAATATGAAATGCGTTAAATATAGCTTATTGGACTATAAGATTGTGGTGGTGGTGGGGAGCAGAAATCCAATTGTTTTCCAAAAGACTATGCAGGTAAAAGAAGCAAGAATTCTAAAGAGAATGTTGCTCTGTGTGTGATTGTCTGGCGGAGGGTGAATTCAATCAGTTTTCTCTCCCCCCACCGCCCCACCCATGCCATAATTTTTGCTACTGCAGTGCACAAACACTTTATCTGGAAGTGAAGTAGAGCTAAAACAAACATGGGGGTGTGTCTCTTTGATTCTCCTCCGTTGGATTTCAGATTCCAATTCATATTCTCTTAAGTTAAAACAATACAGAGAGATAGATGTTTGCAGTGTCCTTGCACAAATGGAAGTGTCATTCTGCTCAGACAATGAGTTTTCTTGCACCCCCAAATCTTCTCTGAAGGCTTTGGAAACTGCAAGCTGCCTGGTACCAAGACAGACCAATGGTCCATGTGGCTCAGTATAGTCTATCCTGACTGGCAGTGGCATTCCAAGAGTTCAACATATTCCTTACCTTTGCTCCCAAAGGAGCCCAGGGAGGCAATAAAACAATAGAAATGACCAATACAAAAGGAGACTAGGAAAAAAACTCAACTGAAAAGGCTTGTTGAAAGGTGAAGGTCTTCAGCAGGTGCCGAGAAGGCAACAGAATAAAATCAATTAAATTGAAACCGTTATTGTTACTGATTGATTATTTGTTATGATGATGCTGTATTGTGCGGAAACTGCTTTGGGAAGAATCTGGTCCCTGCTATTTAGGTTTAAAAAGCAAGTCATGTGTTTTATCTAGAGCAGCTTCAGCTTTTTCTTATTACTCCGATTTTGCTTTCAGACTCTAGCAAAGTGGTCCATATTTTCGCTCTTTTTTTGCACATTCTCCAGTGCCCACCCCATGGGCTCTGTGCTGCTGGGGTTCATGCACACAGCCACATTCTGTGTAGACTTCAGCTTGCTCTTCAACATAATCAAGCTTAGGTTTCAAGTCGAATCCCCTCTGCACTCTGCAACAGCTACTAGAAGCCATCATTCTCCCCCCTGCCACCCAAAAAAACCTCAGGAAAAATCTATGCTTCTCTGTGTGATTTCTGCCGCTTAACACACTTCAGTTGCCTTTGCCAATATAAGATCTTTAATTTCTAGCAATCTTCCTCTCAATTTGCAATTATGTACTCCTAGGACAATCTGATCCCTTATTAATGAGTCAGCAAGCTATCCACAGTCACATGCCTGGCTCAGCCTTCTTGGGTCAGCTGAAAAACTGTAAGGATTCCGTCTCATTTCGATTTATTGTATGGGGGGAAAAGCATCTCTTTCGAAGAGTCTCATTTTGCCTGGTACACAGTGTTCCTGAAACTTGTTAACCACAGCATCACATCTAGACCTCTCTGCTGCAGTTTGTGAGCAGGAATTAAAGAAATCAATACCTTGGGACCTTACAAGATTCAATAAAAGGGTTAGCTTTTACTTGTGGGCGTCCATTGGAGCTGGATTTTGGAAGATTCAAGACAGACAAAAGAAATCACTTCTTCATGCAGAACATAGTTAAACTATGGTACTCACTCCTCCAGAAGACAGTGATGGCCGCCAACTTGAATGGCTTCAAAAGAGGATTAGACAAATTCAGGGTGGAGAGAGAAGTCAATGACTACTAGCTGCAATGGCAAAGCTCTTGCGCTGGGGTCCTTCTTGCGGTTTTCCCACATGCATCTGGTGAGAACAGGACTAGAGGGGCCATTGGTCTGATCCAGCAGGCTCTTCTTATGTCTTCTCATGAGCTCCACTTGAAGTCTTCTCCAGTTGTCTGCAGCCATGGTTGGAGAGATCCAACAGATCTTGAGCTCTAAGCCATTCCATCTTTCCTCTTACACCAAGTATAGTGGATGCTCGGGTTGCGAATGTGATCCATGCGGGATGCACATTTGCAACCCACAGCGGCATGTCTGCGCACACGCGGTTTGTGATTCTACACTTCTGTGCATGCACAAAGTGTGATTTAGCACTTCTGCGCATGCATGACCGCCAAAACCCGGAAGTAACCCGTTCCGGTACTTCCAGGTTTTGGTGGTCCGCAACATGAAAAAACGCAACCTGAAGCATCTGTAACCCGAGGTATGACTGTATAGGAAAACTCAGCCCTCCAGATGTTTTGGGACTACAACTCCCATCATCTATGACCACTGGTTCTGTTAGCTAGGGATGCTGGGAGTTGTAGTCCCAAAACATCTGGAGGCCCGAGTTTGCCTATGCTTGTCTTACACACTCTTTCAGGCTTCACAATCACCGCATGGATCTATACCCCACTCGTAGTACCAGACATTGCTTCTAGTATTATAGCTGAGCTGCTGGGAGCCTGAAGGGCCCTGCCCTGCTTCTCTCCACCTGGCTTGGGGCTCCATAAAGGACTGCTGCTGCTGCAGCTGGGCAGAGTGGGTTCCATTTTTGTTTTTTAAATTACTTTTATTTTTTTTTATCTATGTCATTTTAAATTGCGATTGATATTAACGCTGTATTCTTAGTTTTAGATTTTATGATTTATGTGGAAATTGTTTTCCATTTGGTTGTGTACCTTTTGCTCCTGCCCACCTAGCAGTTCGAAAGCACCCTTAAGTGCAAGTAGATAAATAGGTACCGCTTTATAGCGGGAAGGTAAACGGCATTTCCATGTGCTGCTCTGGTGCCGGTTTGCTGGAGCAGCGTCGTCACGCTGGCCACGTGACCCGGAAGTGTCTGCGGACAGTGCTGGCTCCCGGCCTCTAGAGTGAGATGAGCGCACAACCCTAGAGTCTGTCAAGACTGGCCCGTACGGGCAGGGGTATCTGTACCTTTACCTTTATTTATTGTTTATGACTTATGTTGGTCCAATTATGTTGGTAATTATGTAAATCTTGTCATGTTGTCAGTCGCCCCGAGCATTGTTTTAATGAAATGGTGAATGAATGAATAGCACAACACTAGAAATCATTCTAAACTAACAGCAAATGTTTTATTGTGTTTCAGTACTGCCATCCTTCTTCCTTCCAGCTGAGCTTTTAAAGATGCCTTATTCTCCAGCATAGGAATTGTACTGTCTTATCCCGAGTCAGAGGGACGCGGGTGGCGCTGTGGGTTAAACCACAGAGCCTAGGACTTGCCGATCAGAAGGTCAGTGGTTCGAATCCCCGCGACGGGGTGAGCTCCTGTTGCTCGGTCCCTGCTCCTGCCAACCTAGCAGTTCAAAAGCACGTCAAAGTGCAAGTAGATAAATAGGTACCGCTCCGACGGGAAGGTAAACAGTGTTTCCGTGCACTGCTCTGGTTTGCCAGAAGCGGCTTAGTCATGCTGGCCACATGACTCAGAAGCTGTACGTTGGCTCCCTTGGCCAATAAAGCGAGATGAGCGCCGCAACCCCAGAGTTGGCCACGACTGGACCTAATGGTCAGGGGTCCCTTTACCTTTACTATCCCGAGTCAGACTGTTGGTTAATCTATCTCAATCTTTTCTGCACTGACTGGCAACATCTCTCCCAGGTTTCAGATAGTGGACATTCTCAGTCCTACCTGTAGATGCTGGGGACTGAACCTGGGACCTTCTGCATATGAAATAGAATCCCTACCACTAAGCTACAGCACTTCCCCAATCTGATTTCTGGTTCTGATCTATGTATTATTAGTAGGGTGGTGTTTTCCTGCAAGTATTCAACAGTATACTGCTTTTGAACCTGAAACTTTAGATAGAAGTTGGGGCATTGTTTAGAGGGTTTTGGTTGGGTGGGAGGTTGTTGCTGCAATTGTTTTTGTACCTTTGGATCTTATGATTTATATGGAAGTTGTTTAATTTGGTTGTGTACCTGTTGATGCTTTATTTATTGTTTAGGACTATTTTTATTCTATTTATTTCTTAAATTTGTATACAGCCCTTCATACGTAGATCTCAGGGCAGTACACTTTACCAGTATACAACATAAAATTACAATATAAAAACCACAAAATGCATAAGAAAAATAGGAACAACTAGCCAATAATTTCCCTTTGTTGTGTTTGTAGCTATGCTATATGTTGCAAACTGCCTTGAGCAGGGTTTTAACTTTGGAAAGGCGGCCTGAAAATAAAACGATTCAGTCATTGGTTATTGAGAGATATGTTCCCCGTGTATTTGTCTGATCCCTAAAGCATCCCTGTGTTCATAAGAATTTGTATTAGAGCATTTTTTTCACCCACATTTTTTTCTTTCAAATGCAGCCGAAGATCTGCAATGGAGCCTGGGCTTCCAGAGGGCAAGAGGTAATGATGAATGCCTCCTCTTTGCTCTGAAGGCCCACAGATCAAAGCAGCTGGCAGCCACCGTCACATCTGCATGGCAGCCAAGTTCATGATTAGTGCTGCTTACTCTGCTGTACACAAACATTCACAGGTACTGAACAGGTTGCAAAGCGGGTCTTGAGTGACAATAAAGTTTCTGGCACTGGTCTTGCTGCACTCCTTGCTTAAATACAGTCCAGTTGGGAGGGGTTCCTACCAGGCTAGATGACATACAAAGCCTTCCCATATAACTCCTCCAGAGGAGGCTGACAGCCACAAAAGGCAAATTTCGGGGAGGGCAATGGTGGTAAGTTTCTTCCCCAGCCTCCTGGAAGTATCAGCTGCTGATGCAGGTTTTATTGCAATTTTGCAGTCAATGAAGTCACTGTGCGAATGGCGTTATTTCTGCTCATGCAGCTGAGCTTCCCCCTCCCTCTCACACCCTCGCACATCCTCAGAACTGCTCCAGAAGTTTGGGGGTCCCCTTGGAGCAGGTAAGAGGGTCATAGGTCTGAACTGATCGCAGGGGGTATCCTGATGTGATGAGAGAGCACCGAAAAGCACGTGAGCAATGGTAAAATCTTGCAACACAACAATCACAGTGTGGTCAGGATTCCTTTTGCTTGAGGCACTCATGTGCCTCTTTGTCTGTCAGCTCTAGAATTGTTTGTATTTATGTACTTAAGCCTAGACTGGTTTTCTTTTAAAATATTGAATTCATTCTGTGCTTGCTAAATTGTTGTTGTTTTTTGAATCCACTGACAAGCTTTTTATTTGGCATATTTGTACTGTCAAACCCCTGTTGTTGAACGTAATCTGTACTGGAAGACAGGTCAACTTCTGAAACATTCAACAACCGAGGCATGGCTTCTGATTGGTTGCAAGAGCTTCTTGCAAGCGGAAGCCGTATTGAACGTTTGGGTTCTGAAAAACGTTTGAAAACCGGAGCATTTACTTCCAGGTTTTTGGCATTTGGGAGCTGAAATGTATGTTAACAGAGGCGTTCAGGAACTGAGGTTTGACTGTACCTCCAATGCTCTGTATTTTGATGTTTTTGAATGTTTGCTGTAAGCCATTTTGGGAGACAGCTCATTGTGTAAAGTAGCATTCATCAAGCTCAACCAACCAACGGATGCAACCCTTATTTTATTTTTGTTAGGTTGGTGGATAGTTTGGACTGGCTTTATTGCAAAGGCATCTGCCGCATGTCAACCTTGAGTCGCTCAGTAACATAGGAAGTTGCCTTATACTATGTCCGATCACTGGTCCATCTAGCTCAGTATTGTTGACACAGACTGGCAGCAGCTCTATATGACTTTAGGCAGGATTGTCTCCCAGTTCTACCTGGAGATGTTGGGGGTAGAACCCAGACAGCTCTGTCACGGAGCTATAGCCCTCACCTTTGGGGTGAAAAAGCAACTGTGGTCCACAAATTAAGCATACAAATCTGTAGACATAGACAAGGATGTTTTTATCTCACTGAACTAAATCTTAAGCTAAGCATGTGAATTGCATTTGTGCTTCTCCAATCCATGTTGAATCTTCTCTCACCTTTTGCTCCCTCCCTCCCTTTCTCTTTGTTGTAATGTGGGTTGTAAGCACCTTGGGACAGAGGCGTCTCTTATTGCTGCTGCTCTATAAAGCACCATCATTCATGTGCAATGGTGGCTCGTCTATTGGGGCACGTGGGTCACTCCCCCACCAATTGCAGAGAGCTGGTTGGCCAGTGAATGGGAGATTGACAGAAAAGTGTCCTGAACTCTATTTCCATTGAAGTGGATTGTGGAAGGATGTGTTGGGCAGGAAAGAGTGTGGCTTTGAGATGGAGAAGAGGACTTTTTAAAGAACACCTGCTGGTCATTCACTTGGTGGGGCTGAGCCCTTTTTGCCTTAGCAGACCAGCCTCTGCTAGGTAAACCTGGGACCTGTTCTGAGCATGTTCAGAATTGTTTCCTCCAAACAGCTTCAAGCACATTCTTGTACTCTCAAGGGTGTAATTTTCTCAGGGGAAAAGGGGTCGTTTCCTATTCCCTGAGCAGCTCCTGAGCTGCTTGGTGACTAGGAAGTAGAGCTCTTTTATTCCCCAGCTCTTTTATTCTCCATCTTTCAGACCATAGACCTTGTTGCCTGTGTCACATGAAAAAGTGTCTGCATCAAGTGTTGCTATGTGTAGATGTGTGTGTGAGAGAAAAATGGCTTGTGTGACCACCCCACCAGATTAAATGGGCAGCCCCCGCCACTGGGCTCCCATTGAAGTGATTGATTGTCTCATCTGTGAATGCCCTGAATGGTTTGGATGAGCCTTTCCAAAACTTGTGTTCTTCTGGTGGAGTCCAATTCCCATCACTCCAGTCAGTAGGGCCAATGGACAACAATGAGATGAGTTGTAGTCCAAAGCATATGGAAGGCACCAGGCTGGTCTGGGACCTAGATATCTGGAGGACTACTTCCTTATAAGTCTCCCCAGGCACTTCATTCCACAGCTGAGACCCTGTTGATCGTCCATCTTCACATCTTCTGAAGAATAGTAGGTGGGCAACGTGAGATATATATATTCTGTGGAATCACCCCACTCCAGAAGCCTGTACTCACTGCTCTCTGAACAAAAATGTGGGCTTTTAAAGTGTTTGGCCTGCATTGATATTACTTTCTGCTCCTGCAAATTTCCTTGTGCCTTAAAAACACACACACTCTTGTGCTTGTGTTATATTGTAAACCGTAGAAGCCAACTCCTAGGGCCCGAGGGGGTCTTTGCCCCCCCATAAAATATTTGAGGGGGCTGGCCCTCCCCAAAGTTGATGGGCATTGCCACTCCAAAGGTGTGCATGCAGCACATCATATGATCAATTATGTGGGCGGAGATTACCTGCCACTCCCCAATATTTGATTCACGTTGGCACCCCTGTTGTAAATTGTTTTAAATGGGAGATGGCCTTTTGGTTTTGCATCCTAAGCCAGCTCGAGTCTCTGTGAGAGAAAGGTGGGATCCTGATGGTTAAGCAAGCAAACCCATAAAGGGACAAGCAATACACAAGCTGCTTTGCCCTGCTAATAAATAATAATAATAATAATAATAATAATAATAATAATAATAATAATAATCATTACATGCACACTTCCATGCACATAGATGTGCAATTCTTGCTTTAAAGTCTTTCGGGAGATCTTCCTGAACACTGAACCAAGTGAGCCAAAGCAAAGTTTCCCAGCCACGGGGGGGGGGGCGCAGCCCAGCCTAACTGCAACCAGCCGTGTGTCTGGGCTGTATTACTAAGGCCCATTGAGAAAAGTGACTTCCCACGCTTTGCCTACAGAGGGCATCCCTGCTCATTCATATGTAGGCTCAGCAAATACAGCTGCTGGAGGCAAAGCAGACTGCCTTTTTCTCTCTCTCCCTCTCGCCAGTCTGTCTCTCGCTCGCTCGCTCGCGCTCCCCAAGCAGAGTCTTTTCTTCCCCCGATCCAGTCGGCGTCTTTCTCCGCTCTCCACGTTTTCCCTCCCAGCCCTCCACTTCTCCGGATCAATGGACGTTACAGCTCTAACTCTTCCCTCTCACATACTGCTGGTGGACAGCACCAGTAACAAGTGAGAGACCATCGCATCCTTCCCCCTTCTCCGCCCCTCTCTCTGCCACCCTCCCCGCAGCGAACATCTGCGGAGCCAAGAAGGAGGAATAATAACACTATTGCCAATACTAGCCCAGCTGTTTGGTCTTGCACGGGATCGCCGGCTTTTCTGATTGCGTTTTACTTTGTACACCAGCAGAGATGGAGCAGCCCCGATGCTTTTGATGCGCCTTCCTTTGGTTTTTCATTTTTTTGCAGGATTTTTGTATGCCCGCGCGCCTATGGATGGTTTTCAAACGCTGGGAGACCCTTTCCTCTCCTCTCCTCTTTTTCCTCGTTAGTTTCTGGACATTTCCTGGCTTGGGGACTACATTTAACTTTTTCTTTTTCTTTTTCTGCCTTCCGACCCACTTACCTTGCCCGTGGCGGGGGGGAGAGCTAAGGGAACCCCACGACCACCCCATCGAAAAGGGAGGAGACCGAAGCGGCTTGTGGAGACGTGCCGGGATTGTTGCCTGTGTGATCCGGACCCAAATATCGCTTAGGTGTGGGTTGAAATATGGAGAATAGCCTTGGATGTGTTTGGGTACCAAAACTGGCTTTCCTGCTGTTTGGGATCTTTGTCATCACTCTGGACCTTACAGTCACTGGTAAGTCATTTGTGGGTTTATTCCAACCCTCCTCCTGCTTTTCCCTTCTTCCTTTTGGCTTTAATGGATGAAGCAGGACAGTTCAAAGAGATGCTTGCAGATTTGTGATTTCTTGCTGTCTGCACAGCCTTCTAGCTGGATGAGTTGTTGTGAGCTTTGCGAGAGACTTGGGCAGGGAAGTCCATTAAGAAGATCCTCTTTTGGTCTTTATTAAGGAGAATTCAGTCAGGATGGAAGGAAGCCTCCAACCGAAAGGGAAATATAGCAGAAAGTGATGGTGGTGTGATTTTTCTGTTCTGCTTAGTGGTTTGCTCTTCCGGGCTGAGAGATCACCAGCTTTAGAAATTGTGGGGTGTGTTTTTTTGGGTTGTTGTTCCTCTTGTTATGTTGAATGCAAGAGGTTGTCGGTAAGGTAGAGTGTGCAGGAAAAAAGGAAACATTTCACGTAGAGTGTCTCCAAACTCCATTTGATTGATATTCTGGAGGGCACGCCTCTCTTTGCACTTGGCAGACACATTTTTCTAATTAAAAATGGGAAAGCTGGTCGCGTTACTGAATCGGAGAGGAGAGGGAAGCGATATGGTGTTGTTCAGCGTTTCTCAGGAGACTGGGAAGAGCTGGAGATGAAAGAACAGGGTAAATAAAATAAAATAAAACCCTGGAATGAAACGAGAGGTTTCTCAGGAAGTCTTGAGGAAAGTAGTGGTGCCATTTGCAGCGAATAGGGCTTGGGGACGGGTGTGTGATGGCAAGGGGGGGGGGGAATGTTCGCTTCCAACGATCCTTTGCTTTGCTTTGGATGATCAACAGTAGCATTTCATTAGCAGGCAATCTCGGAAGGAGCGGGTCACGTTCTACAAATCCAGCCGTACCTTAGGAGTGTCATATAAGCCACTGATGAACAATGCATGCTGATTTCTCTCCCCACACCCCACCCCACCCAGAACAGAAGCGAACATGACACCCCCCACTAATGTACAAAAATGTAACATTTCAGCCTAATGCAGAATGAAAAGTTTACTCTGCTCCGGTGTCATTCGGTCGCTTGCAAATATTTGAAATGGCATTCTTTAGAGGGGCCCAAGAAAGATAACGCTTCCGTTGATTGTCTCTAAGGCTTAACAGGTGAACCGTAAGAAGCTCCTTTTAAATGCATCGAGGCTCATTTTTTTTGGTGTGTGCGCGCGCGCGTGTGTCTGTGCGCTATGCACACACAAGGCGCGCTGGAGACAGCCAGAATGGGGTAATGAATAGGCGTCTCTCCCGAGTTCCCGGCTGAACGGATGGCGCATGGAAACATGTTGGTGTGATGCTCTTTCTCTGAAAAGATGATGGACTTGCAAAGCATTTTTGCCGGCTGTGGGCAGAAATGGGTGGGTGGGTGCAGGTATATGTACACATATCTGCGTGCGGGGAAGGCACTGGAGGATGGGGTCGGGTTATAGGACGAGCAGAAGAGGTGTAGCACGCTGTGGTGCTCGGGAGTGAAAAGGGGAGTCATGAAAGGCGGTCCTTCTTGCTGTGGATTTTGGTGGTACGTTTTGCTCGCCGCCTCGGAGGAATTGGCGTTGCATGTTTGGCTCCCTGCTGCTGCTGCTGAGGTCTTTCTCCTCCTGCCTTTGTGGCCCACGCTTTCTGTGCATGCTTGACTGCTGTGGCGACGGGGCAGGGCTGCTGCTGCTGGGTTTCTGTACGTCAAGACCAGGCAAAGTTTCCCTCTCCCCTCGTTTCACCTGTAGGCAAATTTTGGCCCAGGGCTGTTTGTTTTACGCGCAGCTTTGGGCGCCACTTGAATGGGCAGAGGCCAAAGGCAAGCCGCTCATCTGCTTGAATGTCTCCCCCTCCCCTCCTCCGGGAGCTATTTTCTCCCCCTTCAGCATCCTAGCAGGGGACTGATCAGGAAGAAAGCAGGATTTCGCTCCATGAAAGGACCAGTAGGAGGTGCCCTTATTAAGGCCAAGTAGCCAGTTTGCCGCTTGGTGAAATTCCCATTCAGCAGGGCATTTTAAAGACTTTGTTGATGGGTAACAAAGGGCTTACAGATCTGCGGCACAATGTAGCTTTGTCCTTTACCCCCTTTCTAGCTAAAGCACAGCGCTGCTTTGGAGATGCAAGATTCGCGTGTGTGTTTCCTTTTAAACTTTCTTTCCGAAAATGAGCACGGCTCAGCGTTGGCGTTACAAGAGAAATAAACGTTATTTTCTCCTTTTCACACAGTCCTTTCTCTTCCGCTTCCCTTCCTATTGTTTCCAAGGTGCCTAAAGGATGCTTCCGTACAAAACACAAATGAACAAGCCAGCCACACAAACGAGGTTCCATCCATTTCGCGGGCCAGAAGCGAGAGTGTCTGGTGCACACAGCGTCCTGAGCATGACTGGGTGTGCTCCGCTCTGCAGTTTGGAAACGCAGACGATAAAGAAATGATCGGGGTTTTTTTGGGGGGGGGAAATCACCCTCCCCTGCATTTAACCCTTTCCTGGAGACCTATGTGCCGCGCAATAGAGTGGGTACTTCGGGGTTCAGGGGGAAGTGAATGCTCAGGACCCCTTTGTCTGAAAGTGGAAGGAAGATCCCCGCCCGTTCTTACCCTTAATCCTTTTTCCTTCCGCACTTCCTCATTATGGTGCAGAGTCAAAGAGCGGGCTGCATCGCCTTGCCAGAGAACCTCCTGGTGTCTGGGCAGGAGAGCAATCATATTCTCGGCAAGTGGTGCAATATAAATCAACAGTGGTCTGTCATAGCATCCATTTCACACGCAGGCAGAGTTGCCCTTTGTGTTGTGGAGTGGCAGGAGCTGCCACACGTGTTGTATGACTTGGGCAAGCCACCGTGCATTCTGTTTAACGTTGCCGGAAAGTTGGGGCTTGTGCTGCTTAGGGAAGAACATGGATCCCACCCCATTATGCCACAGGGGCGGCGCAGGACTACTCTGTGACGTAGACATAGGTTCAAATTGGGTGGTTTGGGGTGTGGGTGCATGGCAGGAGAAGTTGGTCATTATTTATTGGTCGCAAACTCCAGTCTGTAAAATAGGAATTCTAGTAAGGCAGTTTCACTTTATTGTTGTGAGAAAGGAGAACAAAAAATGCACCATTAACCCTGCAATCCTAAAGCTCCCTGCTCCAGAGTAACAGCTTCAGAGAAGTTTACAAACCTGCTACAAGATTCAATTGCAGTAATAATGTACCTTCAGGGTTTGAGTTTTTGGAAGAGTTCCTTTGAAATTAAACTTCATTTGTGGGATGAGCAGAACAGAGTTTCACTGTTTACTTCCACAGAGTTGTTCATCTTTATGATCTGACCTGTTTTCAGATCTCCTCTGTTTTCTTGAGTACCAGCTGCCTCAGTTGGAGTTTAATGATCCAATCTTAATTTCTGGGCTTGTGTTTTGGACTGAGATGTTAGTCAGCATAGAGCTATGTAGAAAGCTACCCTACTCATTGTATGAGACATTCCAGTTTGCGGATGTAATAAAACCTTCCCTGGAAGTCTGTAGGAGTTTGAACTGAGTAAGTCTTCTAAGATCTGCAGCTCACGAGGTGGATGCCACTATTGATGGCTAACTCACACTTGCGTTTTATATCACTCAATAGCTCATCATTTTGCAACCTATCGCTCAATGACATTCAGCTGGATGTGTGAATTGCCTCCATTGAGAAGTACTGTGTGTTTTGAGGTGATGTCAGGTGTGAACGTTCTGCTCACATTGTTGGAGGTGCCATGCCTCTTTTACAAATCACCTCTTCAATGTCACAGGCATAAAGTAACAAATGTGTTTGTGTGAATCCCAACCTGAGATGGGTACAGGGGAGTATGGAAAAGAATTTGTAGATATAGTGCCTGGCATTGTTTTGGTTCTGCAATATGTATTCCATCCAATAAGAGGCTCATTAGCTTTTCTGAAATGATCAGATATTCATTGGGATTGGCACCAAGTCATGATTCTAATTGAGCTCCACCACTGCTTTTTAAAGAGGACAAGGGTGGCGCTGTGGTCTATACCACAGAGGCTGGGGCTTGCTGATCCAGTGGCGTAGCGTGGGGGGTGCAGGGGGGGCCGGCCGCACCGGGCGCAACATCTGGGGTTAGGGCAAATCCATGGGTTAGGGGGCGCAAATCCACAGGTTAGGGGGCACAAATCCATGGGTTAGGGGGCGCAAATTACTTGCCTTGCCCCGGGTGCTGACAACCCACGCTACGCCACTGTGCTGATCAGAAGGTCAGCGGTTCGAATCCCCATGATGGGGTGAGCTCCTGTTCCTCGGTCCCAGCTCCAGCCAACCTAGCAGTTCAAAAGCACGTCAAAGTGCAAGTAGATAAATAGGTATCGCTCTGGCGGGAAGGTTAACGGTGTTTCCATGTGCTGCTCTCGTTTGCCAGAAGCGGCTTAGTTATGTGGGCCACATGACCTGGAAGCTGTACACCAGCTCCCTCAGCCAGTAAAGCGAGATGAGCGCCATAATCCCAGAGTCGTTTGCGACTGGACCTGATGGTCAGGGGTCCCTTTACCTTTACCTTTTACTGCTTTACAATAATATTCTAGAGTTTTCATCCTCTTCTCATTTCTGTAGCTGTCTGCATCATCTATAACCATCTCATAAAGGCTGGTAGATGGAACTGACTTATCAGTTATTGTACTGCAATGGAGGAAAGTCTTAATGAACCATTCCAATGATATTCCTGAATGGCTATATCAATTCATCTGGTTCTTAAGATCAAAATTCCCCTGTTATCTTTGAGTAGCCTGATTTTAACCCATCCTTCCTGTGCCAATATTATTGCCTCCTCATTTTCAGTTGCTTTGCCATTGCAGTAGCATTAGTGAACGGAGCAGTGGTGGGTTTATCCAGTAGTCAGCTGTTGAGCTCTGCTCAGCAAAAAACCTGTTCCAGATCAAACATCCCAGCTGATCTGCTTTGGTTCTGCTTCTTGAGTGTTCAGAATTATTCAGTAGTTCAGCATTACTTGATTAGAAATATAAATGTGCCCAAGCTTGTAGTGCTCAGATGTATTGTAACTCAAATGCTGTTTCCCAGAGAAGTTCTCTTATGGCTTAGATTAAAAGGAGACTGTGCACATCTGGGAAATGACACTGAACTTTTAGCTGAAGTCTAGCTCTATTGCTGCTGTATCTTCCTATGCTACACATTCATGTGAGTAAATTTGTTTTTTGTGCTGGCAGTTTTATGAGTAAGTTAACAGTCAGAAATGACATTTCAGTGCACTCCCCCCCCCATTTTGAGGGAGTGATACATCTGTAAAACAAAAAAAACATTCCTGTTTGTGCTGGTGAGTTTAGCAGAATCTATTTCTGCCTCTCCAGGCATGTTTCATGACTCAGCTGGCATGGGACATGTGATCTCATGGTATACAATAGCGGTAGCCAATATGGGACTCCAACTCCCATCAGCCCCCGCCAGTGCACACCTGATATATAACATTCCATTCATCCTACTTTGTGACAAAGCGTCTCTAACATACATACTTTAAATTGAAGGGATGATACAGTTTGCCTTTCTTTCTTAGTTTCTTTCTTTCTTTCTTTCTTTTCCTTTTTGGAAGAGGATAATAAGAATGCCATAAGCTCAGCTGATGATAAGTCGTCTTCAACAAATTGCACCTTGCTTGGTGATCTTTCAGAATAATTCCATCAAACCCTATATACACCTCTGCAACCACACAGATCCTTTGTTGATTAGGCTTTTCAGATGACATCTGTTCAGTGTGGGAAGCATCTCATTGTGGCTGCTGTCAGGAGCTAAATGGGGCCATGGGTGGAAAAGAAGAAAGGGTGGGAAGGAAGAGACCTTCATTTTATTTCTTAATATCTATTTTACAATGGGTGAAACTCAGCTTTACTCATACTCCTAACAGACCCATTGAAATCAATAGACTTTCCCACTGGATGGGAAACCTGTGACCTTTCATATGTTCTTGGGCTACATGTCCCATCATCCCCGCCCATGGATCGTGGTGGCTGAGGCTGATGGGATTTGCAGTCCAACAACTGCGTCTGCAAGGCCACAGGTTCCCCATCCTTGACTTAGATATCACCCAATACACCTGGCAAAGGTTTCAGCTGAAATGTGTTGAGCCTAAATAATAATAATTTTGAGCATCTTTGTGTACCCTTGTGGGTCTCCTCCCCTCCAGTAACTGGTCAACAGGCTGCCCCACTGTGAATTGCTACGTTACTAGCTTGCTGTGAGGATTACCAAGATATAAGGCATGCAAATGCTTTTAACACCCCTAAACGCAGGTGGCGCTGTGGGTTAAACCACAGAGCCTAGGACTTGCTGATCAGAAGGTCGGCGGTTCAAATCCCCATGACGGGGTGAGCTCCCGTTGCTCGGTCCCTGCTCCTGCCAACCTAGCAGTTCGAAAGCACATCAAAGTGCAAGTAGATAAATAGGTACCGCTCCGGCGGGAAGGTAAACGGCGTTTCCGTGTGCTGCTCTGGTTCACCAGAAGTGGCTTAGTCATGCTGGCCACATGACCCAGATGCTGTACGCCAGCTCCCTTAGCCAATAAAGCAAGATGAGCGCCGCAACCCCAGAGTTGGTGACAACTGGACCTAATGGTCAGGGGTCCCTTTACCTTTAAGGTAAAAGTAAAGGTACCCCTGCCCGTACGGGCTAGTTGTGTCTGACTCTGGGGTTCCGCGCTCATCTCGCTTAAGAGGCCGGGGGCCAGCGCTGTCCGAGGACACTTCCGGGTCACGTGGCTAGCGTGACAAGCTGCATCTGGTGAGCCAGCGCAGCACACGAAAACGCCGTTTACCTTCCCGCTAGTAAGCGGTCCCTATTTATCTACTTACACCCAGGGGTGCTTCCGAACTGCTAGGTTGGCAGGCGCTGGGACCGAGCAATGGGAGCGCACCCCGCCGCGGGGATTCGAACCGCCAATCTAACGATCGGCGAGTCCTAGGCACTGAGGTTTTACCCACAGCACCACCCGCGTCCCCCCTTTACCTTTACCTTAGTGCTAAACAAATGTTAACTTGAAGTCCTTTCCTCTGCTTCTCAATCCACTCTGATAGTGACCATTCTGTAGAGTCAACTGCTATGCTTGAATCCCTTGCCATGACAACACAGCCCAAGAAGCAACGCTGATGCAGGAAATAATCACATCCATCGACTCTCCTGAAATGCTTGCTTGCTGCACACATCATTTTTACAGGAGTTGGGGGCGGGGGGCAATGCCTTTATGAAGTGTTTTCCCGCTGCTTGGAAATAGTCAGAATGGTGCCTTACTTTCCTTCCATAGAAAACAAAATGACTTCATTACACCCCCCACCCCACTCCCCTGTGGCTACTTCCTCTGCCTTAAGAAAAGAGTGCCGCAAGTGATTTTGCAAACTGTACTTAGAGTGGAAAGGCGCCGTTGTAAGGATCATTAAGTAAATGTGTGCATATGGCTAAATCCAATAAAATTGTTTTCCTGGTTCTGGTACTTCCTAGATATAAAGTGCTTGCATGGCTTGTCACATCCTTTTTTTTTAAAAAAAAATACCATGCTATAATCATTACTATGTAAAAACGTAATGTGACAATCAATGCACTTTAAAAATAAATAAATCAAAAGGTGTGAATCTTGGATCAAAATCCAATCCTTAACTGCAGATTTTTGAATTCAAATGAGATCATGCTGGTCTCATTTTATCCTTTGCGGAAGTGCTCATATTGCTGAACTCAGTTGTGGCCCAGTTCATACTGGGTAGGATCAGGCTTATTCAACCTCGGCCCTCCAGATGTTTTGAGACTATAATTCCCATCATCCCTGGCCACTGGTCCTGCTAGCTAGGGATCATGGGAGTTGTAGAGCAAAAACAGCTGGAGGGCTGAGGTTGAGAAAGCCTGGGTTAGGTGGTTTGGGAAGCTGGTAGAGGGGATTATGGTGCTTGGTTTATTTTTGACCCAATTTAACATAAGCCATGGGTGTCTCATATATCTCCAGTTCATAAGTGTTGTGATTGACCCTCTTTCCACCTGCTTTGCCCCACCCCCTGGCCCCGGGACTCCTCATAAGGAAGCTGTGCCTGGAGGAAGAACTGCGAGGGGAGAAACTCCATCAGGCAAGGCCTCCTTCCACCTGCCTTGCCCCACCCTCCAGTCTCTGCTTCTCATCTTGTCTTGTATTATGTTGTGCACTGTGGCTTGCTGTTGTTTTATTGAATAGAGTTCAGAAATCGCTTATTGTAACTGTTAAGAGTGGATTCCTGTTTAATCCTGAAATGCTGGTGTTTAATATTATTCTATATTATTTTAATGAATGTTGAATGTTATTTGCATATTGTATATTGTCTTATTTATAGATGTTAGCTGCTCTGAGCCTGGCTTTGGCTGGGGAGGGCAGGATAAAAATAAAATTTATTATTATTATTATTATTATTATTATGTCACATAGAGTTTCACAGCTGGAATTTGAACTTGGATCTCCCCAGACCAACTCCAGTCTACTAGATAGATGCCATGTTTGGCTTTAATTATTGTTGTTGTTTAGTCATTTGGTCGTGTCCGACTCTCCGTGACCACATGGACAATAGCACGCCAGGCACTCCTGTCTTCCACTGCCTCCCGCAGTTTGGTCAAACTCATGCTGGTAGCTTCGAGAACACTGTCCAACCATCTCGTCCTCTGTCGTCCTCTTCTCCTTGTGCCCTCAACATCAGGGTCTTTTCCAGGGAGTCTTCTCTTCTCATGAGGTGGCCAAAGTATTGGAGCCTCAGCTTCAGGATCTGTCCTTCCAGTGAGCACTCAGGGCTGATTTCCTTCAGAATTGATAGGTTTGATCTTCTTACAGTCCATGGGATTCTCAAGAGTCTCCTCCATCACCATAATTCAAAAGCATCAACCCTTTAACCTCATCCAATCAGCATGTTCTCTTCTCTGAATCATGCAAGCCGATACTGATGTATGCCATTTCAAATAATCATAAATGCATGCAGATCATGTAAACAAACAGGATTTATCTCTTGGCCCCTTGGGTACATTGGTCTAAGTGGAAAAAGATTGCTTTCACATAGCTGGAGAGGTAATGCAAAGTAGATTGTGAAGGAAAGCTATGACTTGAATATTTGTATTTGACTACAGTGGGTGGGGAGGAGCAATAGATTGGTCCAATCTGGGAAATAATCTTATGTGTTGAAAAGTAAATAGATGGACATATTGGGAAATGTTGATGTTGTCTGAATAAAAAGAATATTAACAAAACTCCACAGAGATGTCCTCAATTAACCAAAGACACAAAAACATCACTTGACTATATTAAAATAATCCCTGGGGTGGAACATTAAGTGGATTTTATTTCTCCTGTGTATAAAAACAGAAACAATTTTGGGTCATATTCTGATGACTGCTTCTCTGGTTTTACAGCTATGTAAATCAGATGTAGACATGCCCTGCGATTTAAATAATGGTGAGGTCAGAATCGGGTTCACCATTTTGATTGTGAGGAACTTGCTCTGTTGGGCTGGATAATTTGTGGTGCCTAAGAGAAAGATTATGAGATTGTTCAAACATTTATTTATATTTTCCTTTATTGTTTATTGCATAATTGCCGGCTACAGCATTTACAGTTGATACATTAGTCAGGAGTAAACATTGCACTTGGGGAGCGAGAGAAAAACAGAAAAGTCATTCTGAGATTAGTCTATAATGTAATATACATTCTATATTGTGTTGCACTTGTGGTGGTGAAGGCTTGGATACTGAATGGAGGACATGGTGTGGTGGTGTGGAATGTTTGCAGTCCACTTTCTCTGGGGCAATAGAAAGTTGTCAGTATGGCTGGGATGAAAACTTCATATGGGTTCAAAAGGGTCATATGGATTCATATGGGTTCAAAAGGGCTGAGAACTGGGCCCGGTGGGAGGGAGAGAGGAGAGTGTCCCAAGGAGATCATAAAATCATAGAGCTGGAAGGGACCTCAGGGGTCATCCAATCCAACCCCCTGGAAGCAGGAACCTCAGATACAGAAGCTAAGGGATAAGGTGCCCAAAAGCAGTGTGGCTGAGGGAAGAGGCAGAATAGGTCAGTGACTAAGAGATAAGAATCTGACAAAAGGGTAGATAAAGGAGAAGCAAGTTGGAGGAAAGGGAAACAGGAGGCGGAAAACTACATGCATTGACTTCAATAAATCAGCAAATTCTTTGTGCCAAATGAACGAAAAGTTCATAAAAATGTATGCCTTTTCCAGATTTTCTTCCAGAAATGCATAATGTGTGTCCAAAATGCCTTTGTGCCTTGGGTTTTGCTCTCTAATCTATCTCCCCTGAAGTCCTTTAATACACTTGCTCTAGTGATTTTCCATAAGATATAGCTGGCTTCAACTAGCAATGTGATGAAATCTACTTTGATGTTTCATTTCTTATAAGGCTGGCAACACTTAAAAATAATTTGTAAGCAGGTGACCGGCTAACAAATACCAAACAGAGGGAAACTGCCACTGAAATTCCACGTCTCTGTTGCAGATATACCCTCAACATAAGTTGCTGCCACTCCCCCCCATCAAGTAAATCACTGCAAATACAGTGGTACCTCAGGTTACATACGCTTCAGGTTACAGACTCCGCTAACCCAGAAATAGTGCTTCAGGTTAAGAACTTTGCTTCAGGATGAGAACATGGCGGCAGCAGGAGGCCCCATTAGCTAAAGTGGTGCTTCAGGTTAAGAACAGTTTCAGGTTAAGAACAGACCTCCGGAACAAATTAAGTACTTAACCCGAGGTACCACTGTACTTAACTGAGGTTCTGTCCCCCCCAGCATAAATCCTGGTTACGCCCATGTCATCAACATGGGGAGTTGAGCAGTTCCAGCCCCTCAGCTCTGCTTCCCTTTTACACCTTGCATGTTGATTGCAGCATCTGGGCTGGATGAGGTCTGTGACCCTCACCTGTTCTGAGCATACTCCAGATGAAGAATCACACACCTCCTCCCTGAGCTATGATATGATACGATAATCTTTATTGTGATTGTCCCATGCAGAACAATAAAATTGAAAAAAACTACATCAGACATTCAAAAACCAATAAGCCTGCTATCCCAGCTATCCCGGCTTGGTTAACCCTCTAAAAACTCTGATACCCCATAATTAAATACAATATACTCCCGCAGAGACTACCTTACACTGCGTTTAAAACCAAAATTGCATTTGAATAAAAACTGTTTCTCAGGTGGCTAGTCCTAGTCTTTATAGCCCTGTACCTTCTTCCAGAAGGCAGAAGCTGAAAGAGATCATTTCTGGGGTGCGCACTATCCTGCGCTATCTCTGCAGCTTTGTTATGACACCTGGGAGTGTAGATTTGATCCAAGGTGGGAAGAGTGCATCTGATTATTCTCCCTGCAGTCTTTACAACCCTGGGCAGTATTGTTTCCCCCCTGACCTGGGCTTTTGCCTGCCTCAGCCTCCAAGAATGTCCCTCCCACTCCTCCCAACCAGGGGTGGAGGAAGGGGTGTGTGGTGGGGGTGATCCGCCCCGGGTGTCACCACTGAGAGGGTGACAAAATAGCTCACTGCACTAACCGCGGGGCCTGCAGGGAGCCACACGTCTCTCCTGGGAGTGACGTGGTGTCTTGGGCTCTTGCAGGCTCAGGGCTGCCCCAAACGGTCCGCCCTTCGCCTCCCCCTCAGCTGTAGGGCGGCTGAGTGGAGGAGGCAGGAGGACTCCTTGGAGGCCCCACAGAGCGTCCTGCCCTGGCTGGCCCTGCCCCTGGGCGCAGGACATGTGTGCCACCCCAGGTGCCCAATCGGTTTGTTCTGCCACTGCTCCCAACACCTTAGAGCCCAACTTGTTCATGGAGATGCAGGTCTCTCTCTGGTTTTGATAAGGTGTCCTCCTTTTCTGGTCCCTGCATGCTGACCCCATCCCCTTGCCATCCTCTGCCATCCCATATGTATTTTCCAGAAACCCAATCCATCCTTTCCCATCCCCGGCTTGCCCCGGGGGGTCCCAGTCTCAACTACCCCCCTTGCGGGGATTTTCTTACTCGCCACCCCATTGTCCTTCCAGTTCATGACAATGGGAATTGAAGACCAACAACATTTGGAGGGCCTTAGGTTCTCCATCCGTGATGTAGGGAAAAACACACGGGCTGCATGCCAATAATTGCAGCTCACGCTAAAAGTCTTTATTCGAGACGGTGCAAGCTTGCATTTCTATGGACCCAGAGGCAGAGAAAGAAGAATGTGGTTTATCCCCCTCGTAAGGCAGCAGCGGTGCAGAGGCATACATCATAGCTTTACATTTCCATCACAAAGATCCTGATAAAGGAGAGTATATTATTTTCGAATGAGATAACGGAACAGATAACGGCAGGCCTATCGGAATCTCTCTCCCTCCACCCCGCTTTTAAATGCTGTTTGTCAGTTTAAGGCTTGATGTGTAAGCCTTCGTGTTACAGTGGGATAATCTAAAACTGTTGCACCATCTCATTTATAGATGTATGAACTGTAAAGGAATCTGCGGTTACAGAGAGACACAATAAATC
Organism: Podarcis siculus; assembly: GCA_034642415.1. Classification (NCBI taxonomy): domain Eukaryota; kingdom Metazoa; phylum Chordata; class Lepidosauria; order Squamata; family Lacertidae; genus Podarcis; species Podarcis siculus. Next base: position 11,017,703 of record JAXCMG010000039.1, read on the forward strand.
ACACAATTAAATGTCTGTCACTGTCTGCACTGATAGTAACCATTTGCCAATGGGGATGCCAATATATGCTGCTATTTTTTTTTTTTTAAGAATAAAAATAGAGGAAAAATGAATACTGTGTGAAGTGACTGCCCAAAGCAACTGAGGAGAAGGGGGTGGGGATTGGCTGTCAAACAGAGGAAGCTTTTAAAAGAATATTGTAAATGTAGCAATCACATTTTGTACCTGGTACAAAAAACACGCTAAAAGATTGCTAAAAGGGAAATGGAGGCAGTAAAAGAAAAGCAGTATTTTATTTTATTTAGAGGAGGGGGAATCTTTACACATACAAATGGTTTAATCGGGGAATAATAGAACCCTACATCTGGGATAGTATTTAAAGAACACCTTGCCTATCTTCCTTTTATTGAGACAGGTGTAATTCAGTTGGAATGAAATAATAATACTTTTCATTTGTATAGTCAATGGAAATGTGCAAAGCAGTCCACTTACACCATCTCAGTAATCTGAAGGATCTTCTTTCCACATGTCAATCTCCTGAGACATTTAGGTCACCGTTAGAAACCCTGCCCCAGATTCCCTGCGAAAGAAGCAGGCAGTTGCTAGGGAATGGCCATTTCAGTGGTGGCACCACAGCTGTGGGGTTATCTCTCCAGTGAAACTAGTGTGACTCTTTCCTCTTTGTCGTTTCTCTGAACTTTCTTTGCAGGAGAGATTTGCATATGAATTGTGCTCTACTGTTGGTTGGCTATGGCTGTGTTTATGAGCCACTGTAAATCCACTTTGAGAAATTATGAACTGAAGGGTGGTATGGAGGTTTTAAATAAATGAGGTGAATTGCATGTTGCTATCATATTTATATAAGGGACACGGGTGGCGCTGTAGGTTAAACTACAGTGCCTAGGGTGGTTCAAATCCCTGCGATGGGGTGAGCTTCCGTTGCTTGGTCCCTGCTTCTGCCGACCTAGCAGTTCGAAAGCACATCAAAGTGCAAGTAGATAAATAGGTACCACTCTGGTGGGAAGGTAAACGGCGTTTCAGTGCGCTGCTCTGGTTTCGCCAGAAGTGGCTTAGTCATGCTGGCCACATGACCCGGAAGCTGTACGCCGGCTCCCTTGGCCAATAAAGCAAGATGAGCGCCGCAACCCCAGAGTTGTCTGCGACTGGACCTAACAGTCAGGGGTCCCTTTACCTTTACCTATCATATTTATACTGCTGCCATATCAGAATGGTAAGAAAACTGGGTTCATAGTGTTGTCATCCTATGGAACATAGGAAACCATCTTGTACGAAGCCAGACTCTTGGTCCAAGTAGCTCAGCATTGCAGGGTTGCCATATTTCCAGAGGTAAAAATTTGGACAAAAAAGTTGTTGAGCCAGAGCTGCCCACACAAGAGCCTGAAACAGAGACAGAGCCTGAGATAGAGCCTGGGTACCACCCGCTGGAATCCGAGCCTGAACCCAAACTGCCTGCATGAGACATTTTTTTAACCCCCCCAAGACCCAGACATTTGCTTAAAATTGTGAAAATCCCCCCGGATGGGTATGTAGGCCCCCCCCAGAAGAAGACATCCCTGGGATTTCTCAGATGTATGGCAACCCTAAGTATTGTCAACAATGGACTGGCAGTAGTTGTCTAGAGTTTCAGACAGAGGTAATTCCCAGCCCTGCCTGCAGTCACCAGTGATTGAACCAGAGTCTTTCTGCAAGCAAAGTAGGTACTTCACTGAGCTATAGCCTGTATATTTGAGACAGGGGGAGACACCATTGATTCCAGTCAGAAACACAGCACATAACATACCCTCCAAGAGTCCCCATTTTCCAGAGACAGTCCCAGATTTACAGAAGCCCAGAAGCAGTTCCGGTTTCTGATTTGACCCCGAAATACCCCACTTTTACTCAATAGGAGGTTCCTGTTTCCATCAAAGAAATGTTGGAGGGTGATGACACAAACATTGTAACTAACTAAATATCCCTTATGAGAGCCCTGTCAGATAAGTTTGCATTATGGATCACAATATCTAGATAGGTGTCTAAGGCAGAGAATTTGTGGTCCAGGCTGGCTCTGGGTTTGAAGGAGCTATGTGTAAACTATCCCTTGGTGGATGAACCCCCTCTTAGGTTGATAGGAACATAAGAAGAGTTTTGCTGAATCAGGCCAGTGACCCATCTAGACCAGCATCCTGTTCTCACAATGACCAGCCAGATGTCTGTGGGAAACACAAGAGCAGAACATGAACACAAGAGCCATCTTCCCATGGTTTTCAGCAACTGGTCCTCCTGGATTTACATGGTGGTGGCAGCTGTACTCCATGAGTGCTTGGGAGCTGCCATTTTGATTTCCCATGATGCCCGAGAGTGTCTGATGTAGTGTAACCCAAGGGAAAACAAAACGGTACACTGGTGACCACGATGCCTGATGGGAAGCCCAAAGGGAAGGTATCAGCTCCTGTGAACCCTGCTAGGGTACAAGGGCATCAGCAACTGCCCGGGGTACCAAGGGTTGATGCTGATCGCAAGTAGTGGCTTGCTGAAGGCCACTTAGCATGATTGTGGATAAGGTGAGTGCTTAACAAGTGATCTTCTAGCTTACATTGATAGCAGCCACACTAGAATACCTCTCAAGGGTCCTCTCTGCTCTTCAGATTGATCATCTGAAGAGCAGAAAGGATGCAATTTTCCTTCCGATTGTTGCCATGGGCTGGACTTAGATGCCAGTCACTGCAGAAAAAATTGGTTGGTACTTTCGGGGCCAACAAAGTTGCCGGTGGAGACAGGGGGCACACAAAAGCCTGCAGGTTGGTTCTAAAGAAGTGTGCATGCACACGAAAGCTCATACCAATAACAAACTTAGTTGGTCTCTAAGGTGCTACTGGAAGGATTTTTTAAAATTTTGTTTCGACTGCAGGTTGGCAGCTCACAATACCTGCTATAAACAGACACAAGGCAGTATAAACTAAGTTTGACTCAGGGTAGATTCATTGAAATTAATTTACATGAATAAGTAATAGGTCTGCTCTGAGCAAAAGTTAGCTAAACACCACCCATTAGGGTTGCCACCTTTGATCGGGCGTAATAAAGGACAGGTCAGGCAAAATATGGGACAGGTTGGGGGGAAATTAGGGAACTAAAAATTACTTTACTTCAAAGCAATCCATTACAATAGCACATGGGGGCTATAGTGTTTTATTCAATGAAAACAACAACAAAAACACTATGAGGGCGCTCAGTGAATTCTTTTTCTTCTTATCTTGCTCTTTGGCCATTCTCCCTTCCTGCGCACTGCAAACTCTTCTGCTCTCCACCAGAGCAAGCGTATTGGCCAACCCCATCTCTTGCACTTCAAGTCGAACCACCTGCCCCTTCTGCAAGCACAAAAAGAAATCTCTCTCCACCAGCACTGGACGAAGCCTGTGCTGCTGCAGCCCACTCCTTCTTGCTCCCCAATGCACCCAGCACACCTCCTACCCATACAAAACCCAAGAGTCCATGGTAGCAGGCCCTTGCACTGCAAACCCTCACTCTCCACAACCCACCCTGCACAAAAACTCTCTTTCTCAAACACCTCCTCCCACCGGACCCACTCTATACCCACCCAGTTTTCAGGATGAGGATGAGCCTGAATACATGAAAAAACGCATCCTGTTTGATGTCTAAACAGGACAGGGGGCACTTTTCTCTAAAAAAGAAAGAAAGAAAAGGACTATCACATTTTTCTAGGGACGGGTAGCAACCCCATCATCCATGGACTGGTCCATGTTTTCCCAAACTAGTGCCTTCCAGAAGGTTTGGGCTACAACTATTAGAACTCTTGACCATTCTAGCTGGGGCTGATAGGAGCAGTAGTTGAAGACTGCTTATCTCCAGGATGGGGAAGGCTGCATTGGCCCCATTCACTTTTTTTGGGCATACTGTTTGAGATGTTCTTCTGGCTCAGTTGCAAAAAGCACTTGTTCTCGATCTGAAATGGTAGACTGTGGGAAGGCCTCTTCCTGGAACTTTAGAGGCTGCTGCCAGTCAGAGACAGAAGGCTGGCTAACAATCTATCCCACTATTATACAGTTCCGTATGTTCCTTCCTGCCATTATAGATTTTAGTGTCAATAGATGGCACTGGAGTTAGTTGTATCTGGGTGGAACCAGCAGTCTCCTGCTGCTGTTTCGTTCGTGCTTCAGAGATGCAATGAAGTTCTCATCTCGCTTCTTGATGAGTAAGTCTCCTTAGCTTTCTATGACATCCTTCCTGCCAGATCAGTCCCAATAACTCTTCACATGGAACCCTGTGTTTCTCTTTAATTGTGAGATGTTATAAGCCAACCCAACTCTGCTTGTTTCTGCAGGAATTCAACTGCTCCCCCAAAACTGCTGCAGTTATCTGTACTCTGTGCAATCCCTCACAATCCCTGCCCCATGCTTTCTGCCTGGTATCTAATAGCTCAATATATTCTTTAAATTTCCATATCTCATCCTTCATCTGAAGATCACTGGACAGTTTACAATATTAAACACTCCCCAATACATCCCATAATAGCAAACAAAACAATACCCCCTCCCTGCACTTCCCAGCAACCCAGGTTGATCCTTGATTATCTTGGCCAGCTGCTTTTTGAGACTCTTGCCAAGCTAAGTGACTGTGTTCTCTTCTCACAATAACAGATCCGCCTGTAAAAGACTGAAATATTTTCCCCATCCCAGCAGTTACATTGATGAACATTTCATCATATCAGTTCAGTCAACTGCTAGAAGTGGGCTTGGGGCAGCAAGGCAAGAGTCTTTGCTTAGGCCCCACAAAAGTTTTGTGTGAAGGTGGTGGTTGGGCTCCTAGGGTTCTCCTCATTGGCTGTTGACTAGGAGCCCTTGAAGGCACAGACTGGGACAGCTGTCAGCAAGTCTAGTCTGTGCCTCCAAAACTCCCACTTCACAGGTGGAGAAAACCTGAGGGAAAGGATCTGCACCTGAGGAAGAATGGCTGAGGGATGGTTGAATCCATGCCTTCAGAGGCATGCCCTTTACAGAGGCTGTTCTGGTCTTCCTGTTTCTTCCTATCACCACCTGGAGATAGGAGCCTGCACCAGGTCCAGCCCTCCCATGAGGCAAGGTGAGGTGACCACCTCAGGCAGTAGGATCCATTGGGCAGTGGATCCCGAAGCATATTTTTATTCCCCCTTTGTTCCTGATGTGACCCTTCATTCTGCCCTTCTCCTGTGGCAGGGTGGGGTGTGTGTCATTTTGTGGTTCCTCTCAGATGCCCTCAGAGCGTTGGAGCATCATTTAAAAGATGCAATGAAGAACAACCCCCCATTGCAGAAGTCCTGTGCTCCAATTCCCAGGGCCTAAACCTGGGTTGTCATCGTACCCTTTCAGATGAACCTACAGGGACGCGGGTGGCGCTGTGGTCTAAACCACTGAGCCTCGGGCTTGCTAATCAGAAGGTTGGCGGTTCAAATGCCCGTGACAGAGTGAGCTTCCGTTGCTCTGTTCCAGCTCCTGCCAACCTAGCAGTTCAAAAGCAGACCAGTGCAAGTAGATAAATAGGCGGGAAGGTAAACGGCATTTCTGTGCGCTCTGGTTTCCGTCATGGTGTTCCATTGTGCCAGAAGAGGTTTAGTCATGATGGCCACATGACCCGGAAAGCTGTCAGTAGACAAACATCGGCTCCCTCAGCCTGAAAGTGAGATGAGTGCCACAACCCCATAGTTGCCTTTGACTGGACGTTAGCATCCAGGGGTCCTTTACCTTCACAGGTGTAATATCTGTTCTAGCCCAGCAAGCAGCCAAACTGACATCAGATTGAACAGATATTCCTGTAGTAAGTTTGGAGTCTGGTACTGGAAATATCATGATCCAGAATCATAATGGCATCTTAACCTTATACATCCATCAATATTCCTTGCTCTTCGACAATTCACCTTTGTGAAATACTCTACTTCAGATCCACACAGGCTGAATGTCCAGTATCACCAGGCAGAACTTAGTTGGATTGGACTGTAAACACCCTCCCAAGTTGGTATGGAATTTTAATTGTTCAGAACTTGTGCCATTTCATACTATCATATGTGGAATGATTTCCTGTTACGTAGCTGGGGAGAGCACCTTCTCAGGTGGTCCCAATACTAACTAAACCAACCAACCAACCAACTGTATTGAGCTGGCCCTGGCCTTCACACTGAATTTTCAAATCTTGCACAAACTTCCTCACATTAAAGATTAGGCAGGTGCTGCCTCTGTTGTCTTCCTGGCACATCCTGAAGACAAGCATTTTCAGTAAAGATCTCTCCTAGTCTCCCTGTCTATTGTAATTGTTTGTAGAAATTTTATTGTTAGAGTTGTTCCACCAGGCCTTTGGTCAGGGCGCAGCCTGACTCCCTC
>JAXCMG010000039.1:11024470-11079151 GCA_034642415.1 Podarcis siculus
GGGGGGGGGGCGAAAGGCTTTGCTCCCCACCGCCAGCATTTAAAAGAGGTCCCCGGAGATTTCCCTATGGGCTTTCTTCTTGCGAAGCAAGCCCATAGGGAAATTCGTCTTGCGAAGCAACTCGCAAACGGAAAACCCTTTCGTCTTGCGGGTTTTCCGTCTTGCGAGGCATTCGTCTTGTGGGGCACCACTGTAAAAGCATCCCTATTAGGAGGCGAAAACAGATTGCAATATTTTAGTTGCAGGTCCGGATTTTCTAATCTAATCTCATACTTTATTAGGTCAATATTATCATGAGAGCTTTTAAAAAACAACTCTTCATTTTAGGGCCTTTTTCCTAATTAGGAAAAAAGGTACATTGTCCTTGCAAAGTTTCCCACAAATGCAACATCTCAGGTCCATTGTAGGGCAGGTATGCATGGTCCTCAGGTGTATAATGTATGTACAGGAATAATAGTTGAGAATGCCCAATTTCTGTTGGAGGAATTCCCTTTTTGCTATGTGTCTAGTGAATACTGCCTGTGGACTCTGCTCTATGTTGGATCCCTCCAACTGACCTAGTTCCATTTTGGATTGATAGCACTGGCAACTGGAAAATGCAACCTGTTGGATGGATTTAAATGAATAGGAGAGGTTATTTTATTTAGTAATTATCCTTCCTCTTTCTCACTCATGTGAGGATGCCAATATCTATTTCAGCAGTGTTAAAATCACCATCCATTGTTGTTGTTGCTGCTGCTGCTAAAAATTGTATACTGCCCTTCATCTGTACATCTCAGGGAGGGTCACACCATAAAAATACAATATAAAAAACAAAAATCACATAGAAATCAATGAATCAATACATACATACATTAATAATACTGATGGATCTCCTATTGAAAGCTTGTTGATGGCTTGTTGATGGCTCTTTCTGCTGCCACTTGAGTAGGGATCCTTTTCCCAGCCAATGTCTGCATGTCTTCGTGGGGAACCTTCTGGGAACCCATGATGCAAATTTGCTCTTACCCACAATATTTGCTCTTATCCACAATGATGCAAATTTGCATCATTTGCATTAATGGCTCCCACCCTTTTATGAATGGAGTAGACCAGGAGTGGGGAACCTTTGACCCTCCAGATGTTGTTGGACTCCAACTCCCATCATCCATGATTGGCTGTGGAGGCTGGGGCTGATAGGAGTGGTAGGGCTACAGATTTCCTACCATCAGCACAGACCTTCTAAACAAGATGACTACTGTGGGGCCCAAACATGTAAGGCCTATGGGTCTTACTCTCTGCCTATGGGTCATGCAGAAACTGACTGTGGACAGCCTTGCCTTGCAGTGAAAATCTTGGTTCACTTTCAGCCCCATCCAACTCAAACGTTCTCTTGTGGTTTAATATTAAGTATGATGGACAAGAGAAGAAAGGGGGGAAAGGCAGGGTGGGAGAATGAAGGGGCCACTTTAAAATGGCTCCTTTGATCAGCATCACAAAGTCTTGAGAGGGAAAAGTGATAAAAAGGGGGAAGGAATATGGATTGCGACATTCTTGATGCCGATTTTCTCCCTTTGTAGCTAAGAGAGGAACAGAGTGAATATTGTAGAGATAATCCCACCATCCCCCAAGTGCTCTTAGTGCCTTTTAGACTTCAACTAGCAATAGGGAGAAGATCAGAGGGAAAGATTCAAAGGGAAGGGAGGTCAGCATGTGAATCAAGCATCAAATGAGGACTTTTAAGTAGCTATCGGCTGGGACCATAATACCCAGCTTGGCTTAGTACAGGCAGGTATCTCCAAAGTCCCTGACTACTTGCTTAGAAGTCTACTCAATTCATAAAGAGAGGGGGGGGGGAGTTCTTCTTCCCTTGCAAGTCCTACATGTCATGCGGTTGTATCAGATGACCTTGTCCAGCGGTGTCATGTCCCGCTAATTGCTGCTCTCGGGCTATGTAAAGGCAGATGAAAATGCCCACCGATTAAACCGCAGGTCACACAGATAATGCAGAAAGGCCTAGTAGAGGTTGCACTTCTTCAATCACTTATGCTACTCTGTTGCAGAAGCTCATTCTAAGAGGAAATATGTAGGAAATATAAAAGTGGGGAACTACGTTGACTGGGTGTCTGGGTCCAGTTTCCCAAACTTATCACTCCAGATGTTTTTGGACTACAGTTGCCATCATCCCTGACCACAGGTCTTGCTTGCTAGTCCATGTGCCCTTCTCTACAATGGCCACTTCAAGGTAAAGGTAAAGGACCCCTGACCATTAAGTCCAGTCACGGTCGACTCTGGGGTTGCGTGCTCATCTTGTTTTCAGCGTTTGTCTTGTTTCCAGCGTTTGTCCGCAGACAGCTTCCAGGTCATGTGGCCAGCATGACTAAGTCGCTTCTGGCGAACCAGAGCAGCGCACGGAAACGCTGTTTACCTTCCCGCCGGAGCGGTACCTATTTATCTACTTGCACTTTGACGTGCTTTCGAACTGCTAGGTGGGCAGGAGCTGGGATTGAACAATGGGAGCTCACCCCGTCGCAGGGATTCGAACCACCGACATTCCAGTCGGCAAGTCCTAGGCTCTGTGGTTTAGACCACAGCGTCATCCGCGTCCCTTTGAAGCATTATAATCACAGGAGGTCAACCTTATCTTTGTACACTAGGCTGCACATACACCTTGCCTCTCCATCCAGGCATTGAAGTGGTATCACCAAAGCTCAAGCCAAGCAAAAGCCCACAGTGAAGGGCTAGTGAGGGATGTGGCCTAGGGAAGGTCCCAAGTACTGGATGGTTAGAATTCTTAGTCTATCCCTCTTCCCAGGGAACTCTGAGCTATTTAACAATCCCTCATCTCGGGGAACTTGTGAAATCACCATCACCACCACCACCATTATTTATTAAACTTGTATGCCACCCTATACCCATAGGTCTCAGGGTGGTTGACAACCACAAAAATCACTATATAAAAAACACAAAATACATAATAAAAACAAAAACAAAGATAATCCAATAACCCCCCTTCCATAACACATTTTGAAAGAGCATCAGATGTCAACCAGCTAAAGACCTGGTTAAGAGGAACACTTGGAGGAAGCACATGAAGAAGGGCCTCAGAAGATAATTTCAGAGTCCAGGTAGGTTCATATGAAGAGAGGCAGTCCTTGATGTATTGTGCTGTCCACGGACAAATGCCGGCTCACTCAGCCTGAAGCGAGATGAGTGCTGCACCCCATAGTCAAGTTTGACTGGACTTAACCATCCAGGGGTCCTTTACCTTTACCTTTGTGGTTTAGTCGTTTAGTCGTGTCCGACTCTTCGTGACCCCATGGACCAGAGCACGCCAGGCACCCCTGTCTTCCACTGCCTCCCGCAGTTTGGTCAAGCTCATGCTGGTAGCTTCGAGAACACTATCCAACCATCTCATCCTCTGTCGTCCCCTTCTCCTTGTGCCCTCCATCTTTCCCAACATCAGGGTCTTTTCCAGGGAGTCTTCTCTTCTCATGAGTTGGCCAAAGTATTGGAGCCTCAGCTTCAGGATCTGTCCTTCCAGTGAGCACTCATACCATTACCTAGGGGTCTCCTAACAAATATCAGATCTCTTAACAAATGCAGTTCCAAGGATTCTTTGTGGCTGTTTAAAGTGTTATGATACTGCTTTAAATATATATCACAGAATCAACAATGTCTGGAATCAGTTAGAATCTGTGGCCTTCATAAAATGCCCTTGAAACAGTCCTTGTTTGCCTATGCAGGAGTAGCTGGTCTTTTCAGCCTACTGTGAAGTATGAAGTTAGCATTTCTCTCCCTCTAGCAGTCACCTGAAGCTATCCCTTCACAACCTTATAACTCTGAAAGAATACATACTTCAAGAGCTATTAGTCTTAGGATAGTGAGTGGAAAGAACAATCCAGTCTCCCGTTGACAAAAGCTGCCTCGCCTCCGACCGTCACCACACCTGACACATTTTCTTGACGCTTCCCAGCCTTAGCAAAGGAAGAAACAGCGCCTTTCTGTACTTAGCTGAGCTTCAATTGGTGACTTATCTCCATTATCTACAGTGTCATGCCTTTCCCCACCAAAACACCTTCTAGGCAGAGGGCTGAGTAAATCTCCACAGACGTTTGCAACAGCAGCAGGTCAAAAGGTAAAGCAACAAAACTGGTGGCATCTGTTTCTTGGCTCCAGACGCCATGAGGTACCCACATTGTGCCCAGTGACGGTGAGAACGTATGAGGGCCAGCTGAAGATAAACAAAGCTACATGCTCTGCTCTCAGGTTTATTTCAGATTATATTGGAATTGGGCATTCATTTCATTATAGCTCTCTTCAGAAGTTAGGCCCCATAAGTTCAAAGAATGCGGAAGGCTGTTCTATATGACCCATTTATCGAGGGTTCATCCTGATTTGCTCGTATAGTTAAAGCCATGGTTTTCCCAGTAGTGATGTATAGAAGTGAGAGCTGGACCATAAAGAAGGCTGATCGCCAAAGAATTGATGCTTTTGAATTATGGTGCTGGAGGAGACTCTTGAAAGTCCCATGGACTGCAAGAAGATCAAACCTCTCCATTCTGAAGGAAATCAGCCCTGAGTGCTCACTGGAAGGACAGATCATGAAGCTGAGGCTCCAATACTCTGGCCACCTCATGAGAAGAGAAGACTCCCTGGAAAAGACCCTGATGTTGGGAAAGATTGAGGGCACAAGAAGAAGGGGACGACAGAGGACGAGATGGTTGGACAGTGTTCTCGAAGCTACAAACATGAGTCTGACCAAATTGCGGGAGTCAGTGGAAGACAGGAGTGTCTGGCGTGCTCTGGTCCATGGGGTCACGAAGAGTCGGACACGACTAAACAACAACAACATCCTGATTTGCATCCACAAAGCTTTTGAGGAGGTTAGGCCATGCCTGGTCTTTATGGAGCATCATTTGATTGTGAGGCAGTTATATGAGCATTCATCCTGATCTGCTTGTGGGGTCTTTCTGTGGTTCAGCGGCATTGTGTGAGCTCACGGTGTTTGGGGTGGGCACATGCAAGTGCTGGGGGGTGGTGGCAGGGCACAGAGGGTGAAGGAGCCTGCCACAGTCCCATGTGTCCAGCACACCAAGGGAGAAATGAGCTCCCTTGGGTACGGTGCCTTGCGGGACTGATGGAGCTCATTGTTCTGCACACGTGGTTCTATGTATATGGTTATATAGTTATTGTTGCAGATATTAATATTGCACAGTTTGAAGTGTCCAGAAGCAGAATAACTATTTGGAATCCATAAGAATATTATTCAAACTTTTTCTGGCAGAACTCTTTAAAATAAAACAGAATACAGTAATTGATTCATTCAAAACATCCATACAATGTATTGTGCTGTTCAGCACAGGCTCAGCGTCTTTCAAAATATGAAATAATCCAAACATCTCATAAAAGCAAAGGTCTCTCCCCCCCCAGCCTGCCTTCCAGCCTCCAGGCGGTTTACCCTTCCTTCAGGAGGATTTCATTTTACATCTTCACTCCATTGGGTTTGGAAGAAAAAAACTCCCTTCAAAATGGAGATGTGCAACCCAATACCTCTCACATGATCTAAGGTTACAGTACACATATGTTAGCTACAGGAGAAACAACAATCAGTCAGTTAATCATTCACTTAGCAAGAGCTCCAAGTGCTCTCTTTGGCTCATGGAATATATATAGCCCCATGGAAAAACACCATGTTAAACCATTTTTCATTTCTGTGTCAATTAAACCGTTATTCAGTCATACCTTGGGTTACAGACGCTTCGGGTTGTATGTTTTCGGGTTACGCACCGCGCTGAACCCGGAAGTACCAGAACGGGTAACTTCCGGGTTTCGGCGCTTGCACATGCACAGAAGCACCGTATCATGACCCGTGCTTGCGCAGACACGGTGCTGCGGGTTGTAAACGCTGCGGGTTGCGAACGTGCCTCCCGCACGGATCATGTTCGCAACCTGAGCGTCCACTGTACTTAACAGTCAAAAGCACAATCAACAACATTGATGGGATCACACTGCAAGGCTGAAATCCCCATTGAGCTCAAGGACTGCACTGGTAGAATTAAGAGGCAACGTGTCTGTTGGATCGTACCACTTCAGGGTGCAAAAGTGTGCGGAGCAAGGTCATGAAAAAAATAGGAACATGCCAAAGATGAACATTCAGCGCTCAAGGAGATATCCCTCCTCTGCGTGAGTATTCAAATATGCGCTTACCCTTCCATTTGCAGCCCTGAATGGCTGCAGTCCAGGACATTTAGAAAAACAAAAGGCTTTACCACCTGATTCTGCTGATTGCACACACGGTGTTCATGAATCAGGAAACTGCAGGAGCTCATGATGTTGGCATGCAAGTATCCCTAATGGAGAAAATGCAGCAGCGCTAATTACCTTAATCTTCCAAAGTGTAATTCAAAGAAGTTAGAAGGCTTTAGCTTGAAACAAACAGCTCTTAGTTATTGCCAGCAGGGACCAAATGAATAGCTTGCCGATTTCTGAGAACTTGACATTTGTTTCCAGATTAAGTACACCCTTCAAATAGTTTGCTTTACTGTGCGGGAATGCTATATTTGTTACTGAACACACAGTATTAAATGCATGCACTCACTTGGTTCACCCAATGTGGTAAGCCAAACTATGGTTTTATGGGATGGCATGAGTATGTAGACTTCCAGAGAGTAACTCACAGCTGCTTTGCTTCTCCCTGGTTCTTTTCACTGCTTCAAGAACAAAAACATTGGCTACTGTTCAGGATTAGGGAGGAGAGAGCTTAACCCTGAGTCCAGGTTTGGAGAACACACACAAAGCTGAACCTTGGCTTAGCTCTGCATGTTGCAGCCTAGGGAGAGCAAAGTAGTCCTTAACTCCTCTCTGGGAGATTTTGCATATTTGCACAGTTCCCGTAAGCCATAATTTGGCTAACCATCGATGGCTGCTAGCCATGATATACCCTCCAACATTTCTCCGATGAAAATAGGGACATCCTAGGGAAAAGAAGGACATTCTGGGATCAAATAAGAAACCCGGACGGCTTCTCTAAATCTGGGACTGTCCCTGGAAAATGGGGACTAATAATAATAATACAGTCATATTGCTTCAGGTTGAGCGTTTTCGGGTTGCGCTCCGCAGCGACCTGGAAGTAACGGAACACATTACTTCTGGGTTTCGTCGCTTGTGCATGTGCAGACGCTCAAAGTGACATCACGCACATGCGCAGAAGCGGCAGAACGCGACCCGCGCATGCACAGACGTGGGTTGCCTTCGCTTCACGATGCGAACGGGGCTCCAGAACAGATCCAGTTTGCATCCAGAGGTACCACTGTAATAATAATGATTATATCTTTCTTTCTTTCTTTCTTTCTTTCTTTCTTTCTTTCTTTCTTTCTTTCTTTCTTTCTTTCTTTCTTTCTTTCTTTCTTTCTTTCTTTCTTTCCCACCCATCCGTCTGGGTTTTCCCAGCCACTCTGGGTGGCTCCCAACAGATTAAAAACAGAGTAAAACATCAGATATTAAAAACTTCCCTAAACAGTGCTGCCTTCAGATGTCTTCTAAAAGTCAGGTAGTAGTTGTTTGTTTCCTATTGGACTGCCATGGTCTGCCATGGTCTACCATGATGGCTATCTTCTACTTCCATCATCTGAGGTTTCTGATCATGCTTCTGAATGCTTGCTGGAAGCCATAGGCAGGGAGAGTGCTCTGGTGTAGATCCCACAAGCGTTTGATTAACCACTATGAGAACAGGATGCTAGACTAGGCGGGCCATGGGCCTGATCCAGCAGGACTCTTTTGTTCTATTTTTTTAATTTTATCTCATTTGAAACAGGCCTTTGCTTAGCTGTGGATAGATAAGACATCACAGTTTTTCACTGTAGGGAATCTTCCCTCCTGAATTTAAATTGGAGGTACACTGCACTCCTGCCTTCAGAAAGCTTCACACACAGAGACATATTGATCCGCTCCTAGAATTACGAACGGGCACTATCCTGCAATTGTGGAATAGTTCATATTGCTTGCTACCATCTTGCCACTGAGTCAGAGCCCAGGATAGAGATGCTTAAGGAAGTTGACCTTTTCAAATCTGGAGTCACCTGATCCACACTTCCTGGTCTAACAGGCAGCTCAGAACACAGTTATCTTTCAGATTTCACACATTTCCAAATTTTGCTCTGCTCAGTTATCTGCTAACCTGTTGGAATTCTGCCAGGGTCAGAGGAATGTGCCACAGCGTAGGCACCGGCAGATATTCCTTGCGACCTCCCCGCGTCTCCCTCTGCTGATAAGCAGGCGAGGTCTCGGCGATTCTTCCCCGACTGTGAGAAAAACACACCGTTCTTCCTCTCTCCCCTTTGGTGTCCCCCAGGGAGGGGAAAGAAGCAGACAGAAAACTATTTACATCATTTATTTCTGCCTGTTACCTCAGTACAGAGAATCATGTCTGCTCTCAACAACAGCTAGTAGAAACTCCACCCAAGTACATCCTGTACAGGGTCATATGACACACTGAGCTAACATCCGGTGCTCAGTACAGAGTGGACTGCCCCTTTGTTCCCATGGCAACAGTCACAAACATCCTGTCTGGCTTTCCAGCCACTAGCAGCTGACTGAGCTGCTAGAGCCTTTGCTTGCTGCAGCATTGGTGCTTTATGGTAACCCTCCATATCACAATGCATTTCAGCATGCCTATTATGAGATACAATACGATATTGTATTTCAAGAGCAATGTGTATTCAAAAGCGATGTGTATTTTAAGAGGAGTCATTCAGGAAGACACAATTAAATGTGAATTTTCATTTAGATCAAAAGTAAATAAATTGCAGGTTGATGCAGAAATGGGATGGAATTGACTTATGAACGAATGCATGTTCTAGCGACATGGACTAGAAGAATAAGATCCACTGAGCCTTAGCTCAGGGCTGGGCATGAGGTTCTGCTTTCTGGGCAGAGGTGGCCATTCCGAGCTTCTGATCAACCTTCTGCTTTCAGTTGGGATGATGTCACATAATGTCACAGAAAGAGACTGAGCATGCTCGATTGTTGTTGTTTAGTCGTTTCTGACTCTTCGTGACCCCATGGACCAGAGCACGCCAGGCACTCCTGTCTTCCACTGCCTCCCGCAGGTTGGTCAGACTCATGTTTGTAGCTTTGAGAATGCTGTCCAACTATCTCATCCTCTGTCGTCCCCTTCTCCTTGTGCCCTCCATCTGTCCCAACATCAGGGTCTTTTCCAGGGAGTCTTCTCTTCTCATGAGGTGGCCAAAGTATTGGAGCCTCAGCTTCACAATCTGTCCTTCCAGTGAGCACTCAGGGCTGATTTCCTTCAGAATGGATACGTTTGTTCTTCTTGCAGTCCATGGGACTCTCAAGAGTCTCCTCCAGCACCATAATTCAAAAGCATCAATTCTTCAGCGATCAGCCTTCTTTATGGTCCAGCTCTCACTTCCATACATCACTACTGGGAAAACCATGGCTTTAACTACACGGACCTTTGTTGGCAAGGTGATGTCTCTGATTATCCATTCTTCTTTTTTTAAAAGTTTTATTTATTTATTAACGTTCTTATGTTACATCGGCAAACATCATATTACATCACAAGGCTTATTAGAATATAATTTTCAGCATGTATACAAAGTTTATATACAAAGTTTATATACCTAAAGAAAAGAAACAAGACAAAAATCATATATGTACCAACACTTTGGACTTCCTGTCTATTCCATTGTATATTCCTTTTTTACAAATAAATGTACTCTTATTATTGTATATTTCTTTACATTTTATCTAATACATTCCTATATCAATATGTACCCTTGGTCTTATTTCTCAGCTCAGTCTCTCTCCAACGTCAATCGAATGCTAGCATAGATAGCGAACCTTTACTGTATTTTTGAATATATATCTTATATCTATCCGACTTTTCCATAAATTTTTGTTTTGAGTTGCCTCTCAGGCTGTTTGTCAACTGCGCCATTTCAGCAAATTCTTGTAGCTTGTTATGCCAATCCATTATTGTCGGGACTTCTTCCTTCCACCCCTTTGCCACCAAAGTCCGAGCTGCGGCTGTTGCATATAAAAATACTATACCTATGGGTCTATCCATTCTAATGAGCCCAGAGTGGTCAGTACTAGAGTGCTAAACACATCCATCTTGAAGATTGTATTTTTCAAGGCACACACAGGTGGCTCATGCAACAAGCTAGTTGTCTTGCATGCGGGGTTCACATTTGGATGCCTGGCTGGCCACTGCAGAATGATGAACTGTGATGGACCTTTGACCTGATCCAGAAAGGCTCTTCTTACATTCTAAATCACCGATTCAGCAATTCTTCTTTAGGCTTTGGAAGATTCACATGCTTTTGATTATGGTATAAATGAGGGCTATAAAGTGGAGTGCTGTGTCTTCATTAAAAAAGAAGCGGCAATAATAATGAAATAATATGCTGTGGTAGGCCTTCTCTCCTGTCCTTTTTTTTAAATGGAAAATAATAATTATGATGTATACACAATACATTTTTCTATTCCTTTGCTTAAGTTGGCTTTCAATGGCAAAAATATGTAATTCACCTCTACTAGCAAACCGGAGGATAAACTCACCCCTTATAAGAGATACAGACACATGTATTTTTATATGCAATAACGGCAGCAAGCATATTATTGGCACAAAAATGGAAGCAAGAAGAATTACCGACGAAAGAAGAGTAGCAAATGAAATTAATAGACTATGCAGAATTAGATAAATTAACAGGAAGGATTCGAAACCAGCGGGACCAGAGATTCTTAGAAGACTGAAGTAAATATTTGAACTATTTGAAAAGCAATTGTAATAAACAGATCATGCTAGTAGGACTGCAAGAAGTTCTGTAAGGAGGACAATCTGAAATATTGCGAGACTATGAAGAGAACTAGGGACACAGGTGGTGTTGTGGTGTAAACCACAGAGCCTAGGGCTTGCCGATCGGAAGGTTGGCGGTTCGAATCCCCACAATGGGGTGAGCTCTTGTTGTTCAGTCCCAGCTCCTTTCAACCTAGCAGTTTGAAAGCACATCAAAGTGCAAGTAGATAAATAGGTACCGCTACAGTGGGAAGGTAAACGGTGTTTCCGGGCACTGCTCTGGTTTGCCAGAAGTGGCTTAGTCCTGCTGGCCACATGACCCAGAAGCTGTACGCCGGCTCCCTCGGCCAATAAAGCGAGATGAGCGCCGCAACCCCAGAGTCGTCCGCGACTGGACCTAATGGTCAGGGGCCCCTTTACCTTTTTATGAAGAGAACTATTAGTTAATGATAATTAAAAGTAATAGAGAAATTAAGAAATGCAGAATAAGCGATAAAGAATGGAAAATCTTCAGAGGCTGTTGACGGAAGTCTAAAATGTTGTGTAAGATATGAAATTATGTTAAATGACTATTGGAAATGATATGTTAAAATCAATAAAAATGTATTTAAAAAGAGAGATATGGACACATGTTCATGCGACACACACAGCAGCCGACACAGTAACGTACCACCTGGAAAGCTCTGATCTCAAAGGCTGTCACATGGAAGATGGAGCAAGCTTATTTTTTATTGCTGCAGAGGCTAGGAACTGAACCAATGGATTCAAATTATAAGAAAGAAGATTCTGACTGGACATTGGGAAGAGCTGTTCGGCAGTGGAACAGTCTCCCTAGGGAGGTAGCGGACTCTCCTTCCTTGGAGGTTTTTAAGAAGAGGCTGGATGGCCATCTGTCATGGATGCTTTAGCTGAGATTCCTGCTTTGAAGGGGGCTGGTCTAGACGACCCCTGGGGTCACTTCCAACTCTATAATTCTATGATTCTATGAAATTCTATGCCTGTGCAACCCATTGCAAGGGCTACATAGATGATCATAAAGAAATCGAGGTCTGTTCTAGAGGGGCAAAACATTCTGTACAAGTGGATTTGTATCCCACAGAGTTTTGCCGAGGAAACAGCAATAAATTTTGATACACCTGAGTTTTGTGAAACTGCTGGCACGATGATGTATGCTGCGATGATCAATGCAGGGAGAGGGAGAGGGGGAAAAGATATTGATTTGCCATGCAATAAAGCTAAGATTGTCTATAAATAATATATTTTTCATGGGCCTTTGATGAAATTGCTTGTCTTGCATAAATATTTGACTGGTATATCCACCCTCATTTGCACAACGGTGAATTGTGATTTAAGTACCGGGGCTGGATTGGTTGTGTGGAAAGCGGAGCGACAATGGCTTCAGACAATGAATTAATGTGGCAGAAAATTTATCAGGTTTTAAGGCTGGTGGGGGCTGTTGCTAACTAGTGGGGAGCCCATTAGTTTTCCAGTCAAATTTGCTTTCTTCTGCAAATTTCTTCGGCTTCTCTCGATTCAGAGGCTGTCTAAGCAGTTTGTCATGTGGCAAAGTGTTTACGGTAGCGCTGTGCCGAAAATCTCTCCTGTGTTTTCCCCCCTCACACACCTGCAGCCATTCTACAAAAATTGCAGCTGCAGGCCATCATGTAAAAGTTTCCTAAAGGCAAGGAAATAAACATCATTCCAGTGGTAAACAACACTCGGCCTTCCAAAAGATACATTCGCTGAGGATGGTAATCTAAGCATGTTGTAAGATGAAATATGTGACATTGGAGTGTCTTCAACAAAGACCTACTCAGAGTAGACCCATTGGTGATTGCCAGCAGGGTCGTGCTGGAGCACCAAACTGGAAGGCATTCTGGCACTCATCAGCAGGGTCACACCACCTCTGGTGTGACGCTGTTGACTTGCGCCAGAGTGGGCATCTTTTGGTCTAGTGCTCTGGCATGGAGACTTACGCCAGAGCGCCGGAACAAAAACCAGATGTTCTGGGATCCAAACAGAAGCTGGGATTGGCTTCTGCGATCCAGGATGTTCTACTTAAAATGGGACATCTGGGGTGTATATGAGCTATGTTGCAGCTCTGGTAGAGGAATACAGTGGTACCTCGGGTTAAGAACTTAATTCGTTCTGGAGGTCTTTTCTTAACCTGGAACTGTTCTTACCCTGAGGTACCACTTTAGCTAATGGGGCCTTCTGCTGCTGCCACCGCACAATTTCTGTTCTCATCCTGAAGCAAAGTTCTTAACCTGAGGTACTATTTCTGGGTTAATGGAGTCTGTAACCTGAAACGTCTGTAACCTGAAGTGTCTGTAACCTGAGGTACCACTGTAGTGTTTCTTAACAGCTCTGAGCACTCTTTAAAATATAGTGGTACCTTGTATTACAAATTCCTTGGGTTACAAACACTTTGGGTTACAGACTCCACTAACCTGGAAGTAGTACCTCAGGTTAAGAACTTTACCTCAGGATGAGAACAGAAATCGCGCGGCAGTGGCACGGTGGTGGCAGTGGGAGGCCCCATTAGCTAAAGTGGTATCTCAGGTTAAGAACGGTGTCAGGTTAAGAATGGACCTCCGGAACGAAATTAAGTTCATAACCAGAGGTACCACTGTACTCCCAGAACAGAACTTCTATGCAGGAAGCCATCACTGTTTAAAGTGATGTCATGGTGCTTTAAATGTATGGCGTGAATGTGGCCTAACGTGGCCTACCTTTACTTAACTGCACCGCTGTTTGGCACTGAATAAGACAGGAATGGGAACTAAGGAGTTAAGACAAAGGATTTCCAAGTTAAGGTGAGTTTTCAGCTGAGGTTGGAATACGATTAGGGGAAGAATTCCAGGTGAAGACAGCATGAGCATTGCTGACTTCACATGGAGAAAGCGAATGTAGCAGAGGTCTCTGGTATCACAGCAGCTTGCGGTGGGGCTGGGTGGAATGCTCTATAGCCGCAGTTGCTGCCAGCCTTAACCATGATTTGTTATTGCACATGTTCCCTGCTGCTGTATGGAAGGCACACACCCTGACACATGCCCAAGGATGGGTCAGGACTGCTCCCACAGCCTATTGGGAGATGGTCTGACGAGAGCCAACCTTATGCTGCTTATTTTCAATGTGCATATTTTCTGGGAAGAACAAAAAAGCAAACCAATGCCACAGGGCTCTTGCAGTGATGCTCAGCCATGCATAAGGAGCCTCATAAGCCCTTGTGGCTGCCTGAGGCCCAGGGCCTTGTTCCAAAAGATGAACTTTACTCTTGCTTCATAAATATGAACCAAAACCACTTTAGCATTCTCGAGAAAACCCCTCACAAGCAACAGTGGAAGGTGGGCTTCCGTGTATCAGAAAGTAGAGTGAAATTAAAATGCAGAGGAGAGTTTCAGAGGTCCCATTTCTGAGATCGTCACAGGGCAGGGGGAGCATACATTTGCCACTAACTTGCACACACCTGGGGTGTAATTCCGAGCCATTAATACCAATGAAATTTTGGCCAGTGGCTTGAATGAGAAATGGGTTGCATCCCTTCTTTGTACACAGCACCCGAGCATCTTATATAGCAGGTTCCAACGGTTTTTCTGTCAGTGTAAACTTCAACCCTATATTCTTTCTTTAGTGCACACCTAAGCCAAATTTGGACCATATATTTAAAGCACTATGGTACAACTTTAAGCAGTCATGCCACCCCCCAAAAATTCTGGAAGCCATAGTTTGCAAAGGGTGCCAAGAGTTCTGAGGAGACCGCTATTTCCCTCCCAGAACTACAATTTCCAGAGTTCCCTGTGAAGAGGAGGGGAACAGGGGTCTCCTAACAACTCTCAGCTACACTAACTTTGTTTTGTGTCAGTTGGCCGCCATTTTGCACATCTCATTTTGGCATGGTAAGTCTCAACTGACACAGTGAACTTTCCCAAGGGCAACAGCATGTTAAGCAAAGTCCCAAGATCTGACCTGACCTGACCAGAGTTTAGGAACTACTGTAGAATTCCCTCCTGCCAAGGAGATATTCACTCCATGGAAAGGTTGATGACGGGCCGCGTGAGTCCTAATAGCACAAGGATGGAAGACTGAAGAAATTCCAACTAGAGAATCATGGCAAGAAAAACTGATGGACTATGCAGAACTGGCAAAATTGACACATAAGCTATAGGACAAGGATAACTGTGACTTTAAAGATGAATGGGAACCCTTTACAAAGTATTTGAAGACGCAACAAAGTGAATTGGACTCCTTGGCAGGTTTTGAATAAACACTCACAAACTCTTTATTGACAATAATCAGTTAAATAATTTAAGGATTTATACAACTTTGTAACATGCAGAGAATAGCATTCACACAGAAACCAAAGATTGGAACTGAGGGAAGTCAGGGGGTGGGGGTGGGTTTTGTGTGGGAGGGTGCGGGGAGGGAGGAAAATGGGGAAAAAATTAAGGATGGCATGTTTTTGGATAATGTGTTTTGTTTAAATCTTTAATAAAAAATTATAATAATAAAAAAGGTTGATGACAGGAATAAAGGGAAGTATTTCTCTCCAACCCCATTGGGTTCTAGTTAGGACTGATTGTTTCCAGCTCTCTTGCACTTCCATCAAAAGTTAATGCAAGGATGGGCAAGCTATTTTTCCTTTTCAGGGGCCACGTTCCCTTGAGTATAATCTTTTGGGGGCCACAGACCAGAGGTGGGCAGGATCAGAGCTTCTGATGGGTGGAATCAGAGACAAAGGTGTTTAGGAAGAGATAATCCAAAATTAAGACTGTCCTCCTTCAAGTTTTACCAAAGCAATCACCAGTGCAGATATACTCAGAAGTAAGCCCCACTGGGTTTGATGGCCTTTCTAACAAGTAAGCATACAGCAGATTTCCCCCCGCCCTTTAGTACAGACCAATACAGCTATTGACTTTAGTCTACTACGTGCACTGATGCACACAGACATGCCGGAAGCCTCCCAATTTGTTCTCAGACAGCGGACTCGGGGCAGTTTCTTTTCCCCAAGCAGTACAACTAGCAACAAAGCAAAAAGAAACATCAATTTGTTTTTATCAAATAAAACACCGCCCCTTCCAATCATTCTGAAACCACATAGTGTGTGTATGTGGGGAAACACTTTTTGAAGCTTGAGAGAAAAACATGGAGGAACAAGACGGAAGGCACCCTGAATGGGGCAACATCAGGGACTATCTATAACGGAGTTGAGGAATATATGAATATATGAAGAGGAACTGCAGGCTTGTTTCTCCTGGACATCAGTTCTCTGTGTATTTCCCTCATTCTCAGGCAGATGCAGTGTCCTTTTTATTGCACTTTTGTGATGATTTGTGCTCATAATGCTATCGGGGCGGTCACACATATGATCCTGCTTTCAATTTTATTTGTGCCTCCAAAGGTTTTTTTGGTGGCCACAAAGCTTCACTTACAGTCAGTGTTAGTATTTCACACTTATGATGCTTCAGATGAGATTGCCTGTCTGGGAAGAGTGTGGGAACGGAAGACAGTCTCATCTCTTCTGCTGTATGTACTTATTGTACTGTACTTTTGCTTCTCCCTCTTCTCTCGGAGCTGGAGAGAGAGGACGCCATGAATCCTTTGTCTGTACATAATGTGTAAATAAATACGTGGATTAGCTCTACGATGTCTCACGTTTCTTGCTGTGTTTTGCTAGAAGATTAGTGTGCATATATAATTTGATATATGTCGCTGAAGCGCACTGGAGAAGAAGGGAAATTCCTTTTCCAGAGCTGCGCATACAGGAGGATGCTCGGAGTTAGGGGCTGAAGGGGCACCCCAGGGCATTTCCCAACAGTCAGTGCATATCCCATAACTTCCTGCTGAAATTCCAGATGTTCTGGTTTTTCATTGTCCCGCTTTTATTGGGCTATAGCCTCTCTGGGCATCAATAATGTATTGGGGAAGCATTGCAGAAAAAAACAAAAGCGGGGGGGGGATTTACCATTAGTGCACTATTATCATGTGTTGCAGTAATGTGTTGCAGAATATGCCCACTATAAAACATCAGTCGGTAGGAGCGCAGAGTCTCTTCAAACATTTGGGTGAAGTAGAAAAGACTTCGCCAAGAAGGCCACTCTCATTGCACTGATGCAACATCCTTCAATGCTGGGTGGGGCCCAAGCTGCTCTGATGGAAAATTCTGTTTCCAAGGTCAAATATATAAGTACCAGCCTCTCCCCACCCACTCAAAGTGTTATCTGCTGTTGCTAGTGACTCTGAAGCTTGCCAAAGCCTCTCCTTGCTCCGAAGGTTTATGGAAAGGTGGAACAATCAAGCAACCCAGGCAGAAACTGGGATGGGTCAGTCTCCGGTTGATGTCACTTTTGGATGTGTTCAACCTGAAGTATTGTGGTCATGTATCCTACTGTACAGTTTTCTGCTTAAAGGTTTGTCAGACAGAACCATCTTCTGTTTGAGGGGCTCTCCAATCACCATCTGGTTTAAAGACAAAGTACCATGAGAAGGGAAAGCAGGAGGGTAGTGAAGCTGTCCATCAAATGACAATTAACATTTGCAGATATGTGCCCACTTTCCTGCTCTTCTTTGATGATGCATAAATCACCACCCTCCCCATAAGTCCTTTCCAATCCATGTTTGCATTAAGCTGCACTTAAGCTGCAATGGAATCTATCTGGACCCTTCTGAATTCACCTGAAGCCTTTTTCCAGGTGTCCCCTCTGAGTGACATTTGAAGGGTGGTGACAAAAGGGAATATTGGGATGTGACTCCCTGTTTCTGGAATGCTTTCCCCAGTGAAGTCTGCCTGCTCCATTCCTTAACTCATTTTCATTTTTATTCTCAAAGAATGCATGTGAATTATCTTACTACTTCTTTTTTGAGCCAAGTACTACATCTGAACATTTTGAAAGTGTAAAAAGCAAGTGGTTAAACTTCATACTGATCTGTACATCAGTCAGGCAGGTGTAGATCAGATCAATTCATATTGGTATCTGAAAAGATCAAATCCCGCTAACATCCCAAGGTGGATAGGAAAAGCCACTAGCAAAATATAACTGGATCTATTTGGATCCATGCTGTATCCTATAGCTTAATAAATATCAGTGGGTGGAGGGCCTAATAAAAAGATAGAAACCAGATTTGTCCTCAGTCATTTTAAAGATGTCAAAAATCCACAGACTTCATATAATCTTATAGCACATTTGTTCTCCTTGCTCTGCATGGACCAGAGCGTAGTTTAAGATGCATCTATATATTGTTTCTCTCTCTCTTTTTGCAGTCTTTAATTGGAAAAGCATCATCTTCATTCTCCGCACGCAGCGGATTTGTCATTGCCTCCAACTGTGCTGTTAGTTTTGCAAATTAAATACAGTCAGACCTGCTTAATCCATGTCTTGTTTAGCCATATGCCTGAGTGACCAAAACTCTATGTGGTAAACAACATACGCCTGTTTCTCGCTCACAGACGGAACCAAATTAAACAAGCATGACGTTCATACAGCGATTCCCGTCTGAGTTGGGATGAATGAAATTGGCGACTTCTGCAATATCTTATTGAATAATGCAGGGAAATTACAGGGACCCTGAAGACAAAATGGTCTCCTCTTTTGCCTTCCTCCCCACGCTGCAAGTGATGTTGAGTGTTGATTTTTTTTCAAGGCTTTTGCTCTTTCTTCCTAGATGGAAACACTTGGTAGCATCTCAGCTGTCAAAACTGCTGCGGAGAGGGTGGTGGCGGCAGAGGTGAGGAAGAGCACAACAGACAATTCTAATTAATTAATAAATCTTCCATTTCTTAAAAAGTGCTCTTCATTCCTAGGATCCCAGCGCTGTTCACAAAACTGCCATGTGAAAGTAGAAGAAAACAATATTTTGAAAACTATTTTTTTTAAAAAAAAAATTCAACCTAGCAAAATAATAACACAGCATAATAGTAGGCATCAGATTAGCCCTTAGAAATTTAATTAGCCATTTCAATCATCCATTGCCTCCCAGAAGTCTGAAGTAAAAGATGCATTTCAGTTCACGCCAGAAAGCTGTTTGTGTGTGGGAGAGCCACACTTTCAAAGGAAGGGAGTTCCATAACCAGGGGGCCATCACAAAGAAGGCTCCCCCCTGTGCCACCAACCAGCAGTGCAGTACCTAATTTGGTTCCTCACCTGCTCCCACTGGCTCTTTCACAGAAAGTGTGAAGACTTCATCAGAATCATAGGACAGGGGCAGGGGGTTGCATTTAGCTTATCATGTTGACCAAGTTGCCAATCAGTCTAGCTCAACTCTTTTTTTATGTTGAAGAGTTTTAGGAAAGCCCCACACGTTCTCAAAATAGTGTAAAACTTTGCAAGCTGTGTTCCAGCCCAGGATCTCTTCCTGGTATGATTATGTGACCTCACAACCCTACCCATAACAGGCCACCTTCCCAATTCCAAGATATGGGATTCATCAACCTTCAATAGCTCTTATCTTGTTGGGATTCAGTCTCTGTTTATTGATCCACATCCAAGCTGTGACTGACACCAAGAAACCAGGCCAGCATCTGAATAGCCTCTTCTGATTCAGGTGGTGTTGAGAGAGAGCGAGAGTGAGAGCGAGAGCGAGAGTGAGAGAGATGGGTGTTATCCACATGATGATGGCACTGGGATTGAAATCCATCTTACTGTACTTCTGATTAGGCATGGTTAGGATTGCGCTGTGAGCTCTTGAAGTCCATGCAGTGCCAGATTTATGTATAAGCTAAACAAGCTATGGGATGCGGGTGGCGCTGTGGTCTAAACCACAGAGCCTAGGGCTTGCCAATCAGAAGGTCGGTGGTTCGAATCCCCACGACGGGGTGAGCTCCCATTGCTCGGTCCCTGCTCCTGCCAACCTAGCAATTCGAAAGCACATCAAAGTGCAAGTAGATCAATAGGTACCGCTCCGGCGGGAAGGTAAACGGCGTTTCTGTGAGCTGCTCTGGTTCGCCAGAAGCGGCTTAGTCATGCTGGCCACATGACCCAGAAGCTGTACGTCAGCTCCCTCGGCCAATAAAGCGAGATGAGCGCCACAACCCCAGAGTCAGTCATGACTGGACCTAATGGTCAGGGGTCCCTTTAACTTTAAACAAGCTATAGCTTAAGGCCCCACTCTCTTGGGCCCCCCCAAAAAAATTAAAGGAGGAAAAAAACCTGGATGTGCATTTCCAAAATATAAGA
Organism: Podarcis siculus; assembly: GCA_034642415.1. NCBI lineage: Eukaryota > Metazoa > Chordata > Lepidosauria > Squamata > Lacertidae > Podarcis > Podarcis siculus. The sequence goes on from JAXCMG010000039.1 coordinate 11,044,445, forward strand.
TAAAAAACAAACAAAATAAAACCTACATACAGCAACAGTGTTTTGTGTCGTGTAAACTCCTATGACGTAAGTAATGGGCCCCGCCTGATATATAAAGGGCCCCAGTACCTTCAGGAGCTTAGGGCCTCATCACAACTAAATCTGGCCCTGACTCCATGGGACCTACTTCTGTGTAGAGGCTTGCACTGTGAATCTCCACTGGAAGAATCACTCTTATTCCATTACTTCACTTGCAGTTCTGAGGACTGCATCTACCTCTTGCACCAAAGGCTTGAGATGGATTTATTCTCTCCTTTGAGATAAGTTGCCACCAAATTAAAACCCCCAGCCCTTGTAGCCATGTCTCTGAAATTAGTTTAGTGCATGCAGAAATGTAATAAGTCTGATAGCCTGCAAGCCTTTGCACCGTATAGATTTCCTTTTATTTGGGCAAGTAATACATTTAAATTCCATGGGCAGGTTAACAGAATGATGTACAATTGTATCTGACTCCTAGGTCTGCTACACACTTTACATTGCTGTGGAATCAGTCTCGCTGATTGTAGCCTGTAGCTAACAAAAGCAGATCTTCAAGTAGTACAGAAGTTCAGTGGAATACCTGGTGTGATGTAGCGGTTAACAGACAGAGTTTTGAATCAAGAAGTCTCCAAGTTGAATCTTGTCTCTGCCAAGAGCTCACTCGATGGCCTTAGGCAATCCAAACCCCTCCATCAGTCCTTCCATCTACAACATGGAGGATATGAACACGGACTGTTGTAAGGATTGCAACTAGATAATTCATGTGAAACATTTCAAGCACTTGAAAGCAGCATCCCAAGATGGAGGTCCTCAGAACTGGAGGTAGAATGAAGGCATCTCTAGCTGGTCCTTGGACAACCCTCCCACAAGTTGCTCCCCATCCTCAGGCACACCCCTGCTTGAATTGTCTTTGTCTGCCTAGAATGCGTCCTTGAACTTTTCTTCCAGTTGCACATTGCAGGTGGAAGTTGCATGCGTATGCAAGTCTGCAAATAATCTGGGAGGCCTTCTCTCAAACAGTCCAGCTGGAATGGGTGAGTGGGGCACGATAAGACTAAATCTACGTTTGGGGATTGCATGTTTTATTGTCAAAAAAACCTATCAAATGTGTGATGTTCCTAAAGTGTATCTTGCCTAGCCGCTGATGGCATTCTTCCCACAGACACCATGTGTGGCATTGTTGGTATCTCAGCTCAATAGTACAACTTCTTGGCCAACTGTATCCTCACAAAGGCTCTGGTGGTTTCTGTGCTACACCTCCATCCTGCAGGTACTTAAGCCTATAGCTTGGGTGGAGGAAGAGAAGAAGGAGCAAGGAGTTAGAAGGATGTAATTGGTTCACATAGAAACATAGGAAGCTGTCTTATTAGGAGTTAGCTTACAGGTCCAGCTAGCTCAGTGCTGTCCACAGTGCTGATAGGCAGCTGCTCTCCAGCATTTCAGAATGCCATCTCCTCCAGCCCTACCCTACCTGGTGATGGCAAGGATTGAAACTGGTAACTTCTGCATGCAAGGCAGATGCCCCTTCCCCAGCAACTAAATAATTTTTGTTGAAAAAACTCATGGGGAAGCAAACAAATGAGCACAGAATGTTGGGAAGGGGTGAAGCAGAAAAGCAAGGAAGGGAGAGATGGAAATGCATGTCTTTTTGCTGCAGGTTCTGCTTGTCAGTACTCAAACCACATCTGACACAATCATTCATCTCCCTCCCATTCCCATATTCCTCCACCAATTTCTGATAATGACCCACAATCCTTTCAGATTTGGGGAGATTTATCTGAACCTTTGGACTGGCAAAATTGCAAGCAAAAATTAAGATGCATTGGGTTGAGACCTCCAAACCAAAGCTCTCAGACATAGCCGTGAACAATGTTGAAAAGCAGGAGCTGTGCATGTCTGTACACAGATAATCAGCTCCTTGAGAACAGCTCAAGAAAAAATGTTTGTACAGTGGTACCTCGGGTTAAGAACTTAATTCGTTCTGGAGGTCTGTTCTTAACCTGAAACTGTTCTTAACCTGAGGCACCACTTTAGCTAATGGGGCCTCCTGCTGCTGCCGCACTGCTGGAGAACGATTTCTGTTCTCATCCTGAAGCAAAGTTATTAACCCGAGGTACTATTTCTGGGTTAGCAGAGTCTGTAACCTGAAGCATATATAACCCGAGGTACCACTGTATCTGACATTCTCGTGACATTCAAGAGGAACTGTTCATACTTTGCACATTTCACAAATTCGGTATTCAAAAGCAAACAATGGTAGTACTAATAATTCCACATTTTAAAGAAATGTAATGAAATAAATATTTTAAACTACGTACATAATTAAACTAAGACCCACAACCACAAATAATATACAAAACTTTATAATACTGTATATAAGTAATGCATGATAACGCATCGGAGTTATCGAAGGCTCCCTTTCCTCCACCCTGCTGAGGTCAGAGCTCACAACAGAACAATATCTGTGTGGTTGAACAGTGCAAGCTAGATCAGAAAATCATAGATCCATAGAAGTGTGGAGTTGGAAAGCACCACAAGGATCATCTAATCCAATCTCCTGAAGTGCAGGAATCTTTCACCCAATGTGGGGCTTGAACCCACGACTCTGAGATTAAGAGGCTCATGCTCTGTACAAGAAAAAAACCCACAACATCTTTCCCCAACCTGGTGCCCACCAGATGTTGTTGAGCTCCGGCTCCCATCATCCCTGACCCTGGACTGATGGAAGTTGTAGTCAGAAGCTGCAAGAGAGCCATGGGTTGAAGAAGGCTGGTCTACAGCAGCTCAAAAGAGAGAGACAAATTCCTCCTCCCGCTCCATCCATCCTTCTACCCCCAGAAACTCTGAGTGGAGAAACAACAGGGCGCTGGAAACAGTGACAGAAGCAGGAGAGCAAAATCAAATTGGCTTTACGGGAAGCTGGCAGGAAAGAGGGAAGAAAATGGAATGACAGCATGCAATGTAACAGGGAGAATTTTAAAACGGATGGCACCGAAACCTCAGAAGTTAGTGACGTGTGAAAACAGGAGGAGTCATATGAGAAGCAAAGGAGAGTGTAAATAGAATGTTTTATGTGGTTGGCAGCTACCTGATGTGGTTGCAGCAAACAGCAGATTGGGCTGTGCGTATCGGGAGAGAGGTGAAAAATGCGTGTGAATAGGATGTTGTCACAGGCTGTTAATTGGGGGAGGTTGTAGCTCAGTGGGCAAATCATATATTTTGTGCGAAGCGTGGATTTCCCTCTGAAAGTTTCTTAGATTGAAGCCCTGGAGTCACTCCCCTGGGTGTAAGTTCCAGTGAACATAATGGCACTTGTTCCTGAGCAAAAAAAATGGATAGGATTGCACTGTAAAGACACAGCAATCAGAAAGCTGTCAGGCATGCGTACCCTGGAGAGTCACGGTCAGGCAGAATTGCGCTCCATGCCTCAGTGGTCTGATCCAGCATAAGGCCAGTTCATAAACCCCCCTTTCATATTTCTGTTGCTTGCAAATTTAGAACTAACTGACTCCCTTAACAGCCTTAAATCACCAGTGGGGCTCTTTCGTTTATTTCATGCAATGGATATTAATTCAATGTACATTAATATTCAAGAGTTATTTGATTACTATTAATTAATATATAATGAATTTGTTTTCCTGTGCAGAAAGGCTAAGGCACTTGAGGGTTTTCCATTTAGAAGGAAGGCAATTAAGGTAGGACGTGAATGACAGCGGTTCATAGGGGAAGTGGGTAGAGAAAGCAACATTTCTCTTTCCATTGTAATAATACTGTAGATCTCTGGGATCACCATGGGAAAAATTGGTGATGGATGCAGGATGGGCAAACACTGAATGAGGTCAGGGGCGAATGAAGGCGTTGTGACACCTGGGGCGGGGCATCGCTATGTAGGGTGCATGGGCGGTGTCGCTACGTATGACGCATGCGCCATACGTAGCGGTGCCGCACATGCGCTGTACATAGTGGTTTGCCGCCGGTGCCGGGATCCTCTGCTCATGGCTGCAGCTGCAAACGGAGGATCCTTCACATGCAGCTGTGGTGGCGCGATGGCTGCTCGTGCCACCATGAGCCCCCGCAGGGTGCCTTCTTGTCCCCCCCCAGACATGGCACCCAGGGCAAACCGCCCCTCTGTTGCGATGCCACTGATTGGGGTAGATTCAGCAACGACCAGAAAAATATATCCAAACAATGGTTTATTAGTTTATGGAAATTTGCCCCATAGGATGGGGTGATGGGCTTTAGCTCAGATGCTTTGAAAGGGGGATTAGACTGGGTAAGTAAGTGCATGGGGAAACTTTGTTTCTTTCTAATGCAGTGGGATCCAATGCCATGCCCTCCAGATATTGTTGGACTACAACTCCCATCATCCCTGGCCATTGGCCATACTGGATGGGGCTGATGGGAGCAGTAGTTCATCAACATCTAGAAGGCATCACTTTGGCTAACGTTGTCCTTCCTACTGAGTCTGCAAAAACTCTGGTTCATGTTTTCATTGTCTCCCGTTTTTATTGCGGCAATCTTTTATTTAAGGACAACTTCCTTTTTCTCATCTTGCTGCACTTGCTTCTCCCTTGAACTCATCAGCCCATTTGATTTATCTCGGTCAGCCTTGTAACCCTATTACACCTCTTTATCTTTCTCTCCATTGGCTCCCTTTATCTTTCTCATTAAGTGCAAGCTACTTCCTCTTATCTCTCCACAATCTTGTTCCACCTTTTGTCTCCTCATTGCTTTCTCTACATTCTCCTCCTTGCATTCGTCACTCTACTAGTACTGATCTACTCCTTAAACCACCAATATCATGCACTCTCTCTTATTTGTCCTCGCTCACTGGGGGTCTCCAAACGCTTAGAATTCAACCCATTATTTGTTTTGTTCAAGGGTAAGAAACCTTTTGCAAGTGGAGGGCCACATTCCTATCCTAACCTTTTGAGGGCCACATGCCCGTGGAGGGTGGGGCCAGAGACAAAGTGGGTGGAGCAACAGGCTTTTAACCTTTGTACAGTAGGCTAGTTTGTACACAACTCACACACTCTTCCAGAAGCTCCATCTTGCACCCAAGATTGGGGGGAGGGGCGGAGCAAGTCATGTGTGTGACATCATATTCATAATGACTTATTGTGTGATTAGCCAGTGTGGTGTAGTGGTTAAGAGCAGTAGACTCGTAATCTGGTGAACTGGGTTCGCTTCCCCGCTCTTCCACATGCAGCTTCTGGGTGACCTTGGGCCAGTCACACTTCTCTGAAGTCTCTCAGCCTCACTCACCTCACAGAGTGTTTGTTGTGGGGGAGGAAGGGAAAGGAGATTGTTACCCGTTTTGAGACTCCTTAGGGTAGTGATAAAGTGGGATATCAAATCCAAACTATTCTTCTTCTACTACTACTTCTTCTACTTCTTCATTGTCGGGAGGAGACCAAATGGGCATTGTTCAATGGTTGGCTGCTCCTGAGCATGAGAGAGGAAACCATGCCGGTCTCCCCGCTTAGCCTCCTTCTGACGATGTGACGTCACATGAGCATCACACGTATGACATCACATCTTTGGAAGGAGGCCAAATGGGGAGCCCAGTGCGGCTTCCTCTCTGGAGGAGTCAGTCACTGAACGACACCACACTCAGACTGCTTCGCCCCATCAACACTGAGGTGGCCAAGCCCCCTGCCAGCAAATATTGAGGGGACCGAACCCCCTAGGAGTTGGCATGCCTGCACCCTTCTGCATCCAGACAAACAAGAGAAATTATCAGTGTCCAAGGCCACATTTGCAATCATTTGGGGTGTGAAACAGAGTGGGCAGGGGAGCCTGGGGAGAGCAGATAGTGGTCCTGGGAGAGTTCAAAGGAGCAGGTAGAGAGGCCTTTGGCAGCCTGGACAGCTGCATTAGGCTCCCACATTGTGGCTCCTTGCTGCTGGTTCAACTACTTCTTTCTTTTCTTTTTAAATGTCATTTGGGAACCATTGGGGCATAACACGGCTCCTGTTTCCCCAAGGAGAAAATGTTGACCATCGTCAGAAATGCTTTCTACTTTTAAAAATAAGAGATTGCCCACTAAAATATAAAATACTGTAGGCAAACGCTCTCTCTCCTTGAAATGTTGAAGATCTGCATTTAGAATGTTGTCGCTGTTTGGAAGTCTTTCTGTGAAGAATGTGAAGCTGTCAACAGCATCGCTCTTCAGACACGGCTTCACTGAAGACGTTTTGTGGTTGTTCTCGAATCACATCTAATTTCAGTGCACTATCCCTATGTAAATCGTGGAGTTTAAATGAAGGAGCCTCATTTGTCATCCCCATGCCTCCTAGTTTTAACTGGCAGTAACATACTGGGTTGGGTTTTTTTTTTTTGCAAGCTAATGAGCATCAGAGTTAAAAATACCCACAGGCCCTTTTTACTGGGGTAGAATAGAGGAACACTATCAGAAAAGAAGTAGTCCCATGGTAGCTAACAGCCAACAGGTCCTGCTAGGCAGAGCAGCTGCTATAACAGATTTTGGCTTTATAGGGGATCATCTGCTATCCTGCAGTATTATTCTACTGTGCCATCCATAGCTAGGGCCCACAAAGTTGCTAGATCTCAAGGCTTTCATTTAGGTTTGACACATTTCCCACATGATAATACTCTCTTGGAAAGAGCATAAGAACCTGATCCATGGATCAGGTCAAAGGCCCCTCTAGTTCCACATCTTGTTCTCCCAATCACCAGATGCTTATGGGAAACTTGTGATTTCCAGCAACTGGTATTCAGAGCAAGGACGGGGAAGAAATTTGATTTGGTTTGCATTTAAAGGCAACTCTCTCTAATCCTGACTTTCCAAATCAGTATGAGAACCTTCCTGCAAAATTTGCACATTTCCAAATTCCAAACTGACGCAGTTCTTCCACTTAGTGATGCGTATAAAATTGCATATACTGTGGTGCCGTGTGCAGAACAAATGCATACATTACTGAACCTAACAATAAAAAATGCATTATAATCAGAAATATTGTTTACACACATTTGTATCGCCAGCAAAAATGTATAAGGACATGGGCTATATTAGGAGAAGTTCAACTAAAATGCTAACGAATTTTCGTGAAGATTGTTCACACACAAACACACACAAAAATCACAAACTGATGTGGGAATGTGGAGAACCAAACTTAGGACTGGAAAAATGTGAAACATAACTTTAATAGTCACATTTCCCTCATCACCTTTCTTTGCTTCCTGGAAGTGCCCTCCATTAATAATAACAAAAGAATAAAACTATAATCTTTTAATTGTTAGTGGGTAAAGAATGACTGGGAACAAATCAGGTCACCCCAATGGTCTAACTCTGCGACTGAGGTCCTGCTGTTCTCCCAGCCAGAACTCAGAGGAGAATGACGACCCATGTGAAGAACAACTCAATTTCTTCCTGCATCCCTCTCCCAAATCACTGTGATTGGCGTGACCTTGGAAACTAATTCAACTCTGATGGAAAGACTTGTCCATCAAAATGAAAGATCTGGGAATTTCCTTGATTTCAATTCTCAGGAAAGGAAAGAAAGGAGAAGAAGAGGGAGGTGTGTGCTTGTTTACGGGAAAAAATATTTAGGCGAGGGGTCCCGAATTTGTCTCAAGACACATTCTTAACAGCACAATCTGACTTAGGGATGTGAGATCATACTGTGGATTAGGCCCTGATACTCACCTAAAGATGACCCCAGGCCTTATGCCCTACATTACAGAGGACAGTCCTCAATTTGAAAGGATGTCTAGGGGCTTTTATAAGGCATCTTGTCTTTGATTGGCTGCTTTAAAGATAAAGAATACTAAAGAGGAAAAGCACGAGGGAGCCTGCAAGTTGTCCATCAACACTGAGAGCCACCTGAGCAGTGAGGCATACAGGTCAACTGGGCAAACTCTTGTTCCCCACTTTGGTGAGAGGTATTGCATCTCCTGCCAACCTAGCAGTTCAAAAGCACATCAAAATGCAAGTAGGTACCGCTCCGGCGGAAAAGTAAACGGCGTTTCCGTGCGCTGCTCTGGTTCGCCAGAAGTGGCTTAGTCATGCTGGCCACATGACCCGGAAGCTGTACGCCGGTTCCCTCGGCCAATAAAGCAAGATGAGCACCGCAACCCCAGAGTCGGTCACGACTGGACCTAATGGTCAGTGGTCCCTTTACCTTTACCTTTATTGCATTTCTACCTAAATTTTGGTAATGGTCATTTCTAAATGTGTGCCTTTACATAAGTAAGCACATACAATCGTTATGCACATCTATGCCCCATTTCGTTCTCTTTTCTGGGCAATGTGTAACCCCCCAACCCACTGACCCTGCCTCCCCTCTGACAACATAGGGGAGCCTAGAGTATTCACTGATTGCTTCTCTTTGCCCTTGCCAGCTGTGTCACCTCCATGCCTGGACCACTGAGGATTCCCCTTTAGGTCAGGTTCCTCAAGGGTGACCATTATATTCCAATAATCGCCTTCAATTAATGACTTGCAACCCGCCCACATTATACAACCTCTTGTTGAACCCCTTTCATTTATGCTCAGAGGAGGGAGGGGGAAGTAAACTGAGAGATTTCAACCCAAAATAAACTCTGGCACTGGGTCTTGGTAGTAAAATAATGTGGAGGGAGCCCAGTTCTTCCCAGGCGTCTCTTTGCTCTGGCTTTAATAAATTGTTTCGATCAACAGCTGTGGCTCCTTTAGGCTCAGGAGACTTCTAAGTCAGATCGGATTCTTTGATGTGGTTTGAAAGGATTCGTCTGCAAAATGCCTTGTTACCTAAAAACGTTAATTTTACGCAGCGCAGCAGGACGATAGGGGAGGATTATTTTTCATTATATTGATTTAATGTGCAGCAAAGGGAGTGCTTGGTGTTTGCCAGCAACTGCAGCCGGAATTATCGCTGTGATATTTGCCCACATGTTGCAAGGGAGAAAGAAAACCAAAAACGTGTGGCCTTTGAAATGATTAGTTTCATGCCATGCGAAGCTGCTTCAAAATAGCCTTCTGGTAGGCTGTTGTTTTTCACGGAAATAGCTGCTGAAAAGGAAACTCCTAGCAAGGTGTATAAATGGCAAACACAATCCAAATACATTTTTGAAAAGCTGGGGGTGGGGGGAGGCTAGGAAAGAGCAGGATCTAATGCAATGAAACCCAGAAGCAAAAAAATACTGGATTGAATCAGCTTCTGTTGCAAGCATTTAAGAACCTAAAAATAGCCATACAGGATCAGGCCAGTGGCCCATCTAGTCTAGCATCCTCTTCTCATAGCAGCCAACTGGATGCCTGTGGGAAACCTGCAAGCAGAACCTGCACACAAGAGCATCTCCCATTTTGTTGTTGTTGTTTAGTCGTTTAGTCGTGTCCGACTCTTTGTGACCCCATGGACCAGAGCACGCCAGGCACTCCTGTCTTCCACTGCCTCCTGCAGTTTGGTCAAACTCATGCTGGTAGCTTCGAGAACACTGTCCAACCATCTCGTCCTCTGTCGTCCCCTTCTCCCTGTGCCCTCCATCTTTCCCAACATCAGGGTCTTTTCCAGGGAGTCTTCTCTTCTCATGAAGTGGCCAAAGTATTGGAGCCTCAGCTTCAGGATCTGTCCTTCCAGTGAGCACTCAGGGCTGATTTCCTTCAGAATGGATAGGTTTGATCTTCTTGTAGTCCATGGGACTCTCAAGAGTCTCCTCCAGCACCATAATTCAAAAGCATCAATTCTTTGGCGATCAGCCTTCTTTATGGTCCAGCTCTCACTTCCATACATCGCTACTAGGAAAACCATAGCTTTAACTATACGGACCTTTGTCAGCAAGGTGATATCTCTGCTTTTTAAGATGCCCTGCTTTTCTCCCAAGAAGATAGTTTCCAGCAATTGAGCTTTTGGGGTTCACAGAGCTCTGTTGTGGGGTGAAATGAAGATATTTGAAGAACACACTGGCCCTGAAACGTAGGTATGGAAGTACCTAAAGGCCAATGGGCAGGGTAATGTGGAGTGGGTAGAAAATGTTCACCATTTGGGGCATATCATTAGGCTCATGTCAGTCATAACAGGGCTGTGTTGCATGGTGGGGTGGGGGGCAGTGGCATAGCGGAGGTTCCAGTGCCCGGGGCCATGCAGAGGGGGATAGTAGGAGCGAGGGGAATGGATGGAGTACGTATGCGCATCCAACTGTCTAGTGGTGTCCGCTTCACTTGGGAAAACTTTAGTGTTGGTGTGGCAATCACACAGGGTCCCTGGACGTTTCACTGTCTATTGATCCCTGTGCCACCACTTTATTTCTCGCTGTCACCACCCAGGACCTACCTGGTACAATACTGAGTCCAGTCAGAGTTAAATTGGAACATAAACTTCTGTTTATTTATTGCAGTTTAACAAGTGTGTGGTTTCATAAACAGTATCGGTCAATTACAATCATGGGGTGCCTATCCAGACCTATAACTTCCGCTACCTGCTCTCACTCACTCAACCACCTCTCAGATATTTACTTGTCTTCCTAGTCCCTAACTGTTCCTGATTCAGCTTATTTCGCTACACTAACTCAACCTGCCCACAGACTCTATCCCAATTCACTCTCCCTCCAACCAACCACCCAGCTCCCAACAAACTCCACTTTCACCCCTCCCAGAGCTGCTTTTATAGTCCCTCTGACTCCACCCCCCTGGGTTCTGATTTGGTAACTTGTTTAACTAATTCACCTCCAGCGCTCTCATATGTTAACGTCACAGTCAGCAGCAGTTGAGCCATTCTGGTGAGGGTGTTCCCCAGCCATCATGCCATGGCACAAAATCACAGGTGACAAGTGATGTTTCACCTTGCTAACTTCATTGCTCTATGTTCAGGGCTGGCTCACCCATGAGGCAAGGCAAGGTGATTACCATAGGTGATAGGACCCACAGGGTCAGCAGATCCCAATGTATATTTTTATTCCATCTTTGTTTCGGATGTACCTTACTTTTCCATGTATAAGACAAGGTGTTTTTACTGAAAAATAATGTTAAAAATGGGGGTCGTCTTATACACAGATAGTGCATGGGGGGGGGACTGGTGGCTGATTGCATCTGCGAGCTGCAGCTTGTCAGCGGTGATTTGGTGGCAGATTCGTGGCTGCGGCAAGGGCTGCTTTGGATTGGCTGCTGCTGCGGCAATTGGGCGTGTGATTGCCGGCTGCTGTTGTCAAGCGGGCAGACGCTTGTTGTCCTACATTGGCTCCCAGTATTTTTCTGAGCACAATTCAAAGTGATGGTGCTGCCCTTTAAAGCCCTAAACAGCCTCAGTCCAGTATATCGTCCTGCCCGGACACTGAGGTCCAGTGTCGAGGGCCTTCTGGCGGTTCCCTCATTGAGAGAAGCCAAGTTACAGGGAATCAGGCAGAGGGCCTTCTCGGTAGTGGCACCCTGTAGAACGCCCTCCCATCAGATGTCAAAGAGAAGAACAACTACCAGACTTTTAGAAGACATCTGAAGGCAGCCCTCTTTAGGGAAACTTTTAATGTTTAACAGACCACTGTACTTTAATATTTTGTTGGAAGCCTCCCAGAGTGGCTTGGGAAACCTAGTCAGATGGGCGGGGTATAAATAATAAATTATTATTCTTATATTATTATTCTGCTGTGATGCAAGTATTTGTCAGTCGGGTTAGTGGTTTTCTGCACCCCACCAAAAAAGCTCAACAACTTTGGGCCATCTCCCCCCATTTTCTTAAATTTGAGTCCCCCTCAAATAGGGGGCATCTTAGACACGGAAAAATATGGTAGTTCTCCACTCACTCCTACCTCCCTGGTGGGGAGTGCGGTGCAATTTTGTGGTTCACCTCATGTGCTAAAATGTCTTGGGCCGGCCCTGGCTTTATTTTAAATTTGCAGCTGATTTAATGCTTAGGGATAGCAACTTTGCAAACATTTCCACTCCAGATGCCCCTGACTTATTGGCACAGATTGTCAGTATGGCACGCTGGACATTATTTTGTGTGTGCTTCTAGAAGAAGTTAGTGTGGTTTTAGTGTCAGAATAGGACCTCTGGGGAATCAAACCCACTGGGTGACCTCGGGACGGGCACTATCTCTCAGCTTAATCTACCTCACAGGAATAAAATGGAGAAGTGGAAAAGCATGTACGTCACCTCGAGATCTTTGGAGGAGAGGTGGGATAAAAATGGAATTTAGGACTTAAGAAAGGGTGGGGCACAAATGTGAATATTACATTCATACTTAAAAAGAGAGGAAACAAGAGGACACACCATATTCACTGGGGCTTTCCCAGTGATTTGTGATGCCCTCTGGGAGACAAGTGTATCAAGGAGTGTTGGAACAAAAATCCACAATTTTTGAAATTTGCAATTTTGGCACTCAAATTTTTATTTCACTCTTCAAATTGGAATTTGGGAGCTTTACGCATGTTGGAATCTCTTTGGTGTTTTGGCAGGCATCAAGTATGAAACCATATCAGCTGTCAAGCAAAATACTATTACATGTCAAATATCAGCTGTCAAATAGAAAATATTGAATCATAGGATTTCAAACAGATACGTCTCAAATATCCGGCAGCAGCTCGAGTACTTGGAGGTGATCTGGAGAATGTTCAACATCTGATATTGTAGAGCTAGGAAAGGCGCAGAAAAGGGCGCTCCAAAATGATCAGGGGACTGGAACAACTCATATTGTGGAAAGGTTACGTTTGGGACCATGTAGTTTGGAGAAAGGCAAGTAACTGGGGTGGGGGGCATGACGGAAAGTTATAAAAGTATGTGTGATGTTGATAAAATGGATAGGGAGAATCTCTCTCTGCTTTTCCCTCTGTACTGGGATAGCTCAGTCAGTAGAGCATGAGACTCTTCATCTCAGGGTTGTGGGTTTGAGATCCACATTGGGCAAAAGATTCGTACATTTCAGGGGGTTGGACTAGATGACCCCCATGGTCCTATCCAACTCTACAATTCTATAATTCTATGGACTCTGCTTCCATAAGATATAACGATGGATCCTGTTTGTGATGGCTTTGTCAAGAGCCTAACAACCAGTGACTTCTGAGATGCAGCCTACTCTAAGGTGGGTTGCATTAGCACCATACAGATATATGGTTTCAAAGAATCAAGAGATGGTTCTCCATGTTTGGGTCTGAAAACGTTGAAAACGGCAGCTTAAGCAAGAGAAGAGCTCCCTACAGTTCATTTACACTCTTTCCCATACGTACCACTTAGGAACATTTTTATGACATCCCACATACACCCCCCTGCTGCCTGTTAACACCTGGATTTCCTAATTATTCTAAATGTAGAACTTAATTATCTGTTGAACGTTTTCTGCACTGTTAAGATGTTAATTGTTCCAAAACCCTAGGAATAAAGAAACCTGGTGTATTTTATCATCCGCCCCAGACTGCATTAAACAAAAATCCCACACTAATGCGAATATTAAAATAAAGCTCTTTTGTTTGCCATTTCAAGGCACAACGATACCTTGGTAAGAACTCATATTTACTTTTGCTTTTCCTAAGAAGCGTTTCAAAGCATACCGCATTAATTAATCATTTCTTGCAGATCTACTGCAAAGGAGGTGATTGATAATATCTCACAAAATGTGAAGGGAATTCAGTGGCCACTGTTCCTCCTGGTGCTGAGCTCTTATGCCTTTAGCATTGCCAACTGAATATACAGAAATTCAGCGGGTGAAACTTTCCTTAATACATCTAACTACATGGAGAAGAAGCGTCAGCTACATGTCTGTGGCTACATTCCTACAGTTAATTCCATTTGCTTGTCACTTCTCTGACTGTTAATTAGAACAATAGAACCATGGATTTGTAGGTTGTGACCCCAAATGTCATCTAGTCCAATCCACTGCAATGCAGGAATCACAGTTCCAGAATGCCTGACAGATGGCCATCCACTCTCTGCTTAAAAACCTCCATGGAAGGAGAGCCCGCCGTTGTGGTGTTTGCCCATTCTTTTTAAAATGTCTGTGCAGGGGGAGAGAAAGAGTTAATAGGTAGACCAATAGAAAAGCCCGAGGCGGAGCCTACCAGTTTATAAAAGGGCTTAGCCTGAGGTTTGGGTTGGTTGGTTTTAGTTGGTTGGTTGGGAAAGGCAGTTGGGGAAGCAGTTGGCAGACTGTTGGAAATAGAGAGACAGTTAGTGCTGTTGGTTTTTGTGTGAGGGGAGGTAGCAGAGTTAGAGACAGGATCAAAATAAGACTAAGCAGGTAAAGAGTAACAACGTTTTGAATGCAGTTAAAGTTTATTTGTGTCTGCAATAAACTACACCCTTTTTTGTTAACTTAAGAACCTGACTGAGGCTAAGTGATTTACCGGGGAGGACCTGGTTGGTGGCAGCGGATTAGTGGTATACAGGTCAATAGTCCGTGAGACAACCAGGGGCTCCATACGAATGCCACAGCCACCTTCTAAGGGAGTCCATTCCACTGCCAACAGCTCTTAGCACCAGAAAGTTCTCCCTAACGTTTAGTCGGAATCGTCTTTCTTGCCATTTGAATACATTGATTGGGATCCAACCTCTGGGGCAGCAGAAAACAAGCGCACTCCATCTTCCATATAATAGCCCTTCATATATCTATATCATCATCATCATCATCATCATCATCATCAATTAAATGGCTCTCATATCACCTCTCAGTCTTCTCTTCTCCAGGGTAAACATACCTAATACCCTTGTTCCTCATAACATTCACATTACACTTGAGCTTCCACATAATGTAAAAGCCATTTTGAAAAACTAATGGAATATAGTCCATGTTTAGCACTAATTTCTGCACTATTTGATTCCGGGGGGGGGGGGGATCAATTTGCAGCCTACTTAACCCAGAAAATCATGGGACTAAAGCAGGCTTCCTCAACCTCAGCCCTCCAGATGTTTTGAGACTACAATTCAAACCATCCCTGACCTGCTAGCTAGATATCATGGGAGTTGGAGGCAGAAACATCTGGAGGTCCAAGGTTGAAGAAGCCTGGGCTAAAGTGAAGGAATTTGGGGTGGTTCTTTCCTGCCATTTTTTTTTGGGGGGGAGGAGCTGATCACGCAAGAATGCTTGTGCAGAAAGGGCAGGAAAGAAGTGAAATTGTCCAAAGATGTCAATTGCTGTGTCACACCAGACCCACTGGTGTGAAAGAAATTTAGCATAACATATTGGCCAAAGAGTCACAGTTCCATAGCACAACAACCACAGCAGTGTGAAAATAACATGCAAAAAAGAGACAGACGCACTGGCGTTGTAATCAAGAAAACTAATATAATATTCTCCATGTCTGGATGCACCTTATGCCATTAGGCTGCTGTCACAGAGCAAGACATTGCAACAGGGCCTGGAAGAAAAGTTGGTCCTCCTAGATTAGTGTATGCCAAACTTGGATCTCCAGCTGTTTTTTTTTGGGGGGGGGACTACAAATCCCATCATCCCTAGCTAGCTAGGAATTGTTGTCTGAAAATAGCTGGAGACCCAAGTTTGGAAAACACTGTCCAAGATAGAAGTCTAGGTGAAATCTTATGTGTTTACTCAGAATCAAGCTCCACTGAGTTTAATGGGACTTACTTCCAGGTAAGCAAGTAGAGGATTGCACCTTAAAACTGGTGTATAGCCACAGTAATGTAGGCTTCTTGCAAATTTTAAAGTCTCCTCTGATTTTTTTTACTCCTAGCGAAGTGAACTGAATGTTCACCTTCCATGAAAATGAGGTTAAAAACAACAAGTTAACCTCAACAATATTTATGCCCTTTGTCACAGGCTGCAATGCAAATTTTCTGATTTATTAGATCCAACTTGTGCAGTGGGAAAAGAGAAGTCCTGTTCTTGGTTTTGAGCTGCAAAGGAAATGGACTAGCCTGGATTTCAGAGGAGGGTCTGTTCCCAAAGCTGCACCTCCATTTATCACTTTATTACTTCAACCCTTAATTTCCACACAAAGGATTGCTCATGGCAGCTGCTGATCTTCGGTGTCTGAGGAGGCCAACTATTCGTAACTCCCTGGTCCCATTCAGCAGCAGCAGAAGCAGCAGAAATTTCCCAAGGAAGAAGAGTAAAAGGTGGAATTAATTAACTTTATTTCTGCTCATGGCAAAGAAGTCAGTTACCTTGTCGCTTGAAATCATGCTCCAATGACAGGAAGCAGAGCCAGCCAAGACATCTTGGCACCTGAGGGAAACCACAAAATGGCTTCTCCTACCCTGCCAGGGAAGAAGTGGTGAGTGAATATTTACATTGGGAACAAAGGGGGAAATTAAATCAACCTTACCCGACAGTTGGAGTGGGAATCAAAGGCTGATGCAAGATGGAGGAGGGGATGGGCCCACTATGAATCAGGTGCAGACCCCACGAGACCCCAGAGGGCAGTCCCCACCATTGCTTCCCTAGGGATGTGAGGAGACAAGCAGAACCTCCTATTCACCAAAAGGCTGCGGTAGAGGCAGCAGATCTGGCTTCCAATGAATGAGCCACAGCAACGGGCGATGCGTTTCTTGAAGGCCACATCTGCTGTCCCTGTGGATCCTGCCACCCGAGGCAGTCACCTCACCTTGCCTCATGGGTGGGCCGGCCCTTCACTGAAGATTACAACTCTGGTAGCTTTAACATCAAGGATGGGGACCATTTCTCAGCTTGAGGGCCACATTCCCTTATGAGTAACCTTCCAGGGGCCACAAGCCAGCAGTAAACAGGGCCAAAAGCAGAAGGTGGACTATCACATTCGTACTGCAGGCTAGTTTCTGCACAAACTCACACACCCCTCTCTCTATCCTAAAGGTAAATGGACCCCTGACCATTAGGTTCAGTCATGGCCAACTCTGGGGTTGCGGCGCTCATCTCGCTTTATTGGCCGAGGAAGCCGGCGTACAGCTTCTGGGTCATGTGGCCAGCATGACTAAGCCACTTCTGGTGAACCAGAGCAGCGCATGGAAACACCGTTTACCTTCCTGATGGAGTGGTACCTATTTATCTACTTGCACTTGATGTGCTTTCGACCTGCTAGGTTGGCAGGAGCAAGGACCAAGCAACGGGAGCTCACCCCGTCGCAGGGATTTGAACCGCCAACCTTCTGATCGGCAAGTCCTAGGCTCTGTGCTTTAACCCACAGCGCCAACCTGCATCCCCTCTCTATCCAAATAAAGGTCGCCATCAGAGTTAGATGACAGATTCCAGCCAAGCAAAAACACTCAGCTGATGGTTCAAAGTAGCATACTGCACAAGCGTTCCATTTTAAGCGGGATATCCCCGATTTACAGAAGCCACCCTGGCTTCTGATCCCAATCACAGATGTCCCATTTTGGCTCCCATGCTCTGACTGCTCCAGAGCACACGACTAAAAGACTGACCATTTTTGTCCCACCCTGTGGCATGAGATGAGCACAGGCAGCCCTCAGAGCGAATCCTCCAGGGAGGGAAGTATCCAAACCTGCTTGATTCATGGAGCTGAGTAAGGCATGCTTTGCGATTCAAGGTCTTCTCAAGCTGCCCTGTAACACCCACGCTTCATCTGGATCCATTTCCTCAGAATGATTGTGATTCAGGCGGCGTTGTAGCTGACCACAAGGCCTCGTTCCCTGCCTGCAAGTGTAAGTTATCATATCATTACTCCATTGTGTGAAATTGCATTCAAATTGTGCATCACCTCCTGGAAAATTAGAGCTCCTTTCTGTCTCGCAAGGGCTAAAAATACTCTGCTGCTCACCTCCTCATACCCAGAGCGCAGGAAAGCCAGCTGATGTCATCAAGTGCTTTCGTAATGTCTCCTTTAGTTGGGATCCTGATTCCAAAGGAACCTTTTCTAAGGTACATTTAAAGCAGAACCAGCCATGTCTGCCCCAAAAGAATCCTGGGAACTGTAGTTTGCCAGGGGTGCTGAGAATGGTTAGGAGACCGCTATTCCATTCACAGAGCTACAATTCCTAGAGTTCCTTGGGAAAGGAACTATTAAACTACTTTGCATTCAAAAGCCGACATGCTGGCTATTTGTCCCTCAAGGGCCAGTATTAGCTACTCTTATGGGCAGCCAGCCTCCAAAGTCTTTTCCATCAACTGCTTCCTGCTCCTTTCCACTGGTTCCTTCTTGCTGGAGATTGAATCTATCACCTTCTGCATGTACTCTCTACCACTGAGATGTGCTCCTTCCCCCATCTGGAAGGAGGAGCTTCTTGGTAGACTTTTTGGCCAGCTGCTCTTCAAAATCCTCACCACAGCCCACCCCCAAGCATCTGTAGAGAGGTTTGAAGAGGTGAGCAAATATTCTAGATGATATATGGACCACCACTCCTCGTGGGGCAACGTGCATAACCACCTTCCACATTGACAAGACTTATGAGAAGAGTGGCAGATGCAGAAGAGGACTAGACGCTTGCATCTTTCAGAATTGTGCAGATGGGGAAAGTTCAGCAGGGGTCTGTTGCATGATAAGCAACACCTGTTGAAACGTTTTCTTCTGCAACTAAAGACTCAGAAGCCTGTCTTCTTTTTTACCTGGCCACCCTAGTCATTGGGATGGAGACAAAACTTGCTCATTCTGCAGTGACCTGACCTGATTCTCTGCAGATAAGAGCAGAGTTACCCATGGCACTTCTTGGAACTTTGCAACACAACTTTGGTTCATGAAAACGAGTACAGTGGTACCTCGGGTTACATACGCTTCAAGCTACAGACTCCGCTATCCCAGAAATAGTACCCCGGGTTAAGAACTTTGCTTCAGGATGAGAACAGAAATCGTGCTCCGGCAGCGTGGCAGCAGCAGGAGGCCCCATTACCTAAAGTGGTGCTTCAGGTTAAGAACAGTTTCAGGTTAAGAACGGACCTCCGGAACGAATTAAGTACTTAACCTGAGGTACCAATGTATTTTACAGGAAAAATGCATACTGCAGAAAACCACATATTTTAGGAGGAAAGCATTTCAGAGTGTACAAACATGTATTTTCAGTGAAACTACACAACAAGATGTGTACAAAATGCACACAATTTACATGCCGATTGTTTGTTCATTTCTTCACGTCAGATCTATGATCTATGATTGAGCACATGCGAAACGGGCACAGAACAGAAGTAGGCTTTTCTACCCACCTTGAGAAAAACAGTATCTGAGGTCTCTTTAACATATGGTTCCACACACAGAGACACACACACATACTTTGCAGGTTTAGAAATCCCTTCCACCCACTCACCTCTTATTGTCTAATCAGAACATCATCTTCAGACACCTTGAAAAGGTTACAATGGTGAGACAGTCTCGCTGTTTTTTAAAAAAATGATCTCAATATGTTCTCCAATTGTAAGCTTCTAGCTTTCCTGCTGCTCAATTCATCCCTGACCACACCAGACTTGCTCTGCTCCATTGTGAGAAGGAGCAAAACCTGACGAGCGGGAGGCTTAGGAAGCCGGAGAAGAAAAAGCTGTAATTTCAGCAAGGTCCCAGAGGGAGTTTCAGGAGCATAAAACTGCAAGACGGAAACCTTCTAGGAACATTGACTTTCAACCTTATTGAACACAAGTATTTCAATTTATCCTTACTCAGAAGATACTGTGTTTCTTAGCTCCTTTCCTCCAGAGGCTTAACTAGTGCTTGGGGAGCTGTAGGCGAATAAAGATTTCCATGCACTTGGTTGGTCTTGGAGGGCCTTTCACTCCTGACGGAATAGCGTTGTGTCAAAGACATTTGAAAGAGAGAGACCTCGTGGGCTTTCTCTTCATTGTGCCTGGGGTTCCCCTTTCTGGGGAGCTCACAAACCTAAATGCCAGCACACAAGAATTGTTTTCACCACAGATCCTCCCCACCACATTGAGCTTCTTACATGATCAGCTGACAACATCAAGGAGAACAAATATTATAAATGCAACTGCTGTGTCAGGCAACAGGCGACGTATGGGCATAAGTCGACATCATCCATTCATCACTTGTTAGCTAGTAATAACCAGGAACAGTTTCATTTTTCTGCTGCTTAATTATGCACTGCAGGTTACAGATGCCTTTCGACAGACAGATCCGTCACCACCAAACATTCTGAATTTCAAGTCCTGGTTTTCTCTTCCACTCCACTTCCTTCTTGTCACCTCTGCTCCAGCATGCTGGCCCACACTAAAAGTGGGGGAGATCTATGATTTTGCTTGTATTTTGATGAGGAACTACCTAACCTACCTCCTTTTGTGAGGATTGACTGGGGAATGGGGGGAAGAACCATTCCCCACACGGAGCAATAATAGTGCATTCACCTTTATTCATTTCTCTGTGATGCTTATCTAGTGTTGCCAAATCACCATCATCTGAAGGGGCACAATAGTCCAACAAAAGTGGTGCACACACAGACACACAACCTCCTGGAACATTTGTAGCATGGAAAGCTATAGGATTTCAACAGGAAAGCATGTGACATGCACCAATTGTGAAAAAAAGCAGTAGGACATACTCAGAACATTTGCAGGTGCAAACAGTATTGAAAGCATGATAATGTACGACCACCCTGATACCACTCGTAAGCAGAAATATGCACATTAAGAAATGATGTCTGGTGATGCCCTGATTCTGAGAATAACTCCGTGATAATAGGTTAGACCCAAGATGACACTACCAACTTGATGGCCGAGTGGATATTTGAACCTAAAAGTCCCTGGTTTAAGTTGTCCCATAGATGTGGCTGCAAGAGCTATTTTATGCAGGCTGTAAATACCTCTCTCCACATAGAGGACTGATTCCATAGGCCCTTAACATCTGGAGAAAGTGGCAAGGGTCTTATTTTATTGTTTATTTTATTGCATTTATATCCCACCTTTTCCTCCAAGGAGCTCCAGCTGCCATCCATGGTTCACTCTCCCCTCATTTAATTTCCACAACAACCTTGTGAGGTAGGTTAGCCTGAGAGGTAGCTACTGGCCCAAGGCCACCCAGTGAGCCTCCAGGTTGTATGGGGATTTGAATCCTTTTCTCTCAGGTCCTAGTCTAACTGCTACACCACAATTGTCCTCTTTTGTGTGCTGCCGGGACTTTTAATGTTGCTGCAGTTCTGAGTTATGAACCCATGTCTAAGAGTTCCTGCACACAGGTGCTGCAGCATTGAAAATACACCTCTGTCCAGTGCTCTGTTCACAATATCTCTCTTGCCCCATTTCACCCCCAAGAAAGCAGCATCAGATCACCTCCCCTCCCATTTTCACAGGAAGATAACAGTTTTGGGAGGCTAGGGTAATAGTTTTGGGACAGAGAATCTTAACCCAGCCTTATTTTCAAGCCTGCTCCTTTCACTATGTCCTTGGTCTGTCTCTCCTATTCTTCAGCTTCCTGTTTTCCTCCTCCTCCTCCTCCTCCTCCTCACTCTTTTCACCTATTAGACTGTAACTCACATTGCCAGTTGGAGTCAGGCATGCATGCCAAGGGGAGATCAGACCCCTTAAGTGGAGCTCATAAGATTCATCTTTAGAAGTCGGGACTTGCCTTCTCACAGGCCTCAGAAACTTGCTGCCAGGTGTGGTACATCCTTGGGTGCCAAGCATTCAAAGGCAACCCCTTCAACCCTCAGCTTTCTGAGGAGCATAGATCATCCTGGAATGAATTTAAGGCCTAGGTAAACACATATTTTAGGACTCTCTGAGAACGCTCAGGCCACACCATCCTTTTACTAACATCTTACGGGTTCATAAAATATGCACATTGTATTAACTTTCAAGGATTTCCCCAGGTAGCTCATCGCCTGGAGTGAGGATGTTAGAAGTACATAAACAGTGGGCCTTTAGATTTAAATTAGGCTTCAGAAGGAGATGCAAGCCCTTTCCGGTTGTTCATGAATGTAGAATGAAGGTGCTTTGATGAGGGTCATGGCACCATGGCTGTGCGGTGGCCATGTGTCCTACTTTACAGAGGAAAGTCCTTCATTTGAAGGGAAATCCAGTCCAAGTCTGGTTTGAAGGATCTGGCTTTTTCAGTCATTGTCCTGAACCCTGGCATACCCAGAGATGGTGGTGCACACAGTCCCAAGGGCAATGCTAGAGCTCGTCCAAATGGTCAAATGTTGGCCCAGGTTCCAATACAACAAGCAAGGTCTGAAGTCAAACCTTAAGGCCAGGTTCTCACCTCTGTAGAAGATCCAGGGTTAATCCCAGGTATTCAGTGGCGTTCTTGAAGCAGCCAAGCAGTGCTCCATCAAAGTTGAGCAGACCCAGAGTCTCTGTCTTGCTTCCCTTTTATCCTCCAGCTGAGCAGCTGTGCTTCACCACTTGACCAAGCATGTGATCTTCAGCTGCCCAGAGCGTAGCCCAGCTGAGTAACCACAAACCTCCTCCTAGACCTAACAAGTCCCCTGATCTCCACCTGGTACACTAGTGAGCTGGGCTGTGTTCCCTTGCCTGCCTCAGTCTCCTGGAATGCACTTCCTACTGTTCTCAATACCTTAGAGCCCACCTTGTCTGTAGAAATGGGGCCACCTCTGGTTCCGGTGATGTGGCTCCTTCCCTTGGCTCCCATGAACTGTCCGCTGCCCCTTTGGCATCCTCCAATGTCCTGTGAGTACATCCTAAGTCCCCAACCTCCTCTTCCCCATCTTCAGCTTGTCCTGGTGGGTATCAATTGTGGCTACACCACTTTCTCCTCCCCTTCCTCAGTGTCCTGCCTGCTCATGACAGTCATCACTCTTGAGCCTTGGAACAATCTTGGGTTGGCCATTTGCATAGATCCCTCTCTTGAGTTATTTCTGAAGCAAGCACAAACAATTTTGTTGCGCCATACTTTCAGCAGATAGTCCTCCCTGTCTATCTCAGTGTATCAGAGAGGCTTTTCATTGTGGGGATGTAGAACCTGTGGCCCTTCAGACATTGCTGGCCTACAATTCCCATCATCTCTGGCCAATGGCCATGCTTGCTGTATAGAATAATAGAATCACAGAATTGTAGAGTTGGGACCACAAGGGTCATCTAGTCCAACCCCTTAAGAATCTTTTTGCCCAACGTGGGGCTTGTTGGAGTCTGACAACATCTGGAGGGCCACAGGTTCCCCACCCCTGTTTCATTGTGCAGTTTTATGCTATTTTTATTTGCTTCCTTCTTCTCTCACCCATCCCTCCAAGGAGGTCAGGGTGGGGTGCATAATTCTCTTATTGCCTCTGTTTTATCCTCCCAATAGTACAATGCATGTGGCTAGCTAGACTGATAGACAGTGACTGGCCCAAGTCACATAATGAGCTTCATGGATGAGCGCTCCAGATCCTGGAACATTAAAACTTCTACAAAACACAGAGGGCAGAGGGAGAAAGACTGCCAACACCTGACGCACAGCATCAAAAATCCATCAAGTTTAGCACCTTGTTTCCAACTGTGGCCATCCATATCGTTCTGGGAAGCCTACAAGGCAGATAACAGGCCTTCCCAGTTGTATATCGTACCTGGACATTACAAGCGTTTTTTGTCATTTTGAAAGAAAATTGAACACAGCCAACATGTTGCGAATATTAGAGCTAATCCTTAGAGGACAGAGGGGTGCATTAAACTGACGCTTTGGTGGTTCTTTCCAGAGTGGTTCTATAGACAACATCGAGTGTTCACCCATTCAGAGTGAGGGAAGCAGTGCCATCACTCTGAATTGGCTTAATGATGGTATACCACAATCAAGTTGACTCCTTAGATTGGCTTAGCCTGTCTAGTGATCATGGAGAAGCCTGATTAAGAGCTGCAAAAAAACTCCACAGTGCTGTTGTACTCATGTCCAGGCTCCCACAGATATCTGGTTGGCCATGGTGAGATTAGGATACTGGATTAGATGGGCTCTTGACCTGATCCAACAGGGTTCTCCTTATGTTCAAATATGGTATTTAAAAGAATAGGTTAAGGCATTTTATGGTGGGGGGGGGCATTTTGGTCCCGGATAGTACTGCATTTACACAATTCTTTAAATATGAGAATAGTTAGTGCAGCCCTAATTAAAATTAACTCAAATACAGTTCTACCTCCAGTTGTGGATGGGATCTGTTCCGGAGTTCTGGTTGGATCCCAAGGTTTCAGCAACCTAAGGACCGCTTCTGCGCATGCGCAGACTGCTTTTGCGCATGTGCACACAGCGGAATCCGGTAAAATACTTCCGGGTTTGCCGCATGTGCATCCCAAAGTTTACATAACCAGAGGGTTACGTAAATGGAGGTTCGACTATAATGAAGAGTTAAAGACTCAGAAGTACATTAGTTTTCTCCCCACACATTGACCTTGCTGGTTTATGGCAAGAGTACAAAGGTCTTTAAACTTTGAAGAGAAAATTAATTTAAAATTCATCTCGAAAAACAACAACCCTACACATACAAATGCAGATTATCTCGAGTACCACTGCCTTCTTTTGCTGAGCTGAGATTTCTTTATTGCCCTTTTTACTGAACAATTTCAATGAATAGAGTGGAATGAATGACCTCTCTGGAACATAATAGAAGACAGAGCGAGAGATATAACCGTAATGGATATCTTTAAGCAGCATATGTTTAAATGGAGCCATAATCTGCAGCCTCTGTCCTATAAAGTCCGATTGATTTTGACACAACTATTTGTAGTAAAAGGGAGTAAATAACAGAATGGGGGCACTTTTTAGGCAGTCGATGAGCAAGGTGGGCCTAGGATAGATGCTTCCATGCACTGCTTCCATGTCCTATCCCACATGCCCAGGAATCATGGATCAAATGGTTGGACAAATCTGTAGCCTTCCCCTAAGATGGGGGAGCTGTTAGACTCCAACTCCCATCAGCCTCAGCCATCATGCTCAGTGGTCAGGGATGGTGAAAGATGCAGTCCAACAAGATTTTGGTGTGTAGCAGGTTCTCCATCCCTTCCCTATCCCAAAGGCCTGTGGAGAGGTTGAGAGGTGATGCGAACATTTGACAGGAATGTGTTATAAATGCAAATATCTCCTACTTCCTCAATCAGGGCTCCCCAATTCAAGTGGATGCAACCCCCATTGTGTTTAGTTTCACCACTGCCATACCCAGCCTTTCAGACCCACAGCTTCCCCAAGGGGGGAAAGGAACTTAGCAAAATGGGAGGGAGTAGCCAGTAGGTCTGTGTGCTTTTTCAAGGCTCAGATTAATTCTACTTTTACCAAGGTCCCGAGGAAAAGCAATGTGTGTGAGCCCCTCAGAAGCTGTTGGATCCTGACACCCACCAGCTTTCACCAGCACACTGAATGATCAGGGATTATGGGATATGGAGTCCAGCAACATCTAGAAGGGCACAGATTCCCCAGTATTGTAGTACACATTACTTTTCTAAAGAGGGAGCCTCTGTAGGGCCATTAATAAATTTTAAACTTTTGATTGACCATCTCTCATGGATGCCTTAGCTGAGATTCCTGCATTGCATGGGGTTGGCCTAGTTGACTCATGGGTTCCTTCCAACTCTACAATTCTATGAATAATTTTAAAAGAGAATGTCCAGTTAATGTTGTTTCTGATTATTTAAATGGAGGATTTGTTGTTGCTGTTTTTTTGCATAAATGCTATGGTAGAAGATACACTGATGTATCATTGTATGTGTTAGAATTCCTGATCTATGACTGCAGCCATGGGATTTTTGTCTTTCACATGACGGTGTATGTTTTGACTCCACAGAGTGGGAAGTGATGGCGACAGGATGTTTGTGTTACTGTGTTCCGTGAAGTGGGACTATTGTCCTTTGTTCTTTTTCTCTTTGCTGTCTGATGCTAGAGAGAGAGGGAGCCATGTTGCAGTGGTCTCTGTGTGTTTATATGTAAATAAAGTAGATTAGCCAAAATGCTAAGTTGCTGAGGACTTTCACGGAAGGTGCGCATACTCTGTGGATCCCTAAGTGTGCCAGTGTCTGTTGGCATCAGTCGCTGTGATGTTCGGGCTGAAGAAAGCTTATGAAGCTCCCGAAAGATCGACCAGGAGGGAGGGAACATGCCAGTCGGGCATGTGTCTCTGCCAGGGTCCTACTCAAGTGTAGGCTGAACTCCTGACAGTATGAACCCCCTTCCTCCCCTTCCTTTATGTTAGTGTGGGTGTGTTTGCTGTAAGTCACTTGAAGACATTCAGGTGTCAACTAATGAGAATATAATATAATATAATATAATATAATATAATATAATATAATATAATAATATAATAATAATATAATAGTTGTTCCAGAACAGCAGTGGCACTGGAGGCATCCTTCCA
This sequence comes from Podarcis siculus, assembly GCA_034642415.1. Classification (NCBI taxonomy): domain Eukaryota; kingdom Metazoa; phylum Chordata; class Lepidosauria; order Squamata; family Lacertidae; genus Podarcis; species Podarcis siculus. Next base: position 11,070,546 of record JAXCMG010000039.1, read on the forward strand.
GAATGCCTCATTTTGAGGAAGCACCCACTTCCTTTCCCCAGAGCAAGGCAGAGAGGAGGAACTGGTGCAGGAGACACACTATCACCATGCTAGCAAAACATTAAAAAGAAAGGGAGGTGGAGAAGAGTAGTAGCAGTGGGCAAGGTGAGCGAGGCCGTGTTGGGGCTAATTTGCTGCTCCAGGCCCTTGGCTGCCTGAGGCAGTTGCCACAGTTTGCCTAATGGGTGGGCCAGTTTTGCAATGCTGGTCCCCCACCGCTGTTATTTAAAGGAAAGAAGAGAGACATACAAAATGGGATCACACATCTAATGTCATAACTTGTTTGACCTTAGCAGTCTCCTCGGAGTGTATTGTGCCTACGGTTTCAATGTGAGAAGGGGGGAAAAAAACAACCACCGTGTCCCAGATATTGCAAATTTGGCAAACTTTGCTGTAGGCTTTTTTGCAGGCCCTGAGGGTAATCTCCCTTGGTTCCTTGCCTCTGAGTCGCTTCTTCTTGAAAGCATTGTAAGACATTCCTTTTTTGTCCTAGCATTTATTTTCTAGGATTTATGTTAGGGGAAAGGCGTATTTAAAGTGACACAGCTTGGATTTTATCTTGGCTTTCTTATTTATTTTTGCCACAGCATTTGTTTTTATCATTTGGATTTAAATGCGCCATCTTAACAGGTAACGACTTATTCAGTAAGTAAGTAGTCTCCTCTGAGTTTTCTGGACAGGATAAAGATCTAAATCAAACCAAAAGGTATTTATGTGTATTATATGAAAAATAATTTATTTCATGGCATGTGTACCCAGAAATAAGTCCCATTGAGTTCCATGACACTAATTTTCAGGTCGGTGTGATTGACTAAGCTCAGGAATAGTTACATCTCAAGGCTGAACTAGACATTCAATAACAAAAGTGGGTTTGGGAGCATTGAGTGGCACCCAACAACTGCGAAGTAGCACTGGGAGGGTGCAATTTAAAGCAGAGAAGCCTCATGTAGGCGGAGAGTGCTTAACCCTTCCCCTGCCAACTCTCAGACTGGATCTAGAAACACTTATGACTGAGGCCAGCATTCTGGCCTGGATTCATGTTGTAGCAAAACTCTGTTCTATCCTTCATTGGGCCAACGCTTTTTGTAAGCCACTGAGGTTTTGTACATTCAAGTGGTATACAGTGGTACCTCGGGTTAAGTACTTAATTCATTCTGGAGGTCCGTTCTTAACCTGAAACTGTTCTTAACCTGAAGCACCACTTCAGCTAATGGGGCCTCCTGCTGCTGCCGCACCACTCGAGCACGATTTCTGTTCTCATTCTGAAGCAAAGTTCTTAACTCGAGGTAATATTTCTGGGTTAGCGGAGTATGTAACCTGAAGCGTATGTAACCCGAAGTACCACTGTATATATATATTTATAAAATAAACAAAAAAATAAACACATCCTTCAGTTCATAGCTGTCAACATTTCCATTTTTTTAAGGGAAATCCCCTTATTCTGAATAGGATTCCTCACAAGAAAAGGGAAAAGTTGACAGCTATGCTTCAGCTAGGAAAGAAGCCATCAAACCCTAACCAAATACAATGTAGTGGTTGCGTCATCTTCTTTTTAACCCTTTGGCTCAATCATACGCTGACAGGAAGAACAGTTGAGAGGTCACTGGATGTTGAGGACCTCCTTCTACATCACTGGAGACAGTCCTATGGGCAAAAGCTGCCTTTCATTGTGCAGCAGTGGAGAGCTCTGGCGTCACTTCTGTACCAGCAGCAGTTGCTTCAGAGACCATCTCTCTCTCTCTCTTTCTCTCTCTCTCTTCACATTTGATGGTGGATCTACCAAAGTTGCACTCCCCCCCCCAAAAAAGCATGAGAACAAAAACCAGCCATCCTTTGAGATTTATGCTCCTCATTTTTTTTAAGTACAGTCCTCTAGCCAAGTAGTGTGGGCAAAAAATGTATATAGTAGGTAAACTCTGCATAAAACACACATATTAGTGAAAATAACATGCAAAAAAAAAAACATCATGTTGCAGAAAACTGCTTTGTGAAAATGAGTGTAGTAGGCAAAATTTCATCTCAGAAATGTATCGCTAGGAGAAATTCACACTGATCAATGTTCATGACTTTAAAAAAATGTAAACTTATGTGGAAACGTGGAGAGTGGAAAAATAAAAACCTGAGAAGAAATAAATGGATTTGCCCATTCCTAGTGTCCAGACCCCTGTCTTCTCAGAACATGACCTTAGAAAGGCTGAACCAGAGCTGACATAGTTATTTGCCCTCTATTCTTGTTAATATTTTTCCTCCACAGGACTCAGTAAGAAAATGAAAATAAGAGGAAAATTTACCCCCTCCTTCCCATTGCGCACCTTTTACAATGGCTGGTGTGAGCCAGCAGGACTTCTGAACTGGTGGTTTCTCTACTTAAGATGGCCTCCTTTCCCATCTCAGCACCAAAGATATTCTGCAGGGAAGGAGTCAGCCTTACAGATATTTGGGACCTGAGTTGTTTAGGGCTTTAAACACCCAAATGAGCAGCTTGAATTGCGCACAGAAACGAACTGGCAACTAGTGTAGCTGCTTTAAAATAGGAATTATATGAGATGTACGTGGAACCTCAGTCAGTTATCTGGCTGCTGCATGTTGGACCAACTGAGGTTTCTAGTGGTCTTCAAGGTCAGCTTCAGGTAGACTGCATTGCAACAATCCATTCTGGAAGTTACCTGAGCATGGAATACGGTACAGTCATGTTGAATACGTGAATGCCCCATAGGATAAACAGAAATAAAAGCCACCGATTCGGGCCCAGGATAGACGTATGGTGTCTAGACTTGCCTCCATAGACATTTATTCAGATATGAGCTCATTTTTCGGTGCTCCAGACATATAATTTCGATAATTGAAATATGACATTGCACGAGGCAGTGGTGAACACACCTATATTTTCCCCACTCACAAATGCCTTCAGGTTTTGTAGTTAAACGACTTGCCACTGCGACTCACAAAGGTAACTCAAAGCCATTAGGAAATCTTTACGCCACATCTCCGCATGTGGAGGCAATTAAAGTGTCAGAGCCACATGAATACCAATATTAACAATGCAGTCAAACTTTAAATGATTTATCACAATTCGGGGCTGCTGTGTCAGTGAGGAAAACAGGCAGACACCCCTTTTCCCCCCTCTCCAAAGCCCCAAAAGGAAGGAAGTGGAGGGAGAAAGGATAATATGAATAAATCCACTTGAAATATATTCAGTGCAAAATGCAAATTACTGAGATAGCAAAGAGGTGCTGTTGTAATGGGTGATGGATGGTGTTTGGCTAGCATAATGCTTCAGCGTTATCAGAAATGTGGGAACATATTCATTTTTAAAAATCTTTGCAAACCTTCTGGACATGGCACCGGTTCTGGTATGCTGTGGTGGAGTACCAAAGAATTATGAAAATCTAGCGTAAATGGTTTTTCTTTATTATCAGCATTCAGACAAATTGAACTTTTCTGAGGAGCAGAGGGAGCCAATTTCTCTCCCCCCCCCTCAAAATGAGATAAAAACACATGAACTGCCAATGCAAGAACAGGTGAAGGGTCCGTCTGCTCCTGCATTTTGTCTCCTCCAGTGACCATCCAGGTGTCCTCTGAAAGCTCACAGGAGCAAGATGGAAAAGATCATGTTGGAGACAGCAACAACCTTCTCTCTTTGGCTCCAGAACGGGCCAATCAGTAGCTTTTGCCTAGCTTGAGGTAGAGGACAGTATCAAGTCCTGGGGTAAACTTGACTGTTTCTCAGTTCTACTCAAAAGGTTCAAAGATGCTTTTAAACCAGGGTCCCAGTGTGACACCTTTGGGCACCATGGTGTTCTCAAACACACTCCTTGGTGCCCATCAAGGTCTCCTGCCTGTCCCACTGTTTTTGAAAAAAGGGGGTGGCTGGAAGAGGTTGTGCTCTTTTGGGGGGTATTGTTAGCTTTTTTGCCTGTGTTTTATTTGTTTTGGGATGGATTTTGCCTGTTTGGAGAGGTTCTGAGCATCACTAGTTTTTCATTGGTGAAATGGCTACTCTCTGGTACCCATAAACATTTCTTAATGTTTTAGATGTGTTTGGGGACCCCTGTTCAAGACCTTGGGCTAGTCCACACAGTTAACTATTTTCATTGTTTGTTTGCTAGTTTGTTATTTATTATCATTATCAATTGAATTTTTACACCTCCTCCATACCTGTAAGTCTCAGGGTGGTTCACAGGATAAATTCAGAAGATAAAACCACAGAGTAGATAATCAAAATAAAAACAACAGTGACCCAGTAACCCCCAACACATTTTAAAAGGGCATAGAATGCAGGTTAAAAAGAGTTTAAACACCAATTTAAAAGCAATTTAGCAGAAGTAACAGGCCTCTCTGCTGGGCAGCAGCAGGTCTTCTGAAACCTGTCAGGCCCCACCCTGGGCCGGGTGAACTGAGGCAGCAGTGGAGCCCCAGGTTCTCAGCAGGGTAGTCCTTGCACAGCAGTTTTCTTTACATACTAAGGTTAAAGAGGCATGAGTATTTCTCTATACATGTGCTTCCTACATTCAATAAAGTGGTGCTGAACCTGGTGAGGGCTCTGAAGGAATTCTTTTCAAAGATTAGACAGATCAAAGGAGGGTAAGTCGATGAATGGCTATTAGCCGTAATAGCTAACGGCAACCTTCTGCATTCAGAGAGAACTATGTGCCCCCAAGTACCAGAGGAATAGTGGTCAGGAACTGGATCTGGCCACTGTGACAGGTGGTTGAGGCCACCCATCTGTCAATCACCAGACTGGGAACATCCTTCCCAATTCATCTTCCTTGAACTTCCCTATGCCTAGAGTCATAGAGTGACTTCAGGCCCAGGAATGTGGGTCTGGGTTGACCAAACTGGCCTGGAAGGTCAAGCTCTGAGGCCTGGTAGGTCAAAGGGGGCAGAGGATCCTTTCCCCACATGTCCTAGAGGCAAATGGCAAAAAAATGGCACCCCACATCTTTGGTTTATTGTGAGCTTCCTAGGGTCAACTAAGCTAGTCCCTGTTGAAGATCAAACACAAGGCTACATGGACTCTAGGATTGACCTAGCAAAACATGTTTGTTTTTTTAAGTCATGTGACAGATTGGGTTACTGAAGCCAACTTCAAGATAGGCTCTCTCACATTATGACTCTGTGTGTGTGTTTTGCCTATGCACCCAGAAGCGCAAATTCTAAATGAGGTGACATTTTTTGAAATCTAGAACTTAGATGTACTGCAGTTCTCACCTGAATGAACAAAAATTGGATTTGATGCCATGAAGTGTGTGGAATGGCCTTTCCTGTGCTGCTCACCCACAGAACTTTCTGGAATGTGCACAGGCCACCAATAACTTTCCCCATAAAAGCAGAGAAATACGGCACTATTCAGTAGAGCTTGATGATTTCTGAAACAGCCTCCTGTTTTCTTTACTTCTGTCAGGAAAGTTTTTCGTTTCACCTACGAGGCCTCTCTTCCTGAGACTTCTCGTACCCTCCTTGCTCCTTCATTCTGCTGGTGTTTGACTTTGAAGCTGTGCATTATGTAACATCAGCTGTAGAAGGCATTTTCAGATACAGAGTGGGTGAAAAGGTGTGGAAAACAAGGTTTGCCTCTCTTGTATCCTCTGCATTTTTCAGCACGCCCAGCTCATTTCTAACGAGGGCTAAAAATGCAATTAAATGCAAGAGGAGCTTCTCCTGGTCTAGGTAAAGCAGGGGCCCGACTGAGTGCCTTTCCTTGGGATTTAAAAGCCATCTATCTCACTTGAGAGAAGGGGATTTATTGTATCTGATTATTGTAATGCCATTACACACGCAGCCGCTAGATTCCTAAAACAGCAAGAAGATGAGCCAATTATTTCCAACACTTTGTGTTTATTTGGATGTGGGCTGTTAATGGGAGGGTGACTTGCAGCCACAACAGAGCTGATAAATCTTACATTTTGGTCTTCTTCAGTGTATTTTCCCCTATTCCTTCCTCCTGTATTTGACATCAAGGGCTGGACTTCCAAAGATTTGCTTCTGTAAGCAAGTTGTGGTTGTTGCTCTTATTTTTTTTTATTTTGTTCTATAAAACACAACATTTCAGCTTACCTGCAATTCAAAATAGCCTCAGTAAACTGCTGTAACTTGTATGCAAAGCATCCTGGGGATAAAACCACTTTCATCTATCAGGACTCAGACTCTACTATTATAGTAGGCCAGTTGCAAAAGCATACCTTCCAGCATTTCTCCAATGAAAATAGGGACGTCCCATTCCATAATGATAATTTTACTATTTATACCCCACACATCTTTTTTGGGTTGCCTCTGCGCTCTGGGCAGCTTCCAACGTATATATAAACATAATAAAATATCAAACATTATAAAAAATTACCTATACGGGATTGCCTTCAGATGGCCTGGGGGTTGGATAACTCCATACCCTACATTTCTCCAATGAAAATAGGAACACGCTAAGGAAAAGTGGAACATTCCAGGATCAAATCAGAAACTGGGACGGCTTCTCTATATCAGGAGCGTCTCTGGAAAATAGGGACACTTGGACAGGAGCCCACCCTATCACGTGGATTCGAACTGTCGACCTTCTGATCGGCCAGCCCAAGAGGCTCAGTGGTTTAGACCACTGTAGACCATGCTGAGCTAGATATGCAAATGGTCTCACTAAGGGCTCCATCCACACTTTACTTCTCCCTTGCCTGGAAATAAGCTTTCCACTTGCCCCATGCTTTCTAGACATGGGTCTAAGTGGTTTCCCATTCCCCCACCACTTCCCCCAGGAAAACCCACTCTTTAGAGCTGAATCGGAGCAAACGTCAATCCATAGAAAAGCCAACTGACGTTTGCTCCGATTCAGCAGGTTTTCCCATGCGAAAGCGGTGGGACAAGTGGAGTGTGGACTACCCCTTAGGATAGGGCAGCTTTCTATGTTCCTAACTGTCCACAGGAGCTGTGTTCTATCAACATTTTTTCTATGTTATATCCTTAGAAATAAAGGGACGCGGGTGGCGCTGTTGGCTAAACCACAGAGCCTAGGACTTGCCGATCAGAAGGTCAGTGGTTCAAATCCCCACGACGGGGTGAGCTCTCGTTGCTCGGTTCCTGCTCCTGCCAACCTAGCAGTTTGAAAGCACGTCAAAGTGCAAGTAGATAAATAGGTATTGCTCTGGCGGGAAGGTAAACAGCATTTCCGTGCAGTGCTCTGGTTCGCCAGAAGCAGCTTAGTCATGCTGGCCACATGACCCGGAAGCTGTACATCAGCTCCCTTGGCCAATAAAGCGAGATGAGCGCCACAACCCCAGAGTCGGCCATGACTGGACCTAATGGTCAGGGGTCCCTTTACCCTTTACCTTACCCTTAGAAATGCTTTGGCATGGTAAAATGTGGATATTTTTGCTGCATGCCACCGACAGATGACATTTCTGAAGTTTCAGGTCATTGGTCTCATCCAAAAGCCTCCTTTCCTCTTTGTCTCCTGAGCTGTTTTCTGTGTAGTGTTTTGCAAACTGGGTGTGGAACGAGTCACATTGATCTTCCCAATACTCCCGAGAGTGAGAAAGGGGGGGGGGAGAGAGCGAGCAAAGCGGCATCGATTTGGAAATGGTAGTAATGGAATCGGGGGGTGTTGTTTGCTCGAAACAGATAAAAATGAGCGACCTTTCAGGCGGGCTCTATCTGCTTAAATCAAACCATAATAAATGAGGCTGCCTTTTCAGACACACAGAATCAATAGGGCAGAGTGCATTCGAGGAACCTCGTATCAACAGAAACTAACTGGGTTGGACTTCATAATGCAGGTAATAGCATCGCGGAGGCCCACATAGCACCAAGAAACATCACGGAAATCATAATTCACAGGCCCCTGGATATAGCAAGGGGTCACCAGGGCAAAACAGGCTGCTGAGACTGAAGGCTGCTATAATGTTTGCCGATTAAAAAAAAGGGAGGGGGGAGAAAAGACAAGTAAAGCTGAGCTCAGCACTGATGTATGAGTAGGACAATCTTTATTATTGATGTTATTTTTATTTATTTATAAGATTTATGCCCGATCTTTCCTCCGAGGGGAGCATACATGTTTCCTTCTCGTTTTTCTTCTCCACAACAAGATATAGTGGTAGTGAGTGGCCCAAGGTCATCCAGTAAACTTCCTAACTGAGTAGGGGTATGAACCTGGGTCTGGTTGAGGCTGGTCCATTAAAGCAAATCATAGAACTGTAGAGTCACGTAGTCCAAACCCCTGCAATGCAGGAATCTCAGCTAAAGCATCCATGGCAGAAGGCCATCCAGCCTCTGCTTAAAAACCTCCTGGGAGACTGTTCCACTGTACTCTTCCTGATATTTAGGCAGGAGCATCTCTGCCCCCATTGTTTAGCCTGGACTCTGAGGTCTAGCTGGAAGGGGCTTCTGGTGGTTCCCTCATTGCGAGAAGTGACATTACAGGGAACCGGGCAGAGGGCCTTCTCGGTAGTTGCGCCTTGCCTATGGAATGTCCTCCCTTCAGATGTCAAAGAGAAAAATAATTATACAACCTTCCATAGACATTTGACAGCAGTCCTGCATCAGGACATTTTTAATGTGAGATGTTCTGTTGTGCTGTTGTTCTT
>JAXCMG010000039.1:11079161-11109635 GCA_034642415.1 Podarcis siculus
CTCCTCCTCCTCCTCCTCCTCCTCCTCCTCCTCCTCCTCCTCCTCCTTTTCTATCATGTTATTGTTATTTATTATTTGCAAGACACTTTGGGATTCATTTGAATGAAAAGCAGCAATGAAATATAATCAATCAAATCAATCAAATCAAACTTCAAGAGAGTTTGGGAAAGATGACAGCAGCTCTAGCCTAGTGTTAAAGTTATAAGTGTAATAAAGTGCATTTTTTTGGGGGGGGGGGGTTGTATGGAGACAGAATGGGTACTTTTCCATTGGGTGTGGTAGTTGAGTGTACCACAAGGTTTAAGTCTTGTGACTAAACAGGAGATCTGAAATCTGAGTACCGTAATTGCTTGTGTGTGTATACTTGAAATTGAGGTTGCTTGCAACAGAGAGACACACAGAGACAGACACTGTGAGATACCAGCATGCAGAGAAAGAAAAGAGACACATTTTGATTTCAGCAATGAAAACTCTGTAAATCTTGCTTAGATTCTCTCTGGGCTCAGAGGAAGAAATGGTTTAAGGACTGAACCATTGCTAGTTCTTTGCAATGTACTTTTTAAATTATTATTATTTTGCAACATTTAAGTCTTTAAGACTTCTTTTCTGCACCAAAGCTTTAAAACTAATTTCTTGTGTAGTAAAGCAAAAACAATACATGGGTGTTCTCAATCTCTTCCCCAACCTGCCAATTTGGGATATTATTTTGCCAGCTCCTGCCCCCCAGAAAACAGGGACCAAACACGGTATGCACACAAAAATAAGAACATGAGAATCAGATTTGAGGCTGCGTAATTTCCTAAAGCTTTTCAGATGTCTTCTTCATCTTATTGAAGGTCACAAGAACTTTCAGTTTCCAAACAAAATGCTTCCTTTGGAATCACAAAACATTCATCAATCATCACAAGCTTCTTGTGAGGTGGGTTAGATTTGTGTTCCCTTACTCAATACATAGAAAAAAATTAGAGAACAGAGAGATCAACCCTTTTGTTCAAGGTCACTCCCTGACCAAGTTGGGGAGGGGGGGGGAACCCAGCCTCTTGATTTCAGCAGTGCTGCATGAACTTGAGAACCAAGTGGTTTCTTTCTACTTCTACAACTTCCTTGTCTTCCATTTAAATAGAGCTTATAAACTTAGTTATTTCATATTTAAAGGATCAAGTGTTTTGTGGTTTTTATTATTATTATTATAAAAAAATATTATTAGCTACCTTCACCAGCAGAGCTGGTGTGCTTAAGGACCCCGAGAACAAAAGATTTAAGCATACTTGCTGGATTTCAGTTATAGGTAAAGGTAAAGGGACCCCTGACCATTAGGTCCAGTCGTGACCAACTCTGGGGTTGTGGCACTCATCTCGCTTTATTGGCCAAGGGAGCCGGCGTACAGCTTCCGGGTCATGTGGCCAGCATGACTAAGCGGCTTCTGGAGAAACCAGAGCAGCGCATGGAAATGCCGTTTACCTTCCCACCACAGTGGTACCTATTTATCTACTTGAACTTCAAAGTTCTTTCAAACTGCTAGGTTGGCAGGAGCAGGGACCGAGCGATGGGAGCTCACCCCATTGCGGGGATTTATTTGAACTGCCAACCTTCTGATCGACAAGTCCTAGGCTCTGTGGTTTAACCCACAACGCCACCCGCGTCCCTATACCTTTCTGCACAATGCTCCATTTAATTCCCTCTTCCACCCAATTTTTCGTTTCCCTCACTGACCCTCTTCTGAGGTTCTTATAATGAAGTTGATCATTGGAAGACTCAGGGTAGATAAAAGAAAGTCCTTAGTCTTGCAGTACCGAATTAAACTATGGAACTTGCTCTTACAGAAGGCAGTGATGGCCAGTAACCTAGATGGCTTTAAAAGAGGATTTGACAAATTCATGGAGGATCTACCAATGGCTACTAGCTATGATCTGCCTCCATGGACCACGGGCCTCCACAGTTAGAAGCAGTAATGCTTCTAAATGCCAGTTGCTGGAAACTAGAGGAGGGGGAAGAGTGTTTTGTGCTCTGGTCCTGCTTTCGGGTTTCCTACAACCATCTGGTTGGCTATTGTGAGAACAGGATGTTGGACTAGATGGGTCACTGGCCTGCTCGTCTTATTCAAGTTTGTATTATGTTTCCACTAAGAATGCACAGTTTTCAATAATAATAATAATAATTTATTATTTATACCCCGCCCATCTGGCTGGGCTTCCCCAGCCACTCTGGGTGGCTTCCAACAAAATACTAAAATACAGTGATGCCTCAAACATTAAAGGCTTCCCTAAAGAGGGCTGCCTTCAGATGTCTTCTAAAAGTCTGGTAGTTGTTTTTCTCTTTGACATCTGGTGGGAGGGCGATTCCACAGGACGGGTGCCACTACCAAGAAGGCCCTCTGCCTGGTTCCCTGTAACTTGGCTTCTCGCAGTGAGGGAACCGCCAGAAGGCCCTCGGCCCTCAGTGTCCGGGTAGAATGATGGGGGTGGAGATGCTTCTTCAGATATACTGGACCGAGGCTGTTTTGGGTTTTAAAGGTCAGCACCAACACTTTGAATTGTGTTTGGAAACATACTGGGAGCCAATTTAGGTCTTTCAAGACCAGTGTTATGTGGTCTCGGTGGCCACTCCCAAACTGATTTCGGGTCTCCCTGACCCCTTAGGTATTAATAATATATTTTTTGTACTTCTGCAGAACTTGGGGTTCCCCAGACTTACTGCTACCACCCTTTGTATGTGCTAAGCACTGTTCTGGCTACATGAGCAATGGCACTCATTGCCTGAACATCAGAGATAGAAGGGAATAATTGTAAACACAGTCCCACTTCTTCCTCTGCACAGCTCTGTCTTTTGTTCCATCTCTTGGTCATGCTAGAGTGTGAGAGATGCTGGCAACTTGCTTTTACACCCACTGCAGATATTTCATGCAAGACCAGAGACAACCCCACTTCTACACCACCTCCTGAAAAAGAAAGGAATAACAATTTGATGCGTGGATAGATATCTGCAAAATCAGCATATGTATATATGCTGATTTTGCATATAACCATCCACGCATCAAATTGTTATTTCTTTTTTCTTTTATAGGGGTTGGGTAGACATGGAGGAGTTTCTGGCCTTGCATAATACGCCTTGAGTACTATTCCATATTAGAAGCTCTCCACACCCCTTTTCCTTGTATATACAGAGCATGGTAGAATGCGCAGCCGGTTCTTTAATTGTCACCCTAAAGAGTAGCCACCAATTCAAAGAGATAAGCACTACAGGGGTAATAGGGAGCAAATGAGTGAGATTCCTTGATTTCCACAGCCCTGAAAAAGTAAGGCTGGCTAATACCCACCCACCCACAAGAGCACATTTAAGAGAAGGTTCACCCTTCTTTTAGTGAAACTCAGTGGACCAATGGTCTGAATCAGGATGGACCAATGATCTGAATGAGCTTTCTACAACTCTCACCAGAGTTCCTTCCTCCCATTCCATATCAACCAAGTCAAGGACGATGAACGTGGCTGGATTTTTAGAAGACATCTGAAGGCAGCCCTGTTTAGGGAAGCTTTTAATGTTTGATGTATTACGGTATTTTAATATTTTGTTGGAAGCTGCCCAGAGTGGCTGGGAAAGCCCAGCCAGATGGGTGGGGTATAAATAATAAATTATTATAATAATTATATTATTATTATGGGCAACTATTGACATCCCTATTCATTGGCCCTTCTGGTTGGAGCTAATGGGAATTGGAAGCCAATGACACCTGGATTCTGTACCCCTTGAATTAATCCACAGGGCCTAGCTTCCTATTCCTGTTGACCACATGCTCTAACTCCAGGCATTTGTGAAGCAGGGCAATCATAGCACACAATTATTTCAGCAGGATAGGCCACGAGAATCAGGTCAACTAGCACAGAATCTGTTGTGCATGGTTTGGAGAGGAATAGTTGGGTTAGCTCATGCTGGTAGAGCATGAGACCCTTCATCTCAGGGTTGTGGGTTCAAGCCCCACATTGGGCAAAATATTCCCAAATTGCAGGGGTTTGGACCAGATGGCCCTTGTAGTCCTTTCCAACTCTACAATTCTATGATCCTTTGGCCTCCATGTAACTGGGATGGCAAACCTTTTAGGAAGCAATGGACTCCTGAGCCTTTGACGAATTTGTCATTAACATAATCCTATTTTAAATGCTCGGCTGTGATTTGGCAATCTTTGACCTGTAGAAAGACCCTACTTTGTTTTCTCTGATGCAGTAGCTCCTGTTTGAACCCTTCATTGTCCAATGGAATGTAACCTAGAAACCCCACCCCCTGCTGTCAGGACTTTGTGGAGCAGTTGACCCACCTCCATGTCTGCAGCCAGCCATGCTGGAAGATTATGGCGGGCAGTACAGAGTGATCAGGTGTGATCCCTGAGAGAGCTCCAGGCTGACATGGTGATCATGTATGAATTGAACCCCATTCAATCGTGTGATGGCATCAGCAAGAGATCACCCATTTGGTGGTTGATGGGGGACAAGCTAAGCTAATAAATCCAAACCCACACAGCCCAGCAGAAGGGCTTATTATTATTATTGCTCTGTAAGACTCATAGCAAAAGATAAATAAACAGGAAAACTTCTGCACTGAAATAAACAAAGCAAACAAACTAGGCAAGAGAAATCTCTGGGTCAGAGCTAAGGTGGTGCTGGGATGAAATATGTATTCCTTCATACTTGATAAGACCGCTGTGTTTATTTTGGTTAGGGTGGCACTGGAAGATTGATGACATCATTAACTCTTCATTTCCTTGCTTTATGTGTTCGCACTTTCCTCCCCTTTTAAATGGTGTAGTAAGCAAGTGAATTGTTGTCACTTAGCAACCCTATCAGTAACACACACACACAAAAACTCTCTCTCTCTCTCTCTCTCTCTCTCACACACACACACACACACACACACACGCATGCATACATACATACATACTAAGTGTGTTTTAGAAAATAATGGCGCTATTTGAGTTTTCACAACTCCATTTAACAATTCCCTTCTAAAGTACATTTGTATAGTTAGGTGGAATATAGATTTTAGCTAACGCTCTTTCTTTAATTGCCAGCCTTCCAAGCTAGGCAGGCAAGCAGACTGAAGCTGCTGACCTGTATGAACTACAGAGGTGGGTGGAATTTCCATAGCCACCCCCTACAAAAAACCCCCTAAATTAATTACACATCATACTATAAAATACACTGCCAATCTATTGTTGTGGCCCAGCAACTTAGAGGCTCTGTGTGTCAACGTAGAAATTCCCTCACGTGCAAAGGTGCCACAATCATTTCAATGGAGATTTCAACTCCAGAATCCTGGCTTGGGACCCAAGGCCTTAAGAGATCATTTACTCCAGCATCAAACACCTTGGCTTTTGTAGTCAGCAGGGCAGATGGCTGCTACTGGGCACTGCCCTGTTGTTGGAGACATCGTTTTCTCAATAGTGGATTCCAGTTTTGGAATGCCCTCCCTGAAGCAGTGCTTCTATTCGGATGGAATTATAAAACCATCCTTTTCACCCAGAAATTTGGTGGTTAAAGGATGCTGTGTGTTGGCAGCTGTGAAACTGTTAGCCGTGGAAAGGTTGGTTGTTGTTGATGTTTAGGGTTTTCACATCCTAGGCAGAAGCAGTTATGCCTTGTGCAAGAGGACTGGTCCACGTAGCTCAGGATGCCCTACAACATAGGAGCCAACTCCTAGGGGCTGAGGTCTGTTTGCCCCCCCTCCCCAAAAAATTGGAGGGCCTCCCAAAATTAATGGGCATTGCCATTCTAATGGTGTGCATGTGCCATGTCATGTGATTGATTATGTGAGGCGGGGCTTACCTAGCCCTCCCCCATATTTTATTCAAGTTGGCACCCCTGCTCCACAAAGTCTCAGGAAGGGGCCTTTCTAACCTGAGATCCATTTGAACTGTAGACCCCCAGCAAGCAACCAGAGGGTACTTGACATGCAAAGCATGTTCTCTTTCACCAGGACCGTCTTTACCCAGGGGTGCAAGGGGCGCGGGGCACCTGGGTGCTGAATTCTGGGGGGCACCAGTTGTCCGCCACTGAAGCCGCCTAAGCTCTTAACTATCTACCTGTTATGAAATAATAAATAATTTTGATCAAGCTAGAAAAACAAAAAATATATATACCTAGGTATTACTGAAATGTATACCTACTGTTCCACTAAAGGACTTTTGACTTTGTGTGCTCATTTACCAAAGACACGCCACGTTAGCGGCAGTGCTTGTCATTCACAACGGTGCGTTTTAATTTCATCACCTACAGTTCAAATTCGTTTAGAGAAATTGTTTAAAAAATAATGTTTATTTTTGCTCATTGTCGGCATTTTCTTTGACTAACGACTTATTACTTAGGGCTCTACGATACATGCATCTCAGCACGCGATTTTAGTTTTCCATTTCCGCAAAAACCCACCTAGAGCACACACTATGAATCCTGTGAGCTGCATTTTTTCTTCATTTTGCAATGAACGCTAAGCAAGAAACACATTTCTTTTTCCTCCCTTCTTTGTAAACAAGAGATAAGGCATAAGCGTGGTGTCTGACATAAGCATAATAAAAGTTAATTCGGGGGCTAAACTAAATTTGGGGGCGCTGGGCGGATCTTTGCACCCCGGCGGCATATATGCTAAAGACGGCCCTGTGACTTTCACCAACCTATGGGAACATCTCAACTACCAGGAATGGGTAGATGTCATTTGGATATAGCCTTATGTTTGCCCTTCAGCAGTTCCTTCTGCCTGCATCCGTCTAAAAGTCCAGGATCCTTTCTCTTGGTCTTTCTATCTTCTCTTCTCTTTACCAGAAACCTTTATCTCCTTACCCTACTTCCACCTATCCCTATAATCATTTTTGTGTCCCCCTCTGAACATGCATAATTCTCTTTATCTTCCTTTCCTGTCCACTTCCATCAAACTACTATTCCCCCTAATTGTTCCCCCTTTTCCTCTTGATGGTATTCAGCACCCCTCCTGCTCACATTATAAGTGGAGGATGGTGTGCATATGTTCTTTCTCCCCACTCCCCACCCCATCTTGTTGCAGAAGGAGGAGGGAAAAGATTTTGATCCATGCATTTTAAATATCCGCGCCTAAAGAATACCACACAAATGCATTTTGATGCTATTTTGAGAATGCATTTCACACCCAAGAAGTGTGCCCTGGTTCTTCTTTTTCCTTCTTTCCTTTTTTCTTTTTGGTGAAGATTTGGTCTCGGCACCTGCTCTCCGCAAAGAAGGGCTTTTAATGTATATTTTATGGCTCTGTGAGGCTGGCAAGGGAAGAGGGCTTTTTATTCAGAATTCTCAGTGTCAGTAAACACAGAACTGGGATTTAGTCAAGGGTACTTAGTTAGCCTTGGCTCACAGACTGATTTACACCAAATACCATGAGCTTAAAAACAGCCTTTTCTCCAGTCTTACCCTATAAGCAAAAGAGTGTCATATATTCTAAACAGAGGTAGGACTAAAAATGGTGCTGGGCAGACTGAAAGTATTGGATTTTTTCCCCTAAACACAAGCACACACATACTTACCTTGTTGAGCAAATCTGGAGATGTAGAAGAAATTCAATTCAGGTAGGCAAACCAACCTAACTCACACTTTCTGAAAACAGCACGTGAATAAAAACACAGCCTTTGAAATTCACCCTTCTCTGAATTTTGCAATGCAGTACTCCAGGCAAGTCATGTGTGCAAAAATGCATATACAATTTAAAAAGGATCTATTAGTAAAAAGAGCAGAGAAAATGTTGGCAGATTTTTTACAAGGAATGCTAACTGATGTGGAAATGTATAGAACTGACATGAGTGGAACATGAGAAACTGAAAGAAGCCAAAATTGACAGATTTGCCCACTCATACTCCCATCCTTCTGAATGGAGAACCTGGGTGAGAGATGAAATCATATTACAGTAGAAAGCACTACAGCATTACATGAGGTGTGGGGAAGGGTTGTATTGTTGTGTTTTAATCTTCTATGTGTGGCTCCCAACAGAATATTAAAAACACAATAAAACACCAAACATTAAGCAGGGCTGCCTTCAGATGTCTTCTAAAAGTCAGAAACAGTCATACCTCATGTTACGTTTGCTTCAGGTTGAGCATTTTCAGGTTGCGTCCCGCAGCGACCTGGAAGTACCGGAAAGGGTTACTTCCGGGTTTCGCTGCTCGCGCATGCACAGATGCGCAAAATGACGTCACGCACATGTGCAGAAGCGGCAAATCGCGACTCACACACGTGCAGATGCAGGTTGCATTCCTTTCAGGTTGTGAACGGGCCTCCAGAATGGATCCCATTCGCAACCAGAGGTACCACTATATTTCCTTGACATCTGATGGGAGGGCATTCTACAGGGCGGGCGCCACTACCTAGATGGCCCTCTGAAATGAAAGAGGCCTCATTAATCAGTCCACCTTCTAGCAGCTGTCCCTCAGATCTCTGACCTATGGAGTTGCAACAACAGTGAGACCTCTCCTCTCTGCCAGCTTATACGCCCTCCCCTGAGACTTCTCCTGCATGGAAGTCGTCGCTGCTCTTCCCACTTCAAGCCCCTCCTTGTTCTAGGTGACAGTGGGGTGGAGTAAGGTGGGGAGTCTACTGTCCCATCTGTTGCCTGAACAGCCCCTTCTTTCTTCACATCCTTCACACCTTCCTCTTTCTCAGACTACCGTGACTCCTCCCCCTTCCCTGTCTCTGTCTCCTGGGTGGCGCCAAACCCTATACATCTCTGGTACCCTCCCTTGGATTGCTCACCTGGTCCCCTGACTCCCCCACACCCTCTGTGGAGCCCTGCCACTCCCTGCCTGTGAGGCACCAGACACATGATGGTGGCACATGGTGGTAGAACCAATGCAGCCATTACTGGCAGCAGCACCATGGCTGTGGGGCACCCTTCCCAGAAAAGCTTTCCTCCAGCCTTCTGTAATGCCATTTCGACACCAGGTGAGGACACTCATATTCTCCCAGGCCCCTTAAAAATATGTGGATCAGGTATTCTCTGGTTATTCTTCTCAATGCTGCAAGTTCGAATGCCACAAACTGTTACTTGATTATCATTCTGTTATGCCATTTCCTTGCACAAACAGCCCAGAGAACAATTATTGGGTGGCTCTATATAAATGTAGTAAATCTGTGGAGTGTCCTCCCTGGTGACCATTCAGGGGGAATTTAAAAACATTCCTGTTCACCCAGGCATTTGATGGCGGAAATGTATCACTCCCAGCAACCTTGGAATCATTAGCTGCGTGGATATGTGATTGCTTTAAAATCGTTTTAGATGTTCTTACTGCTTTTATATGTCTTTATGTGTTTTTCTCCTTAATTGTATTATTTTGCTACTTTCTTGTTTCCTGCCATGGGCTCCATTGGGAGGAAGGGAGGGAAAGAAATTTAATAAACACACAGAAAATCAATGAAATAATTTATGAATTAAAGCCATCCTCCTGCAATTGGGCTCGTGTCCTCTCAGTGGCTATTTCTTAAAAGAAAAATCAGCTACAAGAGAGAATGTTACATGATAAACTTCATATCTAGCTTGGACCTAAGTCAGTCACCTTGTTGAGGTTTAGAGGCTGCTTCCAAAGCAAATATGGGGAACCTTTGACCCTCCCCCCGATGTTGTTACAACTCTCATATTCCCTGACCATTGGCCAAGCTTTCTAGGGCTGGTAGGACTTGTAAATGTTTATGAGTGAAGCTCACCAAGCTCTACATATAGCCTGTGATGCTTGCAGTGTGCCTGGGAAAAATGTCTTCTGGCCTGATGACTGTGGCATTTTCATCACTTTAAGAAACAATAGGAAAAGGAGTAATTTTGCACCACTGTAACTGAAGAATGGCCCTATGCTTGGGAAGTGTGACAAAGGAGATATTTCATCTGGTGCAGCCCTTCCACAGAGGCTCTTAAAAAGAAGTGCTTTGGAGGAGAGTGGCGACAAAGTCACCTTGAAAGTACCTAAGAGCAGGAAGACTTGGCCACATCGTCGTTCAAACTCAAATCTCTTCCCTGTCCGGCACAACAGAAATCTAAAACTGCACCCCAGTGACTCATATCTGGCTAAAAAAAATTATAATTTCACATTTTGTCCTGTATAACCTTATTAATTTTGTGTTCATTCCCATGTAGCAGAAGGAGAGACAGCAACAGAGAACTGGAGAATGCTTAGGTTTTTTGGGGGGGAATGCCCTGTCCTTCATCTTGAAGGGCTATTCTTAGGGAATTCTTCTTTACTGATTTTGCTTGGCATCCATGGTGGCAGGTTCCCATTGGGACTGGTTAGAAGGATGGAAAGCCACCTTAATAGACCAGTTTCCACTCCTTATTTCTGTCAGAAGTGGCCATCGGGGAATGTTGGCAACACATGCCAGGACTCCCAGCAGTATCATCATTTTGACTTACTGGGAGAAAGAGGGAGAGGGACAAGAGGGGTTTGACTTTGATGCTGTGTTGACATACCAGTGGAGCCAACCTGTCAGCACCCACATTATGCTGACATCGCCATTGCCTTGGCCCTTCTCTTCTTCCTCCCAGTAAGCTGCATCAAAGCTGCTGTGGGTAGGCAAGGTGTGCACTGTCAACTGGGTCCACCTGATTTCTATCATTCATTCACAGAGCCTAAGTGGCCAACTTTCCAGTTAGCTGCTGCTGCTGTGTCTTTAACAGCAGCTGGATGTGCAGACATTAGCAGGTGATAATGTTTATCTCTGTGCTGCCTCCCTCGCTGCTTTCTATGCTTCAAGCATCTGTCAAGATGACAAGAGGCTACATGATGTTAATGATCAATGCCATATGCTGGGTAGATGAGTTGCGCTGTTCTAGGTTGGCTATCTCTGTGGTTTTTGAAGACAACTTTATACACAGGAAGGCAGCTAAGGATCTAAGAAGATCAAACAAAAGGTCCATTTAATCTAGCAACCTTTTTCCTCCAGTGGACCACCAGATGCCTATGCAATATAACTGTTGGTTTCCAGCGATTGCTATTCAGAGGCAAACTCTTTCTGATCCCTAGGTAGGATGTGGCCATCAAGACTAGTAGCCATTATGACTAGTGGCCACTAACAATTGCAGTATGTTCAGCAGCTCACTAGATTTACTCAGATTTTGTAATGTAGACAACACATAGGCACACATTGTTACAAGCACTTAAAATCACTTGAAAGGGAAATATTGTTGACTATTTATAAGATTATGTTGCTTATATTACTCTCAAAGTTCCATTTACTTTGGTGGTACAGGATTGGTGGATAGATTCTCACTCACACACACACAAGTCTACAGCCACATTCATGTGCATTTGTGCTAATACACCATTCTTTCATGATATGTGTTTGTGGGTGGTGCTGTGGGTTAAACCACAGAGCCTAGGACCTGCTGATCAGAAGGTTGGCGGTTCGAATCCCCACGAGGGGGTGAGCTCCCGTTGCTCAGTCCCTGCTCCTGCCAACCTAGCAGTTCGAAAGCATGTCAAAGTGCAAGTAGATAAATAGGTACCGCTCCGGCGGGAAGGTAAACAGCGTTTCCGTACGCTGCTCTGGTTCACCAGAAGCGGCTTAGTCATGCTGGCCACATGACCCGGAAGCTGTACGCCGGCTCCCTCAGCCAATAAAACGAGATGAGCACTGCAACCCCAGAGTCGGCCATGACTGGACCTAATGGTCTGGGGTCCCTTTACCTTTTTACACATCATATTGTGTGTGCACTTTCCCCAATATATGCATTGTCACGGAGATGTTTTTTGTATGGAAAACTGTACCACAAAACTCAGAGGAGCGTGAATTTCAAAGGATAGCTTTGCATAATTGGTTTTGGGACATGTGGATTTTCTCCCCTGCCTCTAATGATCCCATACACATAACAGTTGCAGTTTAACGAGCCTTACCAGTTACCTGTGGACCGACAAGGCAAGAAAGCGTCTGATGCATGATGTGCCATGCAGTAGCTGAGTTTGCCTTAAAATCCTAACCTATATAGATGGCAACAAAAAGATTTTCTTCTCCTTCTTGGATGTTTGGAGCACATTCCCTCTGTACTTCTCTTCTCCCTAGGTGATCTTCCTATGCTTTGAAGCGTGAAATCTTATTACCTTTTAACCCGGCTATAAAGTTTATATATATAAATATATACAGAACTTTCAAACCGCAATGAAACATTTATTGCGCCTCGCTTCCTTTGTGTGGTTTCTGGTGGGTTTCTGCTGGAACAAAACTTTCTATTCCTTCTTTGGCTTCCATATAATATAGCAGCGAGGAAGATGCTGATAAAATGACAACGAGGAAGACATTAAAACTATGCCACAGAGCATTTCTTTAGTAGTCCCGTTGCCGTAATTAATTGTAGTTTTACATCTGACAGGTGCATCGTATTACATTTAATGGACCTATGCTCACAAATGCTCACAGATATTCCCCACTATATGTATGTATTGGTATGTGCTTGAGAAAGAGATCCATAAGCAAAGATCATTACTGTTCTTGCAGAGTACATGGGCACCATTTATGGGAGGATTGCGGAACCTGATGCCCTCCAGATCTTAGTGAACTCCACCTCCCATCAGTCCCAGCCACCATTATTTATTTATTTATTTATTTAATTTTCTATACCACCCTATACCCGAAGGTCTCAGGGCAGTTCGCCATAACCAATGGATGATGGGTTCAGTGACATCTGGAGGGCCACAGATTTCCAACCTCTGATTTGCAGGAAGGCTATGGTGACAGTCATCTTCTTTTCGTTTCAGACCACGTGCATTTAGTTCTCAGGAGCAACCAAGGTTTAATTTTCATGGAGATAGTAAACTTAACCCTGAGCTGTACCACTTTTGATAACTGGTGAGACTCATGTGATTTAATGCTTTTCTACACACAGAGGGAGGGAGGGAGGGAGGGAGGGAGGGAGGGAGGGAGAACGGCAATTCTTGCAGATAGGAAATTAGATCTCAGGGAGAAGCATTTTATCCCAGCCTTGTGCAGGATTTCATTTTTAGTTTATTAGCTATAGTACAGCTATTATGGCTTGCATCCAATGTTAGTCATACTCAGAGTAGACTCATTGGAATTAATGAGCATAGCTAAATTAGTTTCCTCTATTTCAACAGATCTACTTTAACTATGCATATCTCAGATTACCCATCAGTTAAAACCAATGATAAAATAAATGATAATAGCTCTACGATACCACATTGACAGTTCAACAATAAACAGTTCGTGCAAAGCATATCAAAAGCTTAAGTGAGCATAAAGCACAACAGAAGGTCAGTTTAACAATATCCAACCCCTAATAACATCAACGCATGGACATGCAGCAGTTCATATTACGAGACCAAATAAGACAGATAAGACACCAAAGTCTAAATCAAAGTAGCAGCAAAAGCGGAACAGACGAAACGAACAAAATGGAGCTACCCTTAGCATCAGCTTCCAACCAAGCTACACCAAGCATATCTATATGCAGAAAAAGCACAAACAAAATGTCCATCTGGAAGCATAAGAACATAATAAGAACCATGGTGGATCAGTCCAATGGTGCATCTAGCCCAGCATCTTCTTCTCACAGTGGCCTACCAGATGCTTGTGGGAAATCCTCGAGGAGGACTTGAGTACAAGAGCATCCTTCTTCACCTGTGGTTTCCAGCAACTGGTATTCAGAAGCATTACTGTCTCAAACTGTGGAGACATTATCCATAATAGTTAGTAGCCATGGATAGCCTTTTCGTTCATGAATCTGTATAACCCTCTTCTAAAGCCATTCTAGTAGAGACATCACCTTGCCAACAAAGGTCCGTATAGTAAAAGCTATGGTTTTCCCAGTACTGATGTATGGAAGTGAGAGCTGGACCATAAAGAAGGCTGATCGCCAAAGAATTGATGCTTTTGAATTATGGTGCTGGAGGAGACTCTTGAGAGTCCCATGGACTGCAAGAAGATCAAACCTATCCATTCTGAAGGAAATCAGCCCCGAGTGCTCACTGGAAGGACATATCGTGAAGCTGAGGCTCCAATACTTTGGCCACCTCATGAGAAGACTCCCTGGAAAAGACCCTGATGTTGGGAAAGATTGAGGGTGCAAGGAGAAGGGGACGACAGAGGATGAGATGGTTGGATAGTGTTCTTGAAGCTACCAGCATGAGTTTGACCAAACTGTGGGAGGCAGTGGAAGACAGGAGTGCCTGGCGTGCTCTGGTCCATGGGGTCACGAAGAATCGGACATGACTAAACAACAACAACAACAACAACAACAAAGCCATTCTGTTCCTTCTGGAAGATTGCAACCCTGCCCAGGGCAGGCCACATCCCCATCTCCTGGACGTGAGGACCTGTGAAAACATAACCTCTGTCTTTTCAGGATTCAGCTTCAGCTGACTGGCCAAATTCAGCCCATCACTGCCTCCAAGCACTGGTCTAACATCTCAACTGCCTCTCCTGATTCAGATGAAGCAGAGAGTGAGACAGAGCTGGGTTACCAACTGCATATTGGTGACACTTCACTCCAAATCTCCTGATGGCAGCTCCCAGGGGTTTCATAAAGAACAACATATGTTTGGAAACATTCCTGGGTTCAACACTGTCACTGGGGCCTCAGGTGGCCTTGGTGGCTCGGAGTGCCTTATTTCAGCTCTAGTTGGTTTGGCAGCTATGACTTCTTTGGACAGAGATGACTTGGCCACTGTACTCTATGCTCTGGTAACTTCCAGATTGGATCATTGCAGAGCTGCCATTGAAGACGATTTGGAAACTTCAATTGGTCCAAAAGCCAACAGCCAGATTTCTGGCTAGGGTTCAGTTTCAATCTTATGTAACCCCTGTTTTAAAATATCCATACTGGTTGCCAGTTTCTGGGCCCAATTTCAGGTGTGCACGTTAGGGTTTCAAACCCTAAATGACTCAGATCCCAAATATCTGAAAGACTACCTCCTTCCCTACATACCCTCTTGGGTGCAGATATCAGCAGAGGGTGTCCTCTGGGTAGTTCATCCAGCCTCAGATGCCCAGGAGGGCACCCTCTGTGGCATTTCACACCTTCATTGTACTGTTGTTGTTGTTTAGTCGTTTAGTTGTGTCCGACTTTTCGTGACCCCGTGGACCAGAGCACGCCAGGCACTCCTGTCTTCCACTGCCTCTCGCAGTTTGGTCAAACTCACATTAGTAGCTTCCAGAACACGGTCCAACCATCTCGTCCTCTGTCGTCCTCTTCTCCTTGTGCCCTCAATCTTTCCCAACATCAGGATCGTTTCCAGAGAGTCCTCTCTTCTCATGAGGTGGCCAAAGTATTGGAGCCTCAGCTTCAAGATCTGTCCTTCCAGTGAGCACTCGGGGCTGATTTCCTTCAGAATGGATAAGTTTGATCTTTTTGCAGTCCATGGGACTCTCAAGAGTCTCTTCCAGCACCATATTCAAAAGCATCAATTCTTTGTCATTGTACAGCTTCCGGCAAATGCTGAAGATGCACATCTTTACCCTGGCCTTTGACATGAGGTGTACATTTTTAGGACTCACCTTATTTTTGTCATTTCATGTTATTTTTAACTGTTTTTAATATTGTGCTTTAATGTTGTAACCTGGTCTGGGACTTTAGCATGAAGGGCAGGTCATAGATATAGATAATAGATATAGGCCCCTCCTGCTCTCTTGTCTTCTGGTTGAGTGGGTGGTATTCAAATAAGGTTTTTTTTGCCCTCAGATCAGATTCATTGAAATTAATGGACCTAACTTAATCATGATCTTTAAGTTTGTTGGGTCTACTCTGAACAAAATTGAGTTGAATGCTACCCTTTGTATTTAAATCTGGCATCACAGAGGAAGCTCTCCAGTCACAGAATCACTTCAAATGGAGGACCGTCCTCAGTAAAGGAGGACACCTAGCCACCTTGGTAGGGCTCTGAACTATCAATTGAACCCACAAGGTCAGCGTCTTTCAGCAGGATCATTAGCGGAGAGAGTTTCTGAAAGATGTTCTGTGTGAATCAGCATTTCAGTTCCTTCTTTCAGAAACGTTAAGAGCTCAGGCACTTTGGTGTAGGAACTTTTCATCCTGCTGGGTTTTTATTTCCCTACCCCCCCCCCAATCGGCCGCTGTTACCAGTGTGGAATTTGTTCTGGGCAGAGGTTACCTAATTCCTTCTTGATGAAAATGCACAATTGTGAGGCACTGCTGCTTTTAAACAAGAAAGCAGAGTGGCTAGAAATTGGCAAAAAGCTTGCCCTGCTTGATGAGGGAAGGGACTTTGGAGGAGTGGTGATGGAAGTGTGCATTTAGTAGAGATAGTGCAAGCTCCAAAATATGAACTCCCTTACATAACAAGTACTCTAATAAGTGGCCCGTTTGTTCTATCTCATTTTCCATCTCTTTCTCTGATCAAAGCTTGACAGAGTGTTCCTACTTCTTAATCTGCAGTGCTTAATTTTTTTTAGCACCAGTATTAGATCTCCTCCTTCATGGCTCCTCGCCAACTGCTCCTCTCCTGGAATCCTATCCATGTAACCTGATATCTGTAGCATCCAAGAGTTACTTGTCCAGCCTGCAATATCCATCTTTGTCATGAGACCCACGGCACTCTCGAGATCAGGTTTGGGGTGGCAGACTCTGATGGAGGAAGTAACAAGGGAGGGGGACTGAGTTGTGGGTACCTGGGTTGCACCCTAACTTCAGCCACTTTAGAAGGGGATTGGGGATGCTGGCTCTCCCCTCTGAACTTCCTGCAGTGCCTTGGAGGCTGTGATGGGCTTTGCTCAGCTGAGGTGGGAGGCTGAATGGGAGGCAGTGGCCACTGAACCAGAGCCAGAATGGAATGGTCTGGTCACCTAGAACCAGGTATTGCCTTCCAATGTGAGAAGAAACTCACCTTCCTTGACAGCAGTAGTATAGGTAGCCAGTGGCGGGGTGGGAGTGGTAGGGCGACAAGGGGGTTTGTAGGGCACCACAGGGGTCCCCTGCAGTTTTTTCCATTGGCTGCTGGTCTGCCCCAGGTGCTGGCAGAGGTTGCTATGTCATTGCCTGACAGTGTCACCTTGCAATCTAAGCATTCCCACAAGGCGAGAGTCTCAGGAATGAGTGGGCCATGCTTGGTGGGTGGGGGTAGGTAAACTTGTTGGGACATCTTTGTTGTTTCTGCCCAGTTCTGAACTACTTGCCCTGCTCCTGAACTCCTGAATTGTGGGTCCTGAGCACTGTGTCTGCTGCTCAGCCTGCCTGAATAAAAATCTCTTACTTATGAGCAAGATCCTCTTTGACTGTGTATGTTGGGTGGGAGCCAGGACAATCTGAGAGTAAAGTCTATGAGCTGATTTCATGACAACAGCATCCAGCACAATTCCATGTGCTCCATTCTGTAAAATGACCAAATGCAGCCTTCCCAGGTCCTTGTGGATCTGATCACACAGTACATAATCCCCTCCCACTCTGGTGTAGTTAGCAGCAGGAGTCATGCACAAGCCAGTTGGTACTGCAGTGCTGGTTTTATCCAGTTCTTGATATTAATAACCGATAATAATAAAAATAAAGCATCAAACAAGCAGGATCTTTCAAGAGGCTTTGATAGCTGGAGCATGCAGGGTGCATTTAAAAGATAGCAGCTTTATGTGGATGTGTTTCTGAGATTAAAAACTATCTCTGTCAATAGGATTCAAATCCCTTCTCTGCAAATTTAAAAAGGAGGCTGTTGAATAACATGCACTGAATAAAGACTTTTATGCTAAATGCTTGTCTGAATGGGAATTTCAATAGCTCCTCCTGAACTGCATGTTGACTCGTAAATCCCAGCTCATCCCTGTTGGATGTTGGGGCATGAAACAAAATAACCTTGGGGTCAGCTTGTTTGGTCTTGTTTGTGACATGGGGCTTTTTATCCTTCTGCCAAAAGAGTACCTCTTGGGAGTATCAATTTGGAGTAGCAGCCTTTGGAAGCTGTCTTATAGGGAGTCATAGAATTGTAGAATGGTAGAGTTGGAAGGGACTCCAAGGTCACCTAGCCCAACCCCTTGCAATGCAGGAGTCTCAGCTAAAGCATCCATGACATGGTCTGTCTAGCTCAGCACTGGGACCAGGTGACTTGAAGGATCACCTTGCCTTATACCCAATGGCTGCGATCTGTAGGTGTCACGTGACTGGTGTGGGTTGCACTGGGTTCTACTCTGCAGGGGACACCAAAACAACACTGCAGAATGGAGCATAAGAGGTGAGTGGGCTGCTGAATTTTAGTGTCACACAAGGTGCTGCTGAGATTTGAAGGCCCAAAATCTGTCACCGGGAGTCTGCAGGGTTTTGGGTTTTTTTGCAAGTGCCTTACAATGTCTGCTTCACATCTACGAGGGCTGTGTGAGTGAATATGGAAATTGGTCTGCTGTACAAAGGTGAAATGTGTTGCTCCACCTTCTTTTGCATCTGGCCCCACCCATCACTGGCTTGTGCGCTCCAGGAAGTTGAGCGGAAAAGAATGTCACCCTCAGGCTGAAAATGGTTGCCCATTCCCTGGAGTAGATAACAGTGGGCTAAATAGATCACAGTTCTGATTCGGAATAAGGTGGATGAAGCGCGTGACTCTTATTTGTAGGTCCAAATTTGGCAGTGATGGAGAAACATCATCAGATTTCTCATGTCTTAAGCTTATAGTTAAAAAAACGCTGTAGGGTTGGGTGACTTTGATCAGGGTCACAGAAGTAGATAACAGTGGGCAGACTTACCGAACACTTTCATTCTATAACACAAGGCAGATGTTCTCACACATTGCCCCAATGTCAGGGAGCAAGGTCACACCATATAGCCATGCCACTGATTTCACATGCACGGACTAGCTCTACCCTCTGACATAAGAAAGTCAGAAGAGCCCTAGTGGATCAGGCCAAAGGCCAACCAGTGACCAACCAGATGTCTGTGGGAAGCCCAGAGGCAAGATCTGAGCACAACAGCACTTTCCCCCCAACAATTGTTATCCAGAGGCGTACTGCATCCCCTCTACAAGGTGAATGTCTGAAGGGAGGGAACCTTTGCATCTCTGCAGACACTTGTGCTGTCCATTCAGATGTCAAAAGGCATGGCGAGTCTGCATATGTAATGCTGGGGACATGGCTACTCAATGAAGCCCCCTTGCAGCAATGTGTAAGTAAGATGCCTGTGTAGGGCTAATGCTTTGACCTAGTCAACGTCACAGGGCTGCCATGGATTGTTATAATTGTCACTTCTAGGATGGAGGAAAGGATATACTTGATAGCTTTCTTGCCTACATCTTAGGATTGCCATGAATCTAGAGGTGCCAGTAATGAGCTGCCTGGAGGAATTCTGGACAGGAGACCAATATTACGCCCTTTCAGGCTCAGCACCTATAGTAGCTTGGTGCATTCCATGCCGAAGATCCCTGGTTCAAATCCTGGCATCTCCAGGTGGGGCTGGGTGCGCCCGCTGTCTAAAACCATGGAGAACTGGTGCCAGTCATTGCAGACCAAACCTCCCCAACCTGGTGCCCTCCAGATGTTTTGGGCTTCTGCAACCATCAGCTCCAAGCAGCATGGACAATGGTAAGGGATGGTGGGAGTTGTAATTCAAAACATCTGGAGGGCACCAGGTTGGGGAAGACTGGTGTAGGCAATATGGAGCTATATGGACCAATATCAGTATCAGTTTATGGCAGCTTCCTATGTTTCTATGTTCCTATATTAGATGAAAACGATCCCTTACTAGTATATATATATATATCTATATATATCTATATCTATCTATCTATCTATCTATCTATCTATCAATATATAAATGCTTTTAATTAGACTATTTACAGAGGCTTCCCAGGATCACCCTTCAACGAACTTCCAGGGTCCCCCCAAACTGCTTTTGGTTTCCTATCCGATGTCTGAATGAATATTGCAGAAGTTATGCAGAGGAAAATATGGATTATTTTTGTAGCGAGAGAAACTCCTGTGACTTACAAGCCACTTGGGGGGGGGGGTTGTGTATTCATTTTTATTAACTTTAATTATAGAAGCTTTCTAAAGTGATCCCATTCTGTGGTCCATGAAAAATGCATGAGTTAATTGCTCCTGACATTTAATTGCTTTATACTTCTCCCTAACACCGTCTTCTAAGGCAAGAGAAGGGGATACCAGTTGGTTTGATTCAGAGATTGCCGGGGATTTGAGCACCACGAAATTAGACAATTTGTTACTTCAGAGGCAGAATTACAAATGCGATTTTAGAAGGGGTATGGAAATACTCAGTCAAAGGCTCAGGGATAGCAACCAGAGGCTATAGCAATTATTAAAGCTAAGTGGGTGTAGATTTCATCAGCAGTTTGAATGAGTGACCACTGGGAGCCCTATGAAAAGTAAGAGATGTATATTGTAAGGGGAAAAAATGTGGAACTTGCCACAATGCGTTCCACAGGGATGCCTGTGGAAAAAGATTTCTAGGAGTTTTGATGTGTGCAAACAGATCCATGCTCCCCCAACTAATGTGTGGATTGGAAAGTATCAATTGAATTTAAGACTTCTTCCAATTTTGCAGTACAGTTCCTGGCTCAGAAAAAAGCCAAAAATACATTAAAAACATGCCAAAATGTATTCAGAAATGTGTACTTTGAGATACGTTTGTCAGAACGTGATAAAATATGCATTTAAAAAGAATTTCTGTGCGGAATTTTTGGTAAAAACTGAAATAATGTTTTAATGCAGAAATGAGATCGGATGGACATATGAATGGGCATGTGCAAAAATGACACAAATTGAAAAGAGACTGATCTAATCACCCTTAGCTGCAACGTATAAACGCTTCCAGTCAACGTCAGAGGGGCAGGGCAGCAGCCCTTACCTGGCCTCCCACCAACAGTGTTGCTGCAGGAGGGAGAATGAGAGGGGTAAAGAGGCTGCCAGATCAGCATCATAGAATCATAGCATTGTAGAGTTGGAAAGGACCCCAGGGTCATCTAATCCAACCCCCTGCAATGCAGGAATCTCAGCTAAAGCATCCATGACAGGTGGCCATCCAACTTTGGCTTTAAAACCTCCAAGGAGGAGACTCCCCTACCTTCCAAGGGAGTCCATTCCACCGTTGATCTGAGAGCCAGTGTGGTGTAGTGGTTAAGAGAGGTAGACTCGTAATCTGGTGAACCGGGTTCACTTCCCTGCTCCTCCACATGCAGCTGCTGGGTGACCTTGGGCCAGTCACACTTCTCTGAAGTCTCTCAGCTCCACTTACCTCACAGAGTGTTTGTTGTGGGGGAGGAAGGGAAAGGAGAATGTCAGCCACTTTGAGACTCCTTCAGGTAGTGATAAAGTGGGATATCAAATCCAAACTCTTCTTCTTCTTACTGTCAGAAAGTTCTTCCTGATGTTTAGCCGGAATCTAACCAGTCCTGCTTTCCTAACCCCTCCAAACTCATCACAGTCTCAGCTTTCCCAGTTAGCTGTAGCAATGTCGGTGACAGAATTCCAGATAAGCATTGATTCCCCATTGTGGCACCTGCTACTGTTGATTTCCTAGGAGGAGGTTCAGAGTCCTGTCAGGGAGACAACCTGGTCACCACACCTACTCCGGGATATTATAAGGTGTTGAAGGTTCATACAGGTCATTCAACTCCCTCCCTAAGAGTGTTCAATTTTAGTGGTGTTTTCTTAAAGAGACTTCTGTAAGCCTCAGAGCCCTCTCAAGTACAGTGGGGGGGGGAGTATTTGATCCCCTGCTAAATTTGCCCGTTCGCCCTCTGACAAAGAAGTGACCAGTCCATAATTTTAATGGTAGGTTTATTGTGAGAGACAGAATAACAACAGGAAAACCCCCAGAAACCCAGAAGACAAAAGTCAGAGATTGATTTGCATTATAATGAGTGAAATAAGTATTTGATCTAATAAGATGACTTAGTGCTTGGTGGCAAAACCCTTGTTAGCAATTACAGAGGTCAGACGTTTCTTGTAGGTGGCCACCAGGTTTGCACACATCTCAGGAGGTACAGTGGTACCTCGGGTTAAGAACTTAATTCGTTCTGGAGGTCCGTTCTTAACCCGAAACTGTTCTTAACCTGAGGTACCGCTTTAGCTAATGGGGCCTCCCATTGCCGCTGCGCCGCCAGAGCACAATTTCTGTTCTCATCCTGAAGCAAAGTTCTTAACCCAAGGTACTATTTCTGGGTTAGCGGAGTCTGTAACCTGAAGCATCTGTAACCTGAAGCGTCTGTAACCCGCCCGAGGTACCACTGTATTTTGTCCCACTCCTCTTTGCAGAGGACAGTGGGGTTTTCCTGTTGTTATTCTGTCTTTCACAACTATAATAAACCTAACATTAAAATGATGGACTGGTCATTTCTTCGTCAGAGGGCAAACGGGTAAATTTACAGGGGATCAAATACGTTTTCCCCTCACTGTATGCTGTTATTTCCCTTGGCCCGAAAGCAAGATAAGTGCTGCAACCCCATAGATGCCTTTGACTGGACTTTACCGTCTAGGGGTCCTTTACCTTTTACCTTTTGCTGTTATCTCCCTCCTGTGTCTCGGTGGCCCTGTTTGGGTTGTGATTCCATTGGCACTCACTACTTGAGTTTGCACTTAGAGGGAGCGGTGTGTGTTTGTTTTAAAACCAGGGAGTGGCAGCATACTACACAAGAGAAATCTTCCTACGTATGATTATATCTGTAAGTGATTTGCTTTCCCCATCTCCCCTCCTGCATATCTCCCACTCCCATCTTTATCTTACTTCTACTATAGATCTGTCAGTCTTTCATCTTTGTTGCAAGATTTAAACCATCTGGACTCATCACTGTCTCCATTCCATTCCCCCTCCATCCCTTCCCACAAATGTCATCTCATCTGCTGCTAAGAAGGGTGGGGGGCTGGGGGTGGGGAAGGCAGGCTGCATCTGAAATCCGAATATTACCAATTATAATTTATGACGGGTAGATAATCTGAGAGATCAGCGGCGCCTCTCATTTCCCGTGGCAGTCAGCCAATGAACTTGATAGTGATTTGGGAAGACAGAACAATGCGCAACATGGCTAAGTGACAGCAGCGCAACTGCACAGTGTGCTTTGAAATGCTAAGTCGTTTTGCTCCTGGCGTTGCATGCTCAGGTGCTTCATCAGCGCCACCATCACTGGGAGCATACGAAAACTTCGAATATGATTGAACGTTCCGAATTTTAATTCCTCTGAAGCAGGGAGCGGGAAGCCAGTGGTCCTCTGGATGTGGTTGGACTTCCAGATGCTGTTGGAATACAATTCCAATCAGCCTTGGTCAGGTCAGCCCGTCATCAGGGGTGATGGAAACTGAAGTCCAAGGACACCTGAAGAGCTAGAGGTTCACTGAGAGCCAGTGTGGTGTAGTGGTTAAGAGTGGTAGACTCGTAATCTGGGAAACCGGGTTCGTGTCTCCGCTCCTCCACATGCAGCTGCTGGGTGACCTTGGGCTAGTCACACTTCTCTGCAGTCTCTCAGCCCCACTCACCTCACAGAGTGTTTGTTGTGGGGGAGGAAGGGAAAGGAGAATGTTAGCCGCTTTGAGACTCCTTAGGGTAGTGATAAAGCGGGATATCAAATCCAAACTCTTCTTCTCCACTCCTGCTCTAAAGCACATTGTTCTTCCCTTTTAAAAATAAATATTATTTATTGAATTTTCAAATTTTAAACATTTTTCTATGGACATTACATTGAACTCCCCTTGTGATTGCCCATCCACCCTTCTATGATGTTCTACGTTCACCCTTAAATGCTGTGTATTTTTGATTCCTAATCTCTATATTTAACCACCCCAAGTTGTTCATCTCAATATTTCGAAGCTGTTACTCATATTTCAAATCCCACTCGTGTTTTCATAATACTATAATATTTCTTTAAATACTGCACGGGATACTTCAGTTCCTCCAAAAGCACATCATACTTCCCAGATGGACACAATAGACACCCCTTCTTTGCATTTGCAAACCACCCGCAAGCTGCACAGAGAGAGTTGGCTCATTTAGTGAAGCACAGAAGGGCCGGTGGACTGAGCTTCAAATCAAGAAGCCCCCAGGTTAAATCTGGCTTCTGCCACAATCTCAATAATAATAATAATAATAATAATAATAATAATAATAATATCCACCTTCCTTACAGGAATGTTCTAAGGATTCCAAAGAGGCTAAGAGGTTACTTGTCTTGATAACTCAAAAACACGTGATGCTGCATTCCATCTAATTCTGATGTTCAGGCTGCGAGTGCTGTTGTTGATGTCGTCAAATCTGCACCACCCACCCAAAGTGTTGTGGTCCAGGGTTGTAGGGAGTCAAAGACCGATGACTATATCTGCAGCATGGTCCCAGCAATTCCCTGCCCCCAGCATTCTAGAACTGCCCAGTCGGTATGAATGGGGAGCTTTTATTAGCAGCTCCTCATCCTTTGTGCTGATTGGAGTCCATGAGAATGAAAGGAAGTGAGTCAGCTACTGAGGATTGGCTCCAAAGGTCCCTCCGGAGAAGAACACGTGGGGAAGAACATAGAGAAGTTGTTTTGTGTGCTCCAAAGCTAAGCATTTAGTTACACAGAAGACACCAGGTGCTTCCATTTCAGGAGAATGGTGTGCAAGTTCTGTTTCGTAGAATGGACAATCAACAATGGAAAACGCAACCTGAAAGAAGATACCGGAACACTCCAATTCATTTCTGCATAATCCAGGCACCCCCAAACTCGGCCCTCCAGATGTTTTGGGACTACAATTCCCATCATCCCTGACCACTGGTCCTGTTAGCTAGGGATGATGGGAGTTGTAGTCCCAAAACATCTGGAGGGCCGCGTTTGGGGATACCTGACATAATCAAAGAAGGTTGTGTGCTCTTAGAAGAGGATGCGGCTGAGACTATCTTGAAGGAACCTTCACTTCTGAATTTGCTACTATGCCCCTTGTTACCCACACACACGGGAGGGAGGTATCAGTAGGCTTGGGGGAACCTTGCCAGAGTGCCTCTCTCAATATATCCTTCCCAAGCACTATGATCTCCCAGAGAGGCCCTTCAAACTACCTCACCTTTGGGAACCATACTGTATATGCCACAACTCAGGAGAGAGTCTTCCCCATACTGGCTCCCTAACTGCAAAATACCCTCCCCTCTAAAGTCTAACTTGTGCCACCTTTAGCTCAGTTTCAGTGCCTTCAGGCATTTATGAGCAGTGTAATAAAAAGGGAATCAGCCAATTTATTCTAAAGATTTGTTCCGCATAGCACACTGGGATATTT
The DNA here is from genome assembly GCA_034642415.1 of Podarcis siculus. Lineage (NCBI taxonomy): Eukaryota > Metazoa > Chordata > Lepidosauria > Squamata > Lacertidae > Podarcis > Podarcis siculus. Next base: position 11,104,334 of record JAXCMG010000039.1, read on the forward strand.
CTTGTAAACTGTATATACTCTAAGAGCAGATCAATTCATTGTCCGTTTTTGCTTTATTAATGAAATGTTTTAAATGTGTTTAAATGGAGGGGTAGGGCTGTAGCTCAGTGTTAGAGCATCTGTCCCTGGTTCATTCCCCAGTGTTTCCAGTTAGGACTGGGAGACATCCATGTCTGAAACCCTGGAGAGTGGCTGCCAAATAAGTCCAGTTTATTCTAAATATTTGCTCCATGTAGCACATGGAATATTTTGCTTTCTTCTGAACAGTTTCCCACACTTTAATAAAGCCTCTTACAATTTCCCATCTTCATAATACTCATTGAAAATTTAAAAGATGAGTAATTATGTAATAAGATAAAGCTATCTCAAAGATTAAAGGCAGTAAAGAAAAGAAAACCCCAAGTGGGTTTGCTCCTTAAGATTTCTTATCAAAGTTTGAAAGAATAAGATCCCAGAACCAGATAGGCAATAATTAAGCAAATTATTAAATTGCTATCAGATGTTTGTATCTTGAAACAGTGAAATTAAACTGCATGCTAGGCCTTGAGGATGTTTTAACTTGCAGGGAGCAAATCCAAGCAAAAGCAAAATGGATCTGGAGGGATGCTAATTTGCTCGGAATCTGGCTGAATTTTCAAAGTCCTTTCTGCTTGTCAATCACTTTGTAGCTGATATGAAATAATGAGATTGCGTGAGTGTCCAACGCACCATCTGATGGGGGGGGTTGAGCTGTAAATCTGTGTCCCCCTTCTTTTTCATTTTTTCATTATTGCACCAAGCCAAAGAAACCTGTGATATTAGAATTCTGATGTGTTGTGAGGAAATCCTATACTTACTGAAACCATGCTGTTTGGGGTGTTGTAAATTTCATGTTCTGTTGAGTTACTTTAGTTTTCCAATTTAAACAATGTGCTGAAGCAGAAACCCAGGTTCTTCCTCTTCATCATCTTCCTTTTTCTTTTCTAAAGAAGGGCTGACACTCATCTTATGAGCAGCGTGGCTCAGAATACCAAATGCAGCATACATAATCGAGAGCGGGGGAATGAGAGCAATCGTGGCTTGCCTCAGAGAGAGAGAGAGAGAGAGAGAGAGAGAGAGAGAGAGAGAAAGCTGTCAGAGACCAGAGATCAGTCGATTACAGGGTGGGTTACATTACCCACTGTGGCAGCGCTGCTTCTGGCAAACTGGCAAGACTTGTGTTTATCGCACATCATTTAGAATCATATTAGCGTATGGAGAGTTCGGCAAAGATTCTGCTGGCTCATTCAGAGACGGCATTTAGAATGTTAGTGGCAGTTACAGAGCTGGAGTCCTCCGTAATGGATATAATCTGGGGTGGGGGAAACTGGTATCCAATTCCTGTGAAATACATGTATGGATCAAAACCAATATGCCGTGTGTTGTCTAGTTATTTGCACCTTAGGGAACAGGGTGGTCATGGGGCCTTGCTATGCAAATACACGTATGGATGCTCGGCTCAGGATTTATAGAATTCCAGCACTCCACGCTTGTCCTTGCAGCCTGCAATTTTCTAGTCCTCATGATCACAGATGCATTTTTGCAACGTGGTGAGAACTTTTTTGTTTTAACCACCTGTCCATATTATGATTAGACAGGAGTAGAGTCAAGCTGAGACCTACAGCAACGGTGGCCTTTACCATGAATTAGAAGGGGAAAAAACCCTACACTGTATATCAGCAGCATGCAGCATTGGCTAGGAAAATGTGTCTTGCAATGAGAGTTGGGGAATGGGTGCTTTATTGGGGTTTAAAATTAATAATAATAAATATGGTTTTTTTAAATAGCCTGCTCCCATAGTTATGTCACTGTGCTGCCGAAAGGTTTTTTGTGGCCTCTTAAGTCCCCTGTACAGTGTCTATCTATCTATCTATCTATCTATCTATCTATCTATCTATCTATCATCTATCTATCTATCTCTATCATTTATCTATCTATCTATCTATATCTATCTATCTATCTATCTATCTATCTATCTATCTATCTATCTATCATCTATCTATCTATCATCTATCTATCATCTATCATCTTTGGTTCAGACCCAGAGACCTCCTCCCTAAATAAATTCACACTTGACTCAAAATTTTGGTTTTGGTTTTTTGGCAGAATTTAGGCCACAACTTCATTGATTACAGAAAGTGACTGGTTGCATAGGCTGTGGTTCGACTACTCCCTGCCATGCAGGTAGCGCTGACCCAGGGTTCCAGCATAGGTCAGCCTAGGGTGAACACCTGGATAAGCAGAAAGCCAGGAAAAGGCTATCTCTGCCACCCAAATGCCCCTCTGGACTCAGGCACGGGCACAACCCCCTCTCAGCGATTGACCAATCCACTGAGTCCCTGGATTCCTTTAACAGATTACCCTTCACATAGGGATGGCAAGAGCGTTCTCCCATCCCTATCACCTGAACCAGAGCCTATCCTCAACCTTACAAGTTGTGACGCTTTGCTACCTGGTAGGCGAAACCCAAATGGCAACAGCCAATCAGCCAAGTGGGGAAAATTCCTGCCATGCCTCTGTCCCAATGACAGACGACACACGGCGGCATAGCAAGGTCAAGCGTGCAATCCCTAAATATAGGGAGAGGTGGGCGGGTGTTCCGAATGCACGTGCTGAAAGAGGAAGCTCTGGGTCACGTGCATGTGCTTAAATAGGTCCCTCGAACTGTTTGGACTGTGTCCCATTGGTCAGATTGCACCCAGCTTCGAGGGACCTACCAATCGGGTGTTGTGGCTGACCAATCTTACCCACCCACAACATAGGGTCTCACCGCAATACTTGCACTCTTTAAGGGAGGACCCTATCTATCTATCTATCTATCTAGGAAATACTCTGCTGTTATTCAGTGGTTTTCAATGCCATCTAAGCTAGTGTCCGTCAACACATTTTGTATACCAGATTAAATGCACGTACCACTTATGCAGAGTAAAACCTCTAGGTAACTTGTAGCAATGCCAGCTGCGGTGGCTGCCTCTATACCCACCTTTCTCTGCAACCCACTTCACCCTGTAGTAGAATCCAAGGTAGAAGAGACCTTATAATTCAATTGCAGAGCATAAGCTCTGCATGCAGAAGGTCCCAAATTCAATCCCTGGCATAGCAAATAAAAAATGATCATGGGTACTAGGTCATATTCTCCCCCTACATATTCTCCCCTACTTCCCAAGACCTCTCTCTGAGATCCTGGAGGGCCACTGTAGATGGCACTGGGCTTGATGGTCCGAAGAGCAAGATCATTTCAGAAGAGCCTGGACCAACCTGAACACCTATGTAGTCAATTCTCCCAGTGGCCAAATTGATGCCTATGAAAGAAGCCCACCAGTGGGACTCCTAGCATACTGCTTCTGATGGTGGAGGTAATTTCTGACCTGCTGTAAGCAGCTTTTTAAGTCACAGAAGTGGGCCAGGGAACCGTTCTGCTGTTAGTGTTAGCATGGCTTCCACCAGAGCCCATCAAGCTCTGCCCCTCAGCCCCTACCTGGCTCCCAGTACGTTTCCGAGCACAATTCAAAGTGTTGGTGCTGACCTTTAAAGCCCTAAATGGCCTCGGCCCAGGATACCTGAAGGAACGTCTCCACCCCCATCATTCTACCCAGACAATGAGATCCAGCGCTGATGGCCTTCTGGGGGTTCCCTCACTGTGAGAAGCCAAGTTACAGGGAACCAGGCAGAGGGCCTTCTTGGTAGTGGCACTTGCCTTGTGGAACCGACTCCCACCAGATGTCAAAGAGAAAAACAACTACCAGACTTTTAGAAGACATCTGAAGGCAGCGCTGTTTAGGGAAGCTTTTAATGTTTAATAGGTTATTGTCTTTTAATATTCTGTTGGAAGCCACCCAGAGTGGCTGGGGAAACCCAGCCAGATGGGCAGGGTATAAATAAATTGTTATTATTATTATTATTATTAAACGTTTGAAATACAAATTAGCGATGCAATCCCTAAACCCAGTGTGTGCGCGTACCAGCAAAGTATCTTCATCAGTTTCACATTTTACACAACCCTACTCCAACTACCGTTGGTGGAGAATTGATCCTTGCAGGAGGGTCACGTACAGCACACTTAATTAGCAGCCAAATGTTGAATTGGAAGATCAGGTTGTCTGAGAATGATTATTTGCGTACTGGAAACCAAGCTGCCAATTGCATTGTACGCCGCGGTGTTTATGTGTATGAGCCAATCGCAGCACAGATCACCGTTCAGACTTTCCATTCCACCCATTGCCCTGTCAATGAACCCTGCTACGTGTCTGCTAAGAAAGCTTATTCACTTGCTGAATTAACCTAGTTTTGGGGCTCACATGGAATGATGATGATGCTTTCATTGCAGAAAGAGACACATATGGTTTATTGCAGCTCTCGTGAGTCATGGGGGCTGACTGGGGTCAGTGGAGATTATATATATATACTGTATTAGTGCATTTGCTATTGCATCATGATTGCCTGAAGAAACATGCCTTCCTGATTTGTGCGTGTTGTTGCATGCTTGAGTGAGTGATCAGGTGTGCTTATATGTGTGTAAACTTTCTGTTTACCTTAAATAACAAGGTGGATCTGAGTATTATTTCATGTCACCCTGTTAGATTGCACTGCTAACAAGTAATGTCAAGGCAGATCAGAGAGTGTCCAACTTTCTGAGTAGCTCGGTTGCCTTTGTTTTCCTTTCAAGTTAAATGCATACCTGTTTTGTTCCCCCCTCTTTTTCTTTCCTTTTCTGAGAAATGAAACCAAGCTAATGGGAAATGCTCAGAGCCCAAGAGGTGACAGGGTGTAGAGGAGAGGGGAAGGGGTGGATAATCTTTCATTTTGATGGACAAGTCTAGCTTTTAATCACAGTGAACGATTAACCCAGTGGGCTCCAATCACAGTGATTTTTGGGGGTGGGGGTTGAATAGACAAAAGATTTGCCATTTTCTTCCAAGTTTTGGCTGTGAGAAAAGGGAGTAAGCAGTGGGGTAGGAATTTGGAATTGCCTATTTTCTCTGAAAGCATTCTTTTCTCTAACAAACAGTTAGCTATCATGGAACAATCTCTTTTTTCTTCACAGAGAGTAATTTCAGGAAGTTACCTAGGAGAGGGAATGGGATTTTTGTTTTCCAACACCAGAATGTTAAAATCTGCCCATTTCAGAGAAATACTGCAGCTGTCTCTCTGAAATTTGATAGGCTTCATCCCCTCAGAAGAAGTAGCCATGCCTGCAGTTTGCATCCAATTCTGCCAGACAAACATTCAAGACCCACCCTTCCTTCCTTCCTTCCTTCCTTCCTTCCTTCCTTCCTTCCTTCCT
>JAXCMG010000039.1:11109645-11182625 GCA_034642415.1 Podarcis siculus
CCTTCCTTCCTTCCTTCCTTCCTTCCTTCCTTCCTTCCTTCCTTCCTTCCTTCTTAAAAAAAAATAAACTTAAATTATTACTTTGTGGAAATCCCAGGAAATGGTGTAATCCACTCGGGAGGGGCTCCTTTGTCTGCAAATTTCATTCACTTCTGTGAAAAGGAAAAATGATTATAGTAGCTTTTGAGATTTCCACATTACAGTTAATGGGGGCAAACCAGAGCTCTGGCTTTAACGGGTCAGATTCAGACCCAAATAACAAATGGAATCAGAATGATGCAGAGTGGATCTGAAGCAGGATGAGCTACTTCCAACTGCTACAGATATAAAGTGATGCGCATACTATATTAATGCAAAGCTGAAGGAGCAATTTTACTGGTATATATACACATATATACATGCACATCGGTAAAATTGCTCCTGCTACTTTGCATTAACCTCTACAATACAAGGGGAACTGTACAGAACAGGTAAATACATGTCTTGCTGGTTGCTTTGATATATTATGGATGAATTCACATGAGTCTACTGGAGCTGGTGGCGTGTTTTCCTCTATCTCTCTCCATAACAAATTGGTTGCCTGGAAAGTTGATCAGAATAATGACTGCAACTTTGCACACTGCTGCGCAAACATTTTGAATTTGACAAAGGCTCTTATGACACTTCTAGGCACCCTGAACCTTTCTCAAAGAAGTGAATGTGATGCATTTACATATATGGGTGTGTGTGTGTGTTAAAATCTGGGCATTATCAGGGTGGAGGCTAAACCTAAACCTGCTCATTACTCTTGGCAAATCTAGGGTCTGAGACACAGGGAGATTCCCCTCCATGTTGCTTTTGTGTTCCAGATTGCTGCCCATTCTTTTCCATAGACCTCAATAGGAGACATCTTGCATGGAGTCAGGCCTGAAATGACCATTCCCATTTCTTCATTTGCTGGGTTCCATTCAGAGGCGCCGAGTTGCACCCAAATTAGAGGGTGGGACTCGTCATGTGTGTACGATGTCACATGTGTGACAGACAGGTACGCAGGCTAAGACCCTATCTGCCTGTGGACTGCCTCAGCAGAGTGGTGCATGCTCTGGTTATCTCCCACTTGGACTACTGCAATGCGCTCTGTGTGGAGCTACCTTTGAAGGTGACCCGGAAACTACAACTAATCCAGAACACGGCAGCCAGACTGGTGACTGGGAGCAGCTGCCGAGACCATATAACACCGGTCTTGAAAGACCTACATTGGCTCCCAGTACGTTTCCGAGCACAATTCAAAGTGTTGGTGCTGACCTTTAAAGCCCTAAACGGCCTCGGTCCAGTATATCTGAAGGAGCGTCTCCACCCCCATCGTTCTACCCGGACACTGAGGTCCAGCATCAAGGGCCTTCTGGCAGTTCCCTCAATGCGAGAAGCCAAGTTACAGGGAACCAGGCAGAGGGCCTTCTCGGTAGTGGTGCCCTCCCTGTGGAATGCCCTCCCACCAGATGTCAAAGAGAACAACAACTACCAGACTTTTAGAAGACATCTGAAGGCAGCCCTGTTTAGGGAAGCTTTTAATGTTTGATGTATTACATTATTTTAATATTTTTTGGGAAGCCACCCAGAGTGGCTGGGGAAGCCCAGCCAGATGGGCGGGGTATAAATAATAACATTATTATTATTATTATTATTATTATTATTATTATTTCACAGGCATCAGGAGGAGGCTGCAAGGCCCAGCGAGGCTCTCTACCACCACAGGGAGACCCAGTGGGGCCTGACCCCTCAAGATTGGGGGAGGGCTCAGCCCTGTCCCCACATCCTTGGGGGGGGGGAACTGAGCTGTCATCGGCCCCATAGAGTTGCCCCTATGGTTCCATTCCTTGGTCATGCTAAAGCAGGCTTCTCTCAACCTATGGGCTTCTAGACTGCAGCTGTCATCGTCCCTGGCCATTGCCTGTGCTGGTAGGGGCTGATGGAAGTTGGAAATTCAAGAACATTTGGAGGTCCACTGGTTGGGGAACACTGTGCTTGATTATGATAGGATATTAGTGTATGTGACACATTTTATTTCCTTATAAGATTTCTTTACTGCCCTTTACCAGAAGATCCCAGGTCAAGTTACAACAATAGAATACATCATTATAAAAACAGATGAAACTGCTACAGTTATAATGCAGGTAAAACTATTCCAAATGGAACAGAACAGTCCCACAAAACAAAACACCTTAATTGTTAAAGGCCAGAGTAAAAAGGTACACCTTCAGCATTCAACGAAAGCTGTACAGTGAAGACACCAGACACACAGCCTTGGGATAGGAGTGGCACAACTTGGGGGCCACCACAGGCCACCATTCCCTGGATGTCTGGGAGTGATGGAACTACCAAGAAAGACCCTTCTGCTAAACTTGACACCCAAGAAGGTCAGTAGAGATGGAGATGATATGTCACATGTTTGGGGCTAAAGTCATATCAGGCTTTGACTGCTAATGGGAGCACTTTGAATTGGTAAACAAACTGGCAACCAATGAAGCTGGAGCTATGTGAATTTAAAATGGAACCCCACCCAGCAATCTGCCATTTTGGACCAGTTTAAATGCCCGCAGCATCTTCAAGGGCAGCCACAGGTAGAATACATTGCAGTAGCCCAGTCCAGAGGGTACATGAGCAGGGAGTACAGTGGCTAAGTCACACTTCTCTGTTTTTAGAAAGCTCTGAACGGGTCATACCTACTTTGCTCCAGCAGCAATACAGCCTTGAGTATCTCCCAGAACACTCACCAGACCACTCACAAGAGCTACGTGAGCAGACATCCTCAAGAAAACACCATATTCAGATAGCTGAATAGTGAGATCATAATTGCATGGCTGAGGGTGGTGGGGAGAAAGAAATCTCTGCCTAATCGCGAGTTGTTCATCTAAAACTGGCGTCCCCGCCTGTTTCATCCAAGTTATTCTACATGCTGTTTTTGTGTTTTCCCTTCAGTGCTTACACATCTATAATGTGGATCGAAATGAGATCAAAGACGAGAATGCCAGCCAAGAAGAATAGATGCAAATCTATGTGTATCATGTGATGCTAATCTTATTGTGAAAATCGCTAAGGATACATAGCGCATATTCAGTCCTGCAGGTGTGTGGGTTGGTGTGAAAGATGTATTTAAAGCAAATACTTGCTGTGAACCAATCATTTACCTCAAGAGAAACACAGAGGAGGCTGTTTCTTTGAGGAATCCGCTACCCCCCTTTGGATGGATGATAACCTCTTATTTCTAACAGCATCCGGAAGTCTGTGCTCTGTTTATAAATCCTGATAGGTATCTCATGTCCAGAGAGCGCCTTCTCTTCATCGCCTTCTTTCTCATTTCTTCCACTTGAATATTCTCTCCACCCTTATCCCTGAACCCTCCTCCCAGTAGACGTCTCTTGAAGGATTTTCTTTAACATGCGAGGAGACAAACAGTGTAATCTTTCACACTGCTGATCTGGAACAGAGAAGGGGGGGAAGCCTCTATAATTTCTCCCGCTGTACATTCCCGTCACGTCCCTGGGACTCAATTGTCTTTCCTGGTGTCTTGCCTCACGTCTTCACTCCTTCCTTTGGCCTTGCATTTTGAATGCCAACTTCCTTATCGCTTTTTGGGTGTCCTCTTCCCACTTATCTTTTGTCCTCTATCCAGGAACCACCTCGCAATGCTCCCCTGAATAATTATTAGATGCCGAACTCTCTCTTTCTCTCTCTCTCCTTATTCAGGTTTGCCATTGTGGGAAGCTGATTTGATTAGATCAACTCTGCATTTTTGGCTTGTTCTTGCATTGTAGCTTATTTCATCACCACCACCGCCATCATTTATTTCACTAATTCGTGACTTTCCACAAATAATCATCATCTCAAAGTGACCTTTAAAGAAATAATAATATCCCGCCCTTCCTCTCAAAGGAACCCAAGATGGCAAACAGCAAAACAATTCAAACTTCTTTAAAATGTCTTTAAAACAATTCCAGTACAGCTAAATAACGGGAGTGATATCTACTGAAAAGGCATGTTGGAAGAGGAAAGTCTTGTATAGGTGCCAAAAAGACAACAGAGATGGAACCTGCCTAATAATAATAATCGAAATATATATATAGATAGATATATAAAATGTCCAGTAGCACTTAGAGACCAACTAAGTTAGTTCTTGGTATAAGCTTTTGTGTGCATGCCTGTGTATCTGAAGAAGTGTGCATGCACACAAAGCTTATACCAAGAACAAACTTAGTTGGTCTCTAAGTTGGTCTCATTTTTATTTTATTTATATATATGTATTTTCACTGCGTCAGACCAACACGGCTACCTACCTGAATAATAATAATAATAATATTTAAGGGGAGAGACTTTCAAAGGTTAAGTGCTGCAATGCTAAGTGCCTGGAGCAAGCTTACAAATGTACCTTACGAGAAAACTTTACATACAGTTGAAAACCTTGCAAAAGCAGCTTTCCTGATCTGACAGGGATAATTCTGTTAAGTTGTGGGTTGACATAGCAGCCGGCACAGCGATTTCTTCAAGTAGCTCTTTATTTTGTAAGCTGGAATAGAACTGACCGCGAACAGCTCAGCCGGCCTGCTTTTATAGGCAGCCGGCTGTCACATTGTAACCACCACAGCCCAGAGTTCCCGCCTAAAATAACTGACGCGGACCTGAGTGAAAACTATCTACAGACCTGAGTGAAAACTATATACAGTATCCCCCTGTTGGCCCAGGGTGAAACTACACTACATAACAAATTCAATATACACTCAGAGGACAATGCATATGGTAATGTGGGGTTGCATCAGAAAAATAAAACCTCTGTAGTTAGGGAGTTTTCCAAGGCAGTTGTTGTTTAGTTGTTTAGTTGTGTCCGACTCTTCATGACCCCATGGACCAGAGCACGCCAGGCACTCCTGTCTTCCACTGCCTCCCGCAGTTTGGTCAAACTCATGCTGGTAGCTTCGAGAACACTGTCTAACCATCTTGTCCTCTGTCGTCCCCTTCTCCTTGTGCCCTCAATCTTTCCCAACATCAGGGTCTTCTCCAGGGAGTCTTCTCTTCTCATGAGGTGGCCAAAGTACTGGAGCCTCAGCTTCACGATCTGTCCTTCCAGTGAGCACTCAGGGCTGATTTCCTTCAGAATGGATAGGTTTGATCTTCTTGCAGTCCATGGGACTCTCAAGAGTCTCCTCCAGCACCATAATTCAGTTAGCTCAGTTGATTAGAGCATGGTGCTGATAATGCCAAGGTTATTGGTTCGATCCCCATATGGCCAGCTGCATATTCCTGCAGACTAGATTGTCAGGGTCCTTTCCAACTCTGCTATTCTGTGGTTCAGTTCTATGGACCAGCTGTCATGGTCTTGCGAGAAAGGAGGAGCTAAGCATGACTCTACAATACCACCATCCCCACACCTTTCCTGCACACATCCATTCTATGTGCTCTTAATATCGGTAAATGGTTACAGAGTGAAGCAAGAGTACGTGGGGTCAGCTGCAGCATATGGCAGTGGAACATAAGAAGAACCCACTGGATCAGACCAGTTGTCCATTTAGTCCAGCACCCTAGTCTCACAGGTGCCCATGGCATCCTAGTCTCACAGGGCACAGGGCAACCAGACGCCCATGAGAAACCTGCAAGCTACCCGGAGGTAGTAGCCATTGGTAGCATTATCTTCCATCAACTCTATACCTATTTTGTCTTATCTTCTTTTGAGCCATCCTGTTGGTGGCCACCATTCCCTTTTGTGGGAGCAAATTCTTGAATCTTCACTGACCGTCCCCGAGTTCTAGTGTACTAGCAGTTTTGGTCATAGCAGCTTACCTGGACAGGGCAGAGCAGCAGCAAGGTTGTAGATGCATGGATGCACAGGTGGAAGCCCACCATTGGCTCCACCGGTGCATCTACACAGATCTGACCTTAGTTCCCCTTGCCCTACCCCAGCCTTGACTGCAGTGATGCTAGAATTGGGAAGGCAGCTCTGCATCACCCAACGGGCCACTACTAGCCCTCCTGACACATGCAGGTGATTGCAGTGTCATCATCTGAAGTGGCGCTCAGCACACAGTGTCCAGTTATCAGTTGATTGGTTCCTAAAGCCTCCACCTCTGACTCCTCAGCTCTCTTGTTGCAGAGATAATATATCTGCAGTCTCAAAGACAGCGATGCCCTGCACTCCTGAGGCTACTCACAACTTGAAGCGATTGTTAGGGAGTGAATGTTTCCTCGGAGGTTATTGAGATCTCAGTAGTGGCCCTTACAATTGTTACCTTTGCTGCATTTGTTACATGGCTAGACAGTTATGTCTCTATCCTCTCCCTGGATTATATATGTTTGTAAAGCTCGGTTTTCTGAAGTACAATTTTTCAGGACTGGACAGCCAGCTGGTCTTATCTGTGACAGGTCAAGCAGTTGCCAGTCTGTGTTATTATGTTGTGAACTTCACTACAGAAAAGGGGCGTCTTGCAGCAGGAAGCTACAACTGTGTGGGCTGTGATGCGCGGCCAGTGCACATTTAAACTGGCCCATGCATTTTTTTGTTGAATGTGTGCACCTGGAAATCGTTGCAATATCACATCCCTTTATTATGAGGGTTTGAACGCTGTGGCAAATTGTGCATGATCCAATGGCATAATTAATTTTAGAAATTCTCCTAAGTAAATGGGAATTCCAGAGGCATGCACACATAGGGTGATCAAACCCACAGAACAATAAGGCAACAGGGAGGGGCAGTACGGTCCAACGCATGGCCCTCAGCAACATTTAACACTCACCAGCCCTTGTGCTACCTTCCAAAGCCAGGTAAGTGAGGCACCGGGCTTTGGGGAAGAGGTGGGAAGGCTCTGACAGGGCCTTAGGGTCCACTGTCCTCCTTCCCAAAGCCTAGCTAGTACTTTCCCAGCTTTGGGAAGGAGGTGGGAAGGCTCTAAGACCCTGCCAGACATTTGTTCTTCCTTCCCAAAGCTCAATGTCTTGCTTAGCCATCTTTGGGAAGGCAGTGTGAGGGATGTGTGTGTGCGAGAGTGTGAAATTTTGTCCCCGTTCCCCCACCCCACCCCCTGCACAAGGCAGTGTGTGGCCTGACAGTTCCGTGTCAATGTACTCTTGTGGCCCACTTTGTATGAAAAGTTGGCCCGCCGTGGGATAGGGGAATCCCGCTCATCCCTGCCGCCAAGCACCTGAGACTCAAAGACTTTGGAAACACTGGAAACCTTCTTCATCCAGATCTCACTATTTGTCCATTGAGTCCAGGGTTCTCTACTCTGATTGGCAATGGCTATTCCAATGACAGATGTCATTGCAACAGCTTGCCGCCTGACCCTGGAGTTGCGTTGATCCTGCGGCATATGACTCGTGCCCTCTTTCCCTGTCTCCAAACACAACTGTGTTCAGCTACTAGCCATGATGTCTATCTTCTAACCCTACTGCCAACTTTTTACTTAAGAAATGTTGTCCAGGCAGCAGCCAGGGAAGGGGGTACAGCTGGTAGAAACAGTGCTAACACTAAAAGCCAAATCATCTTGCTGCCTGCTCCTCTGACCTGTGTCTGTATTTGAAACTTGGAAAGTTGTGTTATTGCAGGTCAAAAATTGGTGAAGGGTGAGACTAGCATTGGCTACTGGCCACAATGGCTATTTTGCCTCCACTCTCAGAGAAAGTATGCCTCTGGCTAGAAATTGCTGGGAATCACAGATGCATACCCTCCAACATTTCTCTGATGAAAATAGGGGCATCCTAAATAATAATAATAATAATAATAATAATAATAATAATAATAATAATAATAATAAATACCCCACCCATCTAACTGGATTGCCCCAGCCACTATGGGCAGCTTCCCACATATATAAAACCATAATAAAACATTGAACATTAAAAAACTTCCCTATACCGTGGTACCTTGGGTTACAGATGCTTCAGGTTACAGACACTTCAGGTTACAGAGTCCGCGAACCCAGAAATAGTACCTCGGGTTAAGAACTTTGCTTTAGGATGAGAACAGAAATCGTGTGACAGTGCAGCAGCAGCAGGAGGCCCCATTAGCTAAATTGGTACCTCAGGTTAAAAACAGTTTCCGGTAAGAACGGACCTCCAGAACGAATTAAGTTCTTAACCCGAGGTACCACTGTACAGTGCTGCCTTCAGATGTCTTCTAAAGGTTGTATAGTTACTTATCTCCTTGGCTTGGGAGTCCCATAGCTTCCAACATTTCTCCAATGAAAATAAGGACATCTTAAGGTGGCGCTGTGGGTTAAACCACAGAGCCTAGGGCTTGCCGATCAGAAGGTCGGCAGTTTGAATCCCCGTGACGGGGTGAGCTCCCATTGCTTGGTCCCTGCTCCTGCCAACCTAGCAGTTCGGAAGCACACCAAAGTGCAAGTAGATAAATAGGTACCGCTCCGGCGGGAAGGTAAGCGGTGTTTCCGTGCGCTGCTCTGGTTCGCCAGAAGCGGCTTAGTCATGCTGGCCACATGACCCGGAAGCTGTACGCCGGCTCCCACGGCCAATAAAGTGAGATGAGCGCCGCAATCCCAGAGTCGGTCACGACTGGACCTAATGGTCAGGGGTCCCTTTACCTTTTTAAGGAAAAGCAGGACATTCTGGAATCAAATCAGAAACTGAGACAGCTTCTGTAAATCTGGGACTGCCCCTGGAAAATAGGGAGACTTGGGAGGGGTCTGCAAGTGGGGAGATGGATATTGCACTCAAAGAGGTCCTTCTGCTTTAGGGCCTCTCATATACATCTGTTTGGCCGCTGTGAGAACAGGATGGTGGGCTAGATGGACCATTGGGTTCTTCTTATGTTCTCATGATGCTAACTTGTGCAGATCTGACAAAACTTACTTTTTGCTCCCTGCCCCCTCCCTATCTCACAAGATGGAATGGCCAGGGTACCTGCAGTCCTCTACATGTTGCTTCACTGCAGCTCCCACCCTCCCCTGATGTTTGTGGCTGGGGCTGAGTCCAGCAACATCTGGAGGGCCACTTGTTTGTTTTCCCCTTTCCCTCCAGTCCTATAGCAATGGAAATCCAGACGCGTTTTGCTGCTCCACCACCCTAAGCCTAACAAGCTGCTTTCTTTCATCTTTGCTGGTGGAATGTACGAGGGCCGAGGCAATGAACCATGCCTTTAGAAAGCTGGTTTTCCATGTATGTTGGTTGCCAGGGGAAATGCTGATGAAAAGTCACCTTGCGCCTTTTAAAAATAGGAAAGTAAGGAGAGGTTTGCATTGTTCCACAGGAGGGAAGATGGAAAGGCAACACAACTCATACCAATAGGGGATACTGGCAGTTTATGCGTTTCCCTTTTGGGGGTCTCACAGGCAATATGCAGCCTGGGCAAGGAAAGGATCAGCTGTCCCTCTGGGGATTCTGCTTCTACGGATGCTGTAGCATGTCTGTCTTTTAAGCGGCAATAATTCAAAACATGCTGCCTCCCAGAAGGATTGAGAGCAGTTCTAACAAGCCTGCCTTCCTCTTTTGTCGGCCTCTATTCTCCCATCAGCGCACGAGAAAAAGAGATCCAGATATTCCTGTTTCTACTGACTGAACGAAGGCACAGGAAGAGTAGACAAATTTGCCCATTTTGGTTTCTCGCTTTCTCATTTTTCCAGCCTTATCTTCAGTTTGTTTTATTTCTGTATCAGTTTGTGAATTATTATTTTTAAAAGCAAACACAGAAATGTGAATGCATTTTCATGACCATTTCTCCTAATTCACGTATTTTTCCTGTGCAAATTTGCCTAATAAATGCAAACATTTTTTTTCCTGATTTAATGCATGATTGCATGTAATTTGCACTAACATTAATGTCATTTTTGTGTGTGCTTTTCCCAAATACATTTGTACACATTTTTGGGGGGTGGTAGTGGTGGAGAATTGCCTCTCTAAATTCAGAGCACTGTAAAATACAAAGGATAACTGCATTTCTTTTTGCATTTTGGTTTGGAAAGTTAGAATTTTAAGTTTGCAGGGTTTTTGGCTTTGGGCTCTCGCTCCCTACACCAGGGCAAGGCTGTCATCAATCTTGCATGGTGTCATTTTTCCCTCTATGAGACTCACTAATGTTAATGTTATTCTTTATTTTTTTATGGCATGTTTTGGCCAATAGGCCCCCAAAGTATCATATGGAAGAAGTTAAAAAGCACAATAAACATATCAAAATGAATTACAAACACTGCCATAAAAAGCACCACACAATGAAAGTAGCACAATGGCATTTTAAACAGGAAGCAATGACTATAGAGGTGGGGGAAAGGAATCTGATCCTTGTGAAGAGCCTAACATAAAATGATACCCTTCATCATCTTCTGGAAGGAAGTTAGTGATGGAACCAGGAGGAGCTCTCAGAGAAGGAGATTCCAAAACCTAGGCAACACGACCGAGGAGGCCCGCTCTCAACCTGATCTCAGATAACGGTGGTACACGTCACAGAACCTTCTCCAGTGTCACGACTAGAGCGCTTCTTCCAGTTCTTTTATTTAAATCAACAGAATACACAGAGAGACCATGAGTCATGCTCCCTCAGCCTCAAGATGTTGCTCAGAGTGCCCACTCCACCACCCCTTGTGGTACTTCCTAGCTTCCAAACCCCTTCTTACTGCTTATGGTGGCTGGCAAAGGAAACTCTCTGTCTCTGCTCTAAGATACGAAGGGAGCGCCTGGTTCTCAGAGAAAGAGGAGGTTCTACCAAGCTTCCAAGTGACGTGGTGTCCCACTGTCTGCTGTACTGTTTCTCCCACTTCTGAGTCCTGTCTCTGACCAGGACTTGAGCATCTGCTAGCTTGCTCTTGTTCCTCATGCTCCATTGTTGTCCAGCTCTTTGCTTTTTCTTCTGGGTCGTGCCCTGTTTGCTGCCACCATGAATCTGAGTCCATACTATCATCATCTTCCTCCTGCCTGGAAGATTCTTGGTGTGGAGGTCTCCACCACTCCTCCTAACCTGCCCAGCCCCTGACATCCAAATAGCTTAATAGGTGGACAGTCTCATGTGGGTTGCCTCAGTATCACCATGTTTATTCATAATTTCTCTGGGTTCTAGTCCTTATTTGGCATAGCAGTACCATCTAGGCCAGGCATAGGCAAACTTGGCCCTCCAGCTGTTTTGGGACTACAGTTCCCATCATCCCTGACCACTGGTCCTGTTGGCTAGGGATGATGGGAGTTGTAGTCCCAAAACATCTGGAGGGCTGAGTTTGCCTATGCCTGATCTAGCCACAAGTGGAAAGCATCAGCAGATGAAGTGGAATCCCAGAGTTTGCAGAAGCATCTTTCTTTAAAAAAAAAAAAATCTCCACTACCCCAACAGCTCAATGAGAACTGAGCATGCTCAGTGGCCAGGGAATGCTGAATGGTTATTGGCTAGAGGAGTTGAGTGAAAGACTGGGTGGGAAGTGGAAAATAAAACTGGGTGTTGGGGAGGGGAGTATGGCTAATGAATAGGAACAATGAACAGGGGTACACCAATTGTTTGTTATCCAGATTAATTTTGTGTATTTGACTGAAGCATATTGCATATCCATGCAAAGCACCTACATGTAGCCACATCAAGCCTGCTATATTTTATCCATGCATGCATGGCACATCAGCAATGCACAGGGATAAAAACAAAGCATCAAAGGAACTGATAATTGTCAGTTTAGATTATTTTTATTTTTAAAGGAATAGTAGAAAGACCCTAATGCATTGGTTCACTTTCAGAAGCAAGATAAAATAATTTGGAACGCCAAAAAGAGGGGGAGAAGTTCAGGTGAGAAGAATTTCAGAAGCATCCCTGATAATGCATAAACAGCAAACAGTCTTGTGGCACCTTAAAGACAAATAAGTTTATTCCGGCCTAAGCTTTCATGGATTGGAGTCCACTTCATTAGATAATCAATCAGTGCTAAGTGTTCCCAAGTGCACACTCTTATTTAAGAATATAAGAAATGCCTCCTGCTCTTGCTTAATGGTTGGCCACACTGGGTTGCCTGCATGTCAAGTGTGGAGCGACTCTGCCGAGTGCTAAGCTTCATTGATGTGGGAACAGAGCATGTCCACTGATGTTCATTGGGACTGGTGAATGTAAGCTTCCTATTCACCCATCCCTCTCTATCTTTCATTCTGGCAAGCAAGAAGCACTATCAGAGTTTAATAGTGAGGGTGTGTCCTGGGGATAGTTCTGAGACCCAGATAGAGAGGCTGGGGGGTATTTTTGGCCCCCAGCCCTGAGTTCCCCCACCCCTTTGCATAAAT
Organism: Podarcis siculus; assembly: GCA_034642415.1. NCBI lineage: Eukaryota > Metazoa > Chordata > Lepidosauria > Squamata > Lacertidae > Podarcis > Podarcis siculus. The sequence continues at coordinate 11,121,868 of JAXCMG010000039.1, forward strand.
TTCAAATATATTCAGGAGTGATTGCGAATGGCATTGAGATCTGTGCATTCTGGCTCTTTCACCTAGCCGTTGATGCCAGTTCGACATTCTGCAGCCAGCACTGTAGGTTCCCCCTCCCTATCCCTTTTTGCAGCAGCCTTCACCGTCAGACTCAATGTTAATCATGAAACAGTATATCTAATGACAGAGGCGGCTGCTCTGACAATGAAACACAAATGTGCTGTCACGGAGCCTCCTTGGTACTAAACCAGGAGCGACAAAGATCTGACTCCCCTGACCAGATGGTAGATGATTTTCCGAGGTAACCTCAGTATATCTCACTCTTGGAAATCTAAAATACTGTATTGCTCTGACTCATAGAATCATAGACTTGGGAGGAGTCTCGTAGGTCACCTCATTCCTGATGCTGTATCTCAGTGACAGCCAGCATCTGCTGCCCAACATGACCACCTTCTTCTGTCCAATGGCAGGGCCGGCCTTCGGCCCTCCAAGCACCCCATCTAGGACATGCTAATGGCCCACAATATGCCCACAATAGCAACTAATACATCTGTCTGAGGTTGCCCTTTCCTTCTTCAAACACCTGCCCCCCAAAGTCCAGATGTGGCCAAACACATTTCAGTAGAGAGCTCTACGTGCAGGAAAGGTCATAGACTTTAAGATGCTTCACGATTCTCTGTTGTTTTTTTGCTTCTAAGGCAGCCCTGCCTCTGGAATTCATCCCTAAATTATGATTCAAGAATCTGACTGCTTTCCTCATGCCTCAATTCATCACCATCTTCTATAGGTCTCCAGCTTTCCCCTGCAATTTTTTGATGCCTCCCAAGATCCTTTGGTCTCAGTCCAAGTAGCAGGTGACAAAGACTCTCCTTTGGTCTTTTTCTCTCAACCTCCTCCTTTTGAACTGGCTAGCTGAAAATTAGATCACGTCATGCCGGCAGGCTGGCTTCCATCTTCCTCAATCGCTGTGTGTGGAGGGGTGAGGTGGGGACGAATGTGAAAAGGATTTGAAAGTCGGAAAAGGGCAGTGAAGATCAGTAAGGCTGGGCAAGTTCTGAAAGATCTAAAGTGGCACTTGTTTCTTGCTGAGTAGGGTATGATGGGTGGTGATCATTCTCCAAGAAAAGTTGAGGGTGACTTTTTATTTTATTTATTAAATTTCCATGAGTGACGTGCAGCTATTGGGCATATATGCTTCTGTTTTGCAACAGCTGCCTTGCTCCAGATCAGACAACACTAAGCAGCATTGCCTAATCTGACTGGCAGCTACTTCCTATGGCCTCATGAAGTGGTGTTCCCAATCACCTGCTTATTGACCCTCTCAAAATGGGAGATCCCAGGGATTAAAGCTCCAAATCTACATGCAAAGCATGTGCTGTGCTGCTGAGCTATGGCTCCTCCCCTTTTGATTTACATTGCAGTAAGGACAGAGTTGGCTCTCCAGATTCTTCCCCGGTCCCCATGGAGATAAGTAACTATACAACCAGGGCTTTTTTTCCCAGCTGGAACTCAGTTCCGACACATCTCAGTTTAGCTCCATTGCCATTATAAGAAAACAAGGGTTCATAGTGAGTTCCAGCACCTCTTTTTCTAGAAAATTAGCACTGTATACAGCCTTTAGAAGACATCTGAAGGCATCCCTGTATAGGGATGTTTTAAAATGTTTAATTATATTTTTATATATGTTGGAAGCTGCCAAGAGTAGCTGGGGCAACCCAGTCAGATGGGCGAGTTATAAATACAGTCATACCTCATGTTACGTCCGCTTCATGTTACGTTCTTTCAGGTTACGTACCACGGCTACCCGGAAGTACTGGAAAGGGTTACTTCTGGGTTTCGCCGCTCGCGCATGTGCAGAAGCGCAAAATGATGTCACACACATGCGCAGGCGGGGCAAATCGCAACCCGCACATGCCCAGATGCGCTGCTGCGGGTTGCAGTCTTTTCATGTTGTGAACGGGCCTCCAGAATGGATCCCATTCACAACCAGAGGTACCACTGCAATACAATTTTTATTATTGTGGAATAGGACATCCCTATATTCATTGTAGAAATGTTGGAGAGCATGCAGTAGGCTAGTTTCTTCTCTCCCTCCCTCCTTCCCTCCCTTCTGCAGCCAGGCAAGCAAGGGTCCTCAGAGTTTGGCAACAGACACCAGCCAGGCAAAACACTTGAGGAAGGCATGAAGCATGTCCAGTTAGGGGTGTCGCCTGGGGAGAGGGTGTGGCAAAGGAAGGTTGTGACTTGATGAGATTTCCAAGGGCCTGGAGGGGCCACAGGTTTCCCATATTTACAGTAGTTCTTTCCACTTCTGCAGTACTGATGTAAGGGAAGGGGAAATGTATTTCAGCATGACAGGATGTCTTTTAGAAATGTGGGAGGACAGCAGATATGGGTGAGGAGAAGCCGGGAATTGTTCTCCTTCTGTTTTGATGCCTGCTGGGGAGGAAGTTTGAGACTTGCAAAACTCACATCTGCTTTTTGTCGATGGCATTTGATTCCGAGCCGGAATTCGGAGAACTTCACCACCACCTCGGCTAACTTCTTCCCCCTCCGGGGATCGCCTACGTTGAATCAGTGTTCCCGCCTGTGAAATACAAAGGGCCTTTTATGAAGAGATCCACTGCAAACTGGCATTTCTTCAAGTACAAAAAGCTCAAAAGAGAAGGATGAGGCATATTTGTGCTTTGTACCACTAAGCTTCCGTGCACATCAAATGTAAACAAAAGAGATGGGAGGAAGAAAGGGAGAGTTGAGCAGTTCAAGAGCATCTCGGAACAAAGGAGATCTCCTCAGCGCGGCAGATCCGATCTGATTGTTGTGGCATTTAGTGGTGGTTGGAACTGCTTTGTGTTGTTCCTTCATAAGAATTAGCTTGTAATATTTATGACCGTCCTCCTTCATGACACAGAGAGAGCCTTTCTACAAATCTTGTATAACGTTGTTACACTTGGAGAACACTCTCTCAAAAAATTAAAATGTGCAAAGAGGTACATGACCCCTGGACGATTCCCTTCGCATCAGTTGCTTCTTGCCAAAACAAACAAAGCAGAAGGTCTATCTCAAAATCATTTGATGAATCTTTTACAGGGGGGAAAACATTTCAAGGTGAGATCCTTTCAGGCTAAGCTCGAGGAAAGCATCATTCAGCCCTTGCAACCTCAGACGCTTAGAGACAAATGTAGCTGAGACCAAACCAATTGTGGGTTTATTTCTGAACATTTTTTGGCAGTATCAAAAATCCCCCCCCCCCCTGTTTCCTACCCTCTTGAATTTTCATGCACGGCCAAAACCGATGTGTTCTTTATCAGAAGGGGTGTCGAGCATTGAGCTAAAATACCCACGTCCCTTCTGAAATTTGCCGTCCAGTTCAGAGGCTGAAGAATGGGGTAGCGGTGGTCATTCTTGTAGGATAGGTGGTGCATTTCTGCCACTTACTGCTGGTGGCATTTACACTCCAAGCCAGCCAGCCTCATGCAACAGCTTGGAATTAGTTGGTCACATAAGAAACTACCTCCTAGCCCTACCCAGAGATGCCAGGGGTTGAAGCAGCAAGCTTTTGCAGGCAAATAAGATGCCTCATCACTGAGCAAGAGCCAGTGGGTTGTGTTGTTTTTTTTCCATGTGGGGGCACTCAAAATCGTCACATGGAGTACCTCTTTTTATCATTAAGGATTGTGCACTGTTGGTTGGCGATTCAATTTGGTCACATTGGCAGGAGTGCAGACATGGAGGGAGCTAAGTTAGGATACCCTGGTAAACAACTTGAGGTACCTTAGAGCGTGAAGAGGGGGCCCTCAGTCCAGTCTTAATCTGCACACAACACCCTCACCCCATCACATTATTTCAGCCTGGGTACTCATCTAGTAGGACGCGAGTGGCGCTGTGGTCTAAACCACTGCGCCTCTTGGGCTTGCCGATCGGAAGGTCGGCGGTTCGAATCCCCATGACGGGGTGAGCTCCCGTTGCTCGGTCCCAGCTCCTACCAACCTAGCAGTTTGAAAGCATGTCAAAGTGCAAGTAGATAAATAGGTACCACTCCAGTGGGAAGGTAAATGCCGTTTCTATGTGCTCCTCGGGTTTCGCCAGAAGTGGCTTAGTCATGCTGGCCACATGACTCGGAAAAACTGTCTGCAGACAAATGCCAGCTCCCTCAGCCAGTAAAGCGAGATGAGCGCCGCAACCCCAGAGTCGTTCGCGACTGGACTTAACTGTCAGGGGTCCTTTACCTTTACCTTTTTACTCATCTAGTGATGGGTGAAAGAGTTATGCCTGTTTTAAAGAAGTGAGTGAAGCACCACTCAATCTCAAAATGCTTTTATCTCTCCTAAGTTGTGGAACATCTGAACTGTCAATTGCATTTTTGCCAGGGCCCTCTTTTCTTTTTTAAAAACCCTGCAGCTCACTTTGACTTTGCCATATCCCACTTTTTTCTCTTTTTGGACAAAGGCTTCCCTTTCCTGACTCTTTTACCGTCTCCCCAGGCTTTCCTTTTGAACTGTGCCTTGTACCTTGCTGTGGGTTTTTCAATGGCCGGGACTTATTGCCAACACGCCGTGTGCTTGGACAGCCACCGTTCCTTTTATCGTGCGTCTCCATTTAGGATCTGACAGAGATGTCCCCATGTGTGGCTACAGAATTAAAAACCTAGTTTGCCCTGCAGATTCCTAATGCGTTTGATGTTTCTGGCACATTGGCTGTTTGGCAGCTGACTTCAGATTCTCTGCACAGCTTATTATTTCCGGCGTACGAAGTCTATTTCTTTCTGCCTCCTCCCCGATGCTGAGATGAATCGAATAGAGGAACTTCTCCCTTTCACTCACATCTCATTTTCTGTTATCTAAGTGCCTTCTAATGGCATTAATAAAACAATGCCCTCTCCTTGCAAAGGGGGCGTCCGCAAGAGTTTGGTCCAGGCAGGGGTGCAATATTGCTGAGTTGGGAGTGTTGCCATCTCAAGGTTCTAAGGGCTGAGCTTTATCTTCCTCTCACCTTTTGTGACACTAGAATAAATTATGCCTCTGGCACAGCAGCGCATGGAGAGAACAATGGCAGGGGGAATGAAATCCTAAGGATTTGCCTGTTTCATAAGAAAACCATCTCCTGGCCTTTATGTCCTGATCTGCTTTTATTCCTCACTTCATTACAGAGGAGGGAATAAAAGAGGAGGGGGGGGAGAGGATGAATATATTTTTATATATGTATGCGAAATGACCTTTTTCTTAATCTAAGCACGCAATATGTACAGGCTTAGCTGTTAACCATTCACACCGTGAGTCTTACCAGAATACAATCTTTGATTCCTCCTTTCCTCCATCTCTAATTTATCCCTGTAAGAGATTTGCCCAAGGGAACAGTGTGGTGTGAGGCCAGGATTTTGAAGCTTCGCTTCCCTTCCCAGGGGCCAAGGTGCATATATTGAAGCTTCAGATCACACACACACACACACACACACACACACACACACACACACAGCAGAAGTGCCATTGTGCCTCATCCCCATGTTTTTGACCATATGTGATGATTTCTCAGGAGTATTTCTCTCTTTGGCCAACTTCAGTTCTACACCTGGAGCGATTATGCTCGGAATAATTAAATGGCCCCGTGTACTCGCTTAAGCATGCCAAAAGCAGCACTAAGGATGCATTTGTAATATTACTACAGATATATGATGGGGGACACACACACATACAAGCACATGCATGACATGAATATTCTTAAAAGAATATTAAAATGTTAAACTTGAACATTATATAGAGGGTTTGCAAATGAAATAAGAATGGGGGGGGAACCATTTGGGGAGTTCTTCTTCTTTTATATGGTTTTGCTTTTGATTTTTTAGCTGCCTAGGAGTATTTTGGGTTCCAAAGGTATTTGGATTGGAGCAGGTTCCATAAAAGCCCCACCTTGAGAGTCAGCCTTCTGACTTGAGGAAGGCGGCCTAAGTCTTCTGGGGCTGGGTCACCTCTCTCACCCAGTGGAACCAGCCCCAATGTGATGGGAGTAAGAGGAGCTGGCCATAAACCCGTGGCCACCAGCACGTCACTTGAACATCCCTCTGGGCTAGTGGGACCAGCTGATGAGAGGACCTCCTTTGAGACAGCTTCCTAGAAGAGAGGTCTATTGGTAGTTTCTTTTTTTATATATAAATCATTTTTATTAAGTTTTCCATTTTAACAATCCAATCCAATCACATTAAATATTCCAAATTATACATATGCATATCAAATAATCCAAATATTCTGCCAAATTATAATTTTTTTATTGGGACTTCCCATGCTTCATGTTCTCTGATCATCTCATATCTCTACTGCTTTTCATAGTCATTTCCAATAGTTCCTTTAAATCTTCCTGTTGTTAACCTTCCTTCTTTCACGGCCTCTGAGTTATTCCCACAAGCGAGTTGAAGTAAACAATGATATGTTTCTGTGTAAATTTTATGTGTATGATTCCCCTCTGTCCGTGCAGCATCTCCTCACATGCTGGTGTTTATGCCAAATCAACCCAAAGGTCTTTTCACTGCTGGCACCGCCATCTTCCCTCAGTTCCGATGAAGGTTTATTGGTAGTTTCTAGCCAGGATAACTATGCTCCACCCACCACAGTTGGGATGCAGTGATGCTTCTGATTGCCAGTTGCTGGAAACTACCGGATGGGAGATTGCTCTTGTGCTCAAATCCTGCTTGCAGGCTTCCATTAGTGGTGGCACTTGGTTTGCTCCTGCTAGAAGAGGATGCTGGACTAGATGGGGTATTGGCTTGATCTACCAGGATCTTATGTCTTTATGGCATCCTAACCTATCTGACAAGGGATGCGGGTGGTGCTGTGGTCTAAACCACAGAGCCTAGGGCTTGCCGTTTGGAAGGTTGGCAGTTCAAATCCCTGCAACGGGGTGAGCTCCCCTTGCTCGGTCCCTGCTGCTGCCAACCTAGCAGTTCGAAAGCACGTCAAAGTGCAAGTAGATAAATAGGTACCACTCCGGCGGTAAGGTAAACGGCATTTCCGTGTGCTGCTCTGGTTCGCCAGAAGTGGCTTAGTCATGCTGGCCACATGACCTGGAAGCTGCACACCGGCTCCCTCGGCCAATAAAGCACAATGAGTGCCACAACCCCAGAGTCGGTCACGACTGGACCTAATGGTCAGGGGTCCCTTTACCTTTAACCTATCTGACAAGTGATGCGGGTGGTGCTGTGGTCTAAACCACAAAGCCTAGGGCTTGCTGATCGGAAGGTCGGCGGTTCGAATCCCCGTGACGGGGTGAGCTCCCGTTGTTTGGTCCCTGCTCCTGCCAACCTAGCAGTTCGAAAGCATGTCAAAGTGCAAGTATATAAATAGGTACCGCTCCGGCGGGAAGGTAAACGGCGTTTCCGTGCGCTGCTCTGGTTCACCAGAAGCAGCTTAGTCATGCTGGCCACATGACCTGGAAGCTGTCTGTGGACAAACACCGGCTCCCATGGCCTATAGAGCCTATAAAGCGAGATGAGTGCCGCAACCCCACAGTCATCCTCAACTGGACCTAACGGTCAGGAGTACCTTTACCTTTTTTAACCTATCTGACATAGTAGTCAGCGTGGCTTTTCAGGGAAAAAAAGTACTGGGGGGCATTTTTAGAAGATAGACATATTCATATTCAGCTTGTTATAAATATAACATTGATTTCAACTGTTCAGAAGGAAGGGGGCAAGGGAGTTAAAAAATCTTGCAGGCTATGCCAAAGTTTGGGACATGCGAAACCAGCATCTTCGGTTGTGACCTAGTATGCCTCCCTTCCCTGCAAGTAAATAATTTAGCACATGCAATAAGCAGGACACACTGCTGCGCCTCTGACATTAGGATCCGGCAGCAAAGGAGAACTGGGAAGCTTTCTCCTGCTGGGCTTTGTCTGCCTCCTGTTCCATTCACTCACAGCACAGTGTAGCTCTGCACACTGGGACAATCACACCTTGACCGCATGCAAAATGAATGTAATCAGTGCGGAACTCCAGCCTTCCATTTGGTCTCCGGGCTTTAATCAGAGGAGAAGGGGGGAGCGAAATGCTAAAAGCATTTATTCTGCATTTGGCATTTGCAACAGATGTTCGCTTGGGCGGATGGGAAGTAGTCACTTACGATATGTGCCTTGCTGGACCTTTCAAAAGAAGGTTTGTTCATTTTTCTGTGTGCTGGGATGCCATCTTATTTTCCCCCATGTTCCTCCTTCCCCTATGGGGAATCAGCAAAAGACTCACATTGCGCCGTCAAGCAAATGATCCTGTGAAACATTCTCCTTAAGTAGGACAAAGTTGGGAGAGGAGGAAAGCAGATGGGCGGGCAACAAAACATTTTAGTCATATTGGATGAGATCACAGACTCAACAGAATAGATAGAAATTTTGTTATTGTTGTTAGTTTAACAGAATGCCACCTGTAGCATTCATATTTCACATAATGTCTGATGCTGTACTGTTTTTAATATTCAGTTGGAAGCTGCCCAGAGTGGCTGGGGAAACCCAGCCAGATGGGCGGGGTATAAATAATAAATTATTATTATTATTATATTATCAGTTGGCAGCATGCATCTTCGACATCACACATGTGCCATCTTCATATTATTATCGTTGCGGCTGTTGTTCGTGTGCCTTCGATGTGAAGTTTAAGAGCATGGGTTCCTGCCCCAAGGAGCTTACAGTATAGCATCCATCACAAAGCAGACAACTGAGGAAGGGCAGGAAGGAAGGGCAGTCAGTTCAGCAGGCTGTGATGCGCATGGGGACTGCAGAGTGAAAATGGCTACTATTGCACACCTCCTGGATTGGGATGTATGTCTTCAAGTTTAACAATGTTATTTTAGTACAGGGGCGAGGAGTCTTCAGTCTGTAGGCCAAAGTTGGCCCACCAGAGGGTCAAAGTTAGACTGCAAAGCCATTCCTCACCCCCCCTCAAATGACACCCACCCATCAGCTGAGGCCATATGATCAGCTGGAGGACAGGGCTAAATTCTGTGTTGGCTGCACACTCCTCTTACCAGCAGGGAATAAGTGCACAGCCAAGATGGTGGGTTTTAACTCCCCACTTGTCAGCTGATAAACAAGGAGTTCAATCCTGCTCAGTTTGGCAGGATCTGAACCTTCCTTTTAGCAGCACCTTTGGGGTTTTAAAGCACCTTGCGCCTGATGTCATTATGAGGTCATTTGATTGACAGGTGGGTGAGGCAGATCCTGATCAGAATCTGGCCCCTGGAGCCAAAAAGGTTCCCCAGCCTTGTTTTAGGAAGAGGGTCCTGGAATTTCACAGACAAATTAATTGTCAATGCCGGCTTTTCAAGGAAAACTCCACAGCAATTTTCAGTGAGTGATTCTAAAGGTTTGACATGGTAGATAGTTATTACACAGCCATGATAAGGAGACCTGTAAATGTTTTGGGCTTCTTCTTTTTTCTTTTCTTTTTTCTTTTTGCCCTTCTTTTTCAAAGTTGAGTTATAGTGTTGACATTTAGTATTTCAGTTCATCTGCCAGCTCCTTCGTCTGTACAGAACAGCCAGGCAATAAATTAAAGTAGACTTTTTCTACACTAAATTTTTCTTCAGAATGGGAAGATTTTTCTTCCCTTAAAAAAATGAAATGAATTAGCAGAGTTAGCTTGACAGGAGTCAAAGCGGCAGGCTTTGTGCAGAGCTAAAGGTTGTCATTTCAGTTGTTTACAATGAAGTGGTACGTACTGATACTTAGTGGGGAAGTGGTTTTCTGTTTCATTTTTGACACTTCACGAGTCCTTATGTGTTATTTAAAAAATGCATCTGAGTTAGATACCGTAGGTCTGATGATACCAGTGTTTGTCACTATTGGTAATGATGGGTTTCACAACAAATAAACTGGGAACTGGAAATCTTTTGGAATACAGAGAAACATGCGGTTCCCACAATAGCCAGCCAGAGCTTGAGTACTACTATTAGGAGAGAGGGAGAGATTTTACTCTTTATCTACCATCTCCACACCATGAATAATTGTATTCACCTCTATCATTCCCACCCTCCCCTTATTTGCCAGTTGCTTGGAGGCTTCAAATCATGCAGGGGGGGAAGAAGGGTAGAGGGAATTAATGTATTTAGTTACTGCTTCTGTGTTTGGGTTCTGCTTGCCAGTTTCCTACAGACGTCTCGTTGGCCACTGTGAGAGCAGGATGCTAGATTATATAGGCCCTTGGCCTCATCTAACAGACTCTTCATAGGCCCTTTTGTTCTCACCTTTTTCTAAACTGAAAACCCTCAAATGTTGTAACCTCACATATACAATTTCTCCCTCTCTCCCTGCCTCCCTCTCTTGTATCTCCCTCTCCCTTTCTTGATTTCAGAGTAGCAAACACAAGGTTATTCAATTTTATGATCTCAAAAGCTTTGTGAGTTAGGTTACGCTGAGTGATAGGAACTTTGCTCAAGGGATCCTTTCTGCTGGTAAAGCTGCACATTGGCTTCCATCGATAATGGAGGCCATCGTGGGACTCAGGCATCATGGCATCGTCTGGGGACATTCATTCCCAGTTTCCCATTGTGGAGGACTGTTTCCTGGACCTAGGATCCACTCATAACCGTTTTTTTTTTCCAAGCATGGATCAATGCATGCAAGGCAATGCCTATCACATCCTAGAGCAGGGGTGGGGGAGTTTTTCAGCCTGGGGGGCCACAGTTCCTTCTGGGACCACATGCCAGGGGTGGGTGGGGGCCAGAGGACAAAGTAGGTGGAGCAATAAATGTGAATTCTACCTTTGTACAGTAAGGTAGTTTTTTCACATCCACACATCCTGCTCCGTCCAGACAAGCATTATCAGAGTTCAAGGGGACATTCTGGCAAGGGCAGTGTGTGCTTTCCTTCAACGCTTCAATCTTCAGGTAACTTGGTTAGATTCCTTGACTATTTGAATCAAGCGGGAATCTCCAAATTTAAAATTTAGATTGTTTTGCATCGGAATCTTTAGATTTTGATTTAAACAGCTGCTTAGGTTTTGACTCTCCCTCCCCAATTTTTATTTGCCACTACAGGTGGAATTTGGTAATTGACAGCTCAAGCACATTCCAAACTTCTCTGTGAGTTTCTTTTCTCTCTCCCCCCTCCCCACACAGACCCTCCCCTGGCAGATGAACCTGGTGCTTAGTAGGAAACAAAAGTTCAAGTTGGGTCAAGTCCCTCAACAGAAAACTGAATTTATTTTCTGACACAACGAGATTAGTGGATACTTCACAAATCCCCAGTCCACCCTCTCCATCCTTTCACTCTAATGAGTTTAGAATGCGATAATGATGCCGTGAGAATTCTTATGAGTTCTGATGGGGGACGAAGAATTTCCAAACTCGGCCTGCAAATGAGGTCTGTGCCATAAACTGCAGCCATCCATCAAACGGAAGGTGCCTGCGCCTCATAAAAGGCTGTTTAGGCAGAGTCAATCAAACGGACATTAGTAGAGCCCGGTGGTATTAGGCTGTCCTTCAGAGGCATGGGAAGAAAGGGAGAACAGGACTGCGGCACTCTAAATGAGATACATTTATTCATAGCCTCAGACTTTCTGAAAAATTTGGATGAAGCACAAAGAGGGCATGCCATGCAAAACATTAATGGTATTTGCAATAGGACATAGGCAAAATGATATCATGGTATTGAGAAGGGTAGTGGCATCGGCTATGCATGCAGAAGGTCCTCAGCATCTCCTTGTAGGGCAGGGAGAGATCCCCGAATGACACCCCAAAGAGTCCCTCCCAGTGCAGACAAGATTGAGCAAGATGGGTCATTTGGTCTGAGTCGGTTCCAGACAGCTTCCTATGTTCCTAAGTCTTAATGGCTGGGGCATCGCTCCGTGGTAGAGGATCTGCCCAGGTTCAAGACCCACCATCTCCAGGAAGGGCTTGAGGAGGCTTCAGCCTCAAATGCTGGAGAGCAACTGCCATTCAGTGTAGACAATATTGAGCTTGAGGATAATCCGCGAACAGAAAGAGGAGGAATACCAAGAAGACTGGGTGAATTTTAAAGACTATTTAGCTAAATATTGTAATATAAGATAGTTGAGAAGGTTCTTGAAAGTCCTAAACAGGCCCAGGATAACAATAAGAATGTGGTATAGCAATATGGATTTAAGACAATAAGAAAAGAGTTGAATATGGTTAATTGAAGGAACTATGTTTGGGAGAACTGTTACAAGATGATATAACGAAATTCAGTTAGGGGGATTTGAGGAAGTCATGTAACAATGGAATTTAAAATGAATATAAGAAGAAATATGTGTTTTTATTTTTTAGTATTATAATGTGTTTTGTTTTGTGTGTTTTATATGTTATATTTGTTATAAATGTGGAAAACTAATAAAAAAATTGGGGGGAAAAATATTGAGCTTGAGGAACCCAAGCTGCTGCTGCTGTTGTCCATCCATCTCAGGAGACAACGGAGTTGTGCGCCTTTGAGGGTAAAGCCAAACTGTTGGAAGGTTACAGCACCTACTGTAGCTGTAGAGACTGATATGGGAGAGGCATATTTTGTTGCAGATGAAGGAATTCAGTTTTGCTGTTACAGGTCCACAATGGCATTTCTTCTCTCTGTATTCCATCTCTGGTCACTGTTGTGGACACACAACCTGACTGCCTGTCTCCTGGCACTATGATCATCTGGAAGGGATTCCCACACAGTGGGGTTGATGTTGCCATCCTTCATGTCACATCTGAAACATCCTTTGTCCCTATATTCTTACCTATCAAAGATAGTGGTCAGTTGCTCACTCCGCTTAAAAAATAGCTGTGTCGAAACCACAAGGCATGGGCCTCTGCCATTTGCAGAAATGTGAGTTAAACCACAGAGCCTAGGGCTTGCCGATCAGAAGGTCAGCGGTTCGAATCCCCGCAACGGGGTGAGTTCCCGTTGCTCGGTCCCTGCTCCTGCCAACCTAGCAGTTCGAAAGCACGTCAAAGTACAAGTAGATAAATAGGTACTGCTCCAGTAGGAAGGTAAACGGCGTTTCCATGTGCTGCTCTGGTTCGCCAGAAGCGGCTTAGTCATGCAGGCCACATGACCCGGAAGTTGTACGCTGGCTCCCTCGGCCAATAAAGTGAGATGAGCGCTGCAACCCCAGAGTCGGCCACGACTGGACCTAATGGTCAGGGGTCCCTTTACCTTTACCTTTACCTTTACTACCTTTCCAGTATGCACTTGAATCTCTCTATTCTGTACTTTATGGCTTCAAAATGTGATAGGCCAATCATGCAGTGTTTGGGGACACTCCTTTTCATTCTGCTGAGGGGGTGGGGTGAAGCGGGACTTCTGCCCCAAAGCCCTGTCCTATGACATAAGTAGCTGCAGTGTGAGGTTTGAGGAGACACTGGCTGTGAAGTTCTCTGGGCCACATCTGCACCATCCTGGTGCTGTAACACCCCAACCCCACCCCAGAGCCCACTTCAGTATGGCAGCGAGCAAGAAGCATCAGTGAGGTTGGGTGAAAACAACTGGCCACCTAGCACTGGAAGGGAATGTTTTGGAAAACCGGGGCGAGAAGCATTATGGGTAAATGAAAATGGGAGTCACAACTTTACATTTTCCAGTCCAATTTGAGTCTTGCAGCTTTTCGGTGGGGTAGATGATGCTTATCACAGGGAAGGTTTTGTGTATTTCTGGCATAGACACCTCAGTACAGTGGTACCTCGGGTTACATACGCTTCAGGTTACATACACTTCAGGTTACAGACTCCGCTAACCCAGAAATAGTACCTCGGGTTAAGAACTTTGCTTCAGGATGAGAACAGAAATTGTGCAGCGGTGGCGTGGCAGCAGTGGGAGGCCCCATAGCTAAAGTGGTGCTTCAGGTTAACAACAGTTTCAGGTTAAGAACAGACCTCTGGAACAAATTAAGTACTTAACCTGAAGTATCACTGTATGTAGCGACACGGGTGGCGCTGTGGGTTAAACCACAGAGCCTAGGACTTGCCGATCACAAGGTCGGTGGTTTGAATCCCCGCAACGGGGTGAGCTCCCGTTGCTCGGTCCCTGCTCCTGCCAACCTAGCAGTTCAAAAGCACGTCAAAGTGCAAGTAGATAAATAGGTACCACTCCAGTGGGAAGGTAAACAGCTTTTCCGTGCACTGCTCTGGTTCGCCAGAAGTGGCTTAGTAATGCTGGCCACATGACCCGGAAGCTGTACGCCGACTCCCTCGGCCAATAAAGCCAGATGAGCGCTGCAGCTCCAGAGTCGGTCACGACTGGACTTAATGGTCAGGGGTCCCTTTACCTTTACCTTTAGCACTGTACGTGGCTCTCAGAACCAGTCTTCCTGAATTCTAAATTTGCAGGGTTGAGTGTATGCATCGCTTCCCGACCTGGAGACTGGCAAATGGTAACATTTCTGTTGTATCAGCCTCATATGAAACTGCATTTGCTCCCAAATTGCAAGAGTAGTTGAGCCAGAGGAGAAGTGGGGGGGGGGGGGAGCGGGTGACGAGAGAATATGGTGTCTTTTCAAAATTTTGCCGGATGATTGCTAAACAACCCCAGTGGCGTTTCTTTCCTTTAAATTACAGCACGAGAAGATTAAAGGTCCCTATGAAAGAGACATCTTTCTCCAAAGCCTCCCCCTGCCCCTCATGTTTAATGTATTTTCCTTGTGGTTGGAGATTGGACCGACTGAAATATGTTTATTAGCCCCGTGAGAGTAAAGGTTAAAAGGCTTGTTTCTCATTCAAATGTTGTCGGGACTCTCGGATTTAATTTTCACAATACAATAAAACCGAGATTTGCTTTTCTCTCCCTCCCCTCCTTTTTAAAACCTTTTCTTTGCACAGGGAATGTCAGTTTTGCTGCCAAAGAATCCTCTAGCATCTGTTTTGGGGTGCCCAATCTTTCTCCTGTGCAGTCGATGTTTTAAAATAAATAAAAGGAAGGAAATCCTCTTTGATTGCTTTGCTTGATCTCGAGGCTAAATGGGAATCTAAATGCAGGGGCAAATGAACAATAAGAGTTTTACTGGCCAGCTGCCCAGAAGCCCCCATCCATCCGAGATTGGCTCTCTCTTTCTTGATATTTTCTTCTTTGTCATATAAGATAGCTAGATGTGAGTTTGTTTCAGAGACACTGCAAGGAACTTAAACAGCAAAGGCATAATACTGCATAGGAATGGATGGAAATTCAGGCTGGTGAGAAAATTCAGAGAATGGGTGGCTGTGCTCTCATCATTTTGTGGTATGTCCTTCTAAGCCTTGTAAACCAGATGTAGATAAACTGTGGCCTTCTGCTCTTTCTGGTCCTTGGGCCACACTGCCCCTACTTCATCCCCTCCGTGAGTGTTTTTTGCGCCTTGCCGTAATGTCTTCTTGAACGCTAATCATGCATCTTGCTGCTGCCAATTCTGTTCATTATTATTATTGAACAAATTTATAGACCCAGTTCATAGAATAACACAACTGAAGTGGTGTGCAAGACTGAAAAAAGAACGGAAACACAAGTTCTCAAAACAATAAGATCATTTCAACCAACTCTGAAAACAACAAAACCATCTCCATAAATTCTAAAAAACACACACAAATAAAATAATGTCCTCAGATATACAATTGCTCCATAAATCACAGGGTCACATCTCAGTGAATGCCTTGTTAAAGGGGGAAAAATGTGTTCAGTAAGCACTTAAACATCATGACATGACATGCCTGCCTAATTTCAGCTGGTGAATTTGGTGTGTGTATGTGAGTATTTTGATGACTGAAGGTGTGTCCACATGTTTCAAGATGTGGGGAACTTAAAGAGTGGGGGCAGTTAAAAAAGGAGAATGGATCTTAGCTCAGACCAGCAGAGCATAATGTTCACATAATATTCCTCAAGTGGGTTTGGATCACCTGATTACCAAGGGCAACATGGATGAGTTCCTCATCAACGGTGCATAGGTTGGCTACCTGGAGTCAACATCTACCTTGCCACCGGTGGTAGATCTGAGAGCCCTACCATCTCTACTGTGGCCCACCACTACTTAGGACCGCAACAGGCACAGCATCCGGCTGAGCAGGCTGAACAATGGGCATTATGTGCATTTTCATGAATTGAATAGACTGAAATACCATGAGGACATGGAGATTGTGCATATGAACTTAGAAGTGCTTGGCTTGTTGTTTTTTTAAGTTGCTATTTTGTTAATATTTTTAATATTGTTTTATAGATGCTGTATTGATTTATGAATCACATAATGTGACTTTTGCTCTCATTGTGGTTTTGCTCTAATTGTGATGTTTAGCTTAATTTATTTAGTTGTTGCTTTGTTAAAAGTGTTTCATAGATTGTAATTGTTTAATGGATTATTTGTTCATTATTTTATATGATTTATGCTTTACTTATGATGCTCCATTGAGCTTGATTGTGTTATTTTTATTTATGGTTTGTAAGCCACTTTGGGATCCATTTGAAAGAAAAGCAACATGGAAATACAATCAATCAATCCCACCTTATGATGTAGCCACTTTTGACTGACTTTCATCCTCACCCGCAGAATGCCTTGGAAATTATGGCATCTGGTAGACCACATTCTTCCCAATCCTTCCAACAACCCTAGGACTTAGGCTACTTGTTGTTGTTGCATTGTTCTAAACCACTGAGCTTCTTGGGCTTATAGATCAGAAGGTCGGTGGTTTGAATACCCGCAACAGAGTGAGCTCCCATTGCTCTGTCCCAGCTCCTGCCAACCTAACAGTTCAAAAGTACGCCAGCACAAATAGATAAATAGGTACCACTGCATCAGGAAGGTAAACAGCATTTCTGTGCACTCTGGTTTCCATCACAGTGTTCCGTTGCACCAGAAGTGGTTGAGTCATGCTGGCCACATGACCCAGAAAGCTGTCTGTGGACAAACACCGGCTCCTCGGCCTGAAAGCGAGATGAGTGCCACAACCCCATAGTCACCTTTGACTGGACTTAACCGTCATGGGGTCCTTTATCTTCTCAGGCATTTGGAAGTGGGAAGGAATAGCAGGTACTTGGGGCATTCTGGGTGGCCAAAAAGTGGGAAGATTTTGAGACTTTAGAAGCTGCCACTGTCAGCTGCACATTTTACAAAATTCTCTCCGCAATTGCCTCCACACAGCCCAAACTTTTAGCTGAGCACCAAATATTCCATCTGTGTGGTGGAATGTCCAACCTCTGACTGTACTGTCAAAATAACGTTCTGGGCCGATCTCAGGGATCGCAGCTGCACAAAGGTTGAAGACAGCCTCTTAGGAATGCAGGGCCCAAGCTGTTAGGCTGCGAAAGAGGCCTTTCAAGCCCCCATCAAAGCTTTTCGAGTGTGAATCCCCCTACCCCCCAGCTAATCAGCTGTTAAGGGAATAAAAGTGTCTTGACAAGGGCACAGGGTACGAAAACTGTAGATTGCCGTGAATATGACAATGCGCTTCACATTTTCCCTCTGATGACATAAAGCAACATGTTCTTTCTGCGCAGCCAAGCTGGTGGGAAGAAAGGAGGGCGGCAGGAGAAACCCAAGACAACAAAACAAGCTCTAATGCATTTCTGATTGCGCCTGTGATGGAATAATACACATGGCATATGTCAGCCCTTCCGATGCCATCATTTGTAACACCTGGCCCAAAATAGCATCCTTTTATAGTAATAGACACATTATTAAATGCATCCTGCTTATAAAGGCACCAGGGTGACTGACAGATCCAGACACCAACATGCCAGCATAAGGCAGGAAGGGTCCCGCTAATAAACCCTTGATTTAGTT
This sequence comes from Podarcis siculus, assembly GCA_034642415.1. Classification (NCBI taxonomy): domain Eukaryota; kingdom Metazoa; phylum Chordata; class Lepidosauria; order Squamata; family Lacertidae; genus Podarcis; species Podarcis siculus. The sequence continues at coordinate 11,139,575 of JAXCMG010000039.1, forward strand.
CTCTTATAGCTACCAAGAAAGTATGTTAGATTTTGATGCCTGCAACAGTCTCTGTGCAAATGAAGCTGCCTTCTAATGAGTCTTGCTGAGCCCTAGTGGTTCGGCGCCACATTAGTGGGGGAACCTCGGGGCCTCATTCTCTTCTGGGAAAGCTCTCAGGGGCCACATGCGCATGGCAGGAGAGGCAGAGGCATAGCTGTCAACTTACAGATTTGAAAATAAGGGACCAGCAGCCTTGAAAATAAGGGACCAGCAGCCAAAATAAGGGACCTGCAGCCTCACCTGTTCCAGGCACTCCAGTCTTCCTGCCCTCCTGCAGTCTGGTCAAACTCATGCTGGATAGCTTCGAGAACACTGTCCAACCAACTTTGTAACCAGAGGTTCAACTGAATAGAATCTGAATCACATGCACCACAAGGCCTATACAGCCTCAACTTAAGATGGCTCCCTGGCCTGGCTTTGCACTGCAAAGTTTGCAGCAGCACGTGCAACAAAATGGCGTCCAGCATTCAAAAAACCCCTCAGCTTGCATTAACTAGCCACACACAAGGCATGCAAGCTCCACCCCCCAGTCGTTCTTAGACTTCTTATTAGGTGAGCAACACAGCCAAGCAACACAGTTGGAGCCTCCCTCCTCCCTGGCTGGCCAGCAGGGAGGGAGGGAGGGAGAGGAGCTGCTTCCTTTGAAATTTAAGGGACATTTAAGGGATATCCATCAATAAGGGACAGCAGCGGGACATGGCACTGGAATAAGGGACTGTCCCTTCAAATAAGGGACACTTGACAGCTATGGGCAGAGGCAGAAGTGGGTGCAAATTTTACCTTAGTACTTGCAGGCTAGCTTTAGCACACACTGACACATTCCCCTCCACCTTCTATTCAGGCAAGGAAGAAGCACAATTAGTGTTTAAAGACACATTCCAGCCAGGCAAAAACACTCCAGGAGGGTGAAAAGCAGTACTTATAAGGGGCGTGGCCTGGATAGAGGGATGTGGCTGTGGAGGTGTCAACGATTCATATTAGTATTTTTGTGTGTGGACAAGTCTGCCTCTTTCTGCATTCTTGTAGAATTAACTCCCTCGTGCTTTTGGCAACACAGAAAGCATTTGTAAGATCTCGATCTTTTACCGTGGCAGCACCTACCACTTCGGAAGTGCCTATTGATACCCCTTCCCTGTTCCCTTTTCAGCACCTGCTTAAAACATTCTTGGTTTGGCGAGCAAACCCAGATGTTTAGAAAGTTGGTGGGAGTTTTCGTCTGTTTTTAGTCTATTGCTATTTTAACTCGAGAAAGTTTTAAATTATTGTTGTTAATTGTTCTTATTGATAGTTTTATTTTTTTCTGTAAATTGCTTTGAGGTTTGTTTGTTTTTTACAATCAAGCCATATTTAAATGTTAGGAAATAATAAATAAACAAACCTCCATTTCTTCCTCCCCTTTGCTTTCGGACCCTGCACCAGATAGTGAACATGGGCTTTGTGATGAACTCTACTCAGCTGGATTTGGAGCTGGCTTGGTATTTTTCAGGAGTTTTCTCAGGGAGTCTTCAGAAAGAGCTTTCCAATAGTAATGCCCCCTGCCCCACCCCACCCGGGTTGGCACATTATATCAGCCAAGAAGCACTGAGAACATCAGGATGCCCAGACCTGCAGGTTGTTCGCAACGATTGCACCTTCTCCTCACCTCACCCAAATAACTCAGCTCCAGCTGTGGCTTTATTGGGAGGCATCTGCAGATGGCTTCCTGCCTCCCTGCTGACCTCAGCTGCATTGCTTTTCAGGAGAGCACTGGGATGCCTGGACCTGCAGGGAGTTGCTGAACGTGGCAGCTGGTGACGCCTGAGCTCCCAGGGCGCTCTCCTTGCCTCAGCAAACAGCAAAGCCCTTTTCTAACAAGCTTGGCTCCCAGGGACGGCTGGAATAGTAATTGTCAAATGTACAAAGGAGCAGACTAAGGGCGGTGTGCATACAAGGGCCACATTCATGCCATACCTTTAAAAGCACTATGGTACCACAGCGGGTGGCGCTGATCAGGGCTTGCTGATCAGAATGTTGGTGGTTCGAATCCCCACGACAGGGTGAGCTCCCGTTGCTTGGTCCCTGCTCCTGCCAGACTAGCAGTTCGGAAGCACGAAGTGCAAGTAGATAAATAGGTACCACTCCGGCGGGAAGGTAAATGGTGTTTCCATGCGCTGCTCTGGTTTGCCAGAAGTGGCTTAGTCATGCAGGCCACATGACCCAGAAGCTGTACAACAGCTCCCTCGGCCAATAAAGCGAGATGAGCGCCACAACCCCAGAGTCATCTGTGACTGGACCTAATGGTCAGGGGTCCCTTTACCCTTTACCACTTTAAATAGTTGTGGTTTTCCCCGAAGAATTCTGGGAGCTGTAGTTGGTTAAGTGGGTCGTTAGCTGTAGTTGGTGCTGAGAGTTGTTAGGAGTATAAACAGATAATTAAATAAAACAAGCGAGTAACCATCCCCAGTGGGGTTTAACAATCAGACCCTTTTCATAGGGAACTCTGGGAATTGTAGGAAGAGATATAGGGGTCTCCTAAGTACTCTCAGCATCCTTCACACGCTACATTTCCCAGGATTCTTTGGGGGGGGGGAGCAAATGGAGTATCATAATGCTTTAGATGTATGTTGTGAATGCAGCCTAAGGCTTACTCAGGAAAGTAATGAACATGACTAACTTAGGTCCATTCAATTCAGTAGGTCTGCTTTGAGTAAAACGTAGCTGAGTAACACTCTTGAGTATTCAGCCTACCTTTGACATACATCCTGTAGTGTGAAATATGGATGGGGGCTGGAATTGGATTCAGTCAGCATTTAAAGGTTAACCCGCCCCCTCAGTTGGCACTTTTTGAAACAATCCACTAACTGATAAACATTTGAAATCCACACCTTTTTTTGAATTCTGAAGTCCAGCCAAATAATGTGTACAAAAATGCCTATGTTAAGGTGAGGTATGCATGAAAATGTGTTTGTTAGTGAAAATAACATACAAAAAAATGTATTATATAAGGGAATGTTGTATACAAATATGTGGATATTGAGAGAAGTCCCAATGTATGGAAGAGTTTAAAATGCTGATGAACCTTTTTTTAAAAAAATAATCACAAGCTGATGTGGAAACGTGGAGAAACTGAGAACAATGGAAAGTGAAAAGACTTGCCCATCCCTCTTTTGAAATATCCTTTGTGCTGCTTTTGTTTGCCAGTGGAGGGGAAGTCACTAACTAGATGGGTAACAACCTAGGAACCAAATGCACACCACCTTAGGTTCTGGGATGGAAGAAAGGTGGGGAGAACACTAACACTGCTACTGCTAATAAGTATTTAAACTGAATCATAAATTGGATTAAAATGTCACAGTTCCAGCAATGTTTCTTAAGTCCCAGCGATGTCTGTGACAGAGATTTAGGCATTTGCTTAACGCTTCAAAAGGCTTCAAATGCCATTACATGTGCCTACATTGTACCCATTGTTACTTTTCCTTAAGATGCTGTATCAGGGGTGGGAAACCTTTTTTCAGTCCAATGACCACATTCCCCCACTCAGCATTGGTTGGGGCTAGATGTAAAAAGAGACAGTGCATCAGATGGGACACTTAATCTTGTAAAGAAAGTTGTGCAAAAGTTGGAGTTTTCCACACAAATACACACACACACACACACACACACACACACACACACACACACTGCAATTGCACCATCCTTCCTCCAGGCAAGGAAGAGTTCAAGGATGCATTCCAGCCACCCAATTGTCCCATTTTAAGTGGGACGTCCTGGATTGAAAGAAGCAGCCCTGACTTCTGATCCTAATCCCAGGTGCCCTGTGTTGGCTCCCATGCTCTGGTTGCGCTAGAGCACGGGGCCCAAAGACGGTGTGTGGTTTTTTTGTGTGGTTTTTGTTCCATGCAAATTAATTGGTTCCCACCAGAGCATAGGATAAAAAAAAAATAAAATAAATGGAAGTGAAACCTACCTTGCCCCCGTCGCTACTCTTCTCACACCTTCTTCCCTGGCACTTCTGGCTTCCAGAAGTACTTCTGTGGTGCTGGTGGAGGTGGCAGGTGAAGGGCGGGGGAGAGCAATGTGAGCGAATGAGCATATAGATGGGGGGAGTGCTGAGATTTGGTGGGTGAACAAAGGAGTGTGGAGATAGGGCTAGCAGGTAGCACTGAGATTGGGTGGGTGGGTGGGTGGGTGGGTGAACTAAGGAGCACGGAGATGGTGTGGTCAGGATGGAGTGGTGTGTGTGGGTGTGTGTCCCGCTGTCAGGAACTGGGCAGAGGAGGAATGGTGGAGATTGCCTCCCCAACCTGACCCTTCCAGGGAGGAGGAAGAGGAATACAGTATAGATTTACAACAGGGGTTTGAGGGAGGTAGCAGCTCAAAGGCAGGTGAGGGGGGAAAGCTGGGAAATCATGGGAGAGCCGGAACAAGACCCTGCTGACATGTTGTCATTAGAAAGCATTCCAGACCCTCCATCTCCCAGAACCCAGCAAGCCTTAAAAGTAGGAGAGCAAAGAGCTCAAAGACAGAGGGCATATAGCAGCACCCAAAGAAGTGATGAATGAGGAAGGGGGAGAAACGAGGGTGTGTGTGGAGATTCACTCGGGACAACACCATTATCCAAGAGTCTGGGTTCTATAGCCTCTCTCTGTAAAGATTGAAATAAAAATGGACAGTAAGAAACTTTCCCTTGTCTTTATACTTTCCTGGGCAACCAGTCAGGAGCCATTGACAGCATCCTGACACCCACTTTGCCCTCCTGGAATGTTGGAACATATGCAGCCAGGGATAAGCACTCAAGGAGTGTGTAGTCCATGTGACAAGGTGCGGCATGGGGAGAGTCTCATATGTCCAACAGTGAGGCCTGGAGGACCACATTTGCACCCCAAATGTCTGAGGTTCTCGATGTCTGCACTGTACAACGGAAGAATCTGTTTCTCTCTTACTTTGTTCTTCTGTGTTGATTCCTGGCCAAGCGAGACAAACTGATGCAAGATGGATGCAGCCAGATTTCTCCTCCTCCCTGCACCCCGTCCTTCCAGTGAACCTGACTTTCCTGTTCAGATGTGTAATTTCTAGGCTGTGTGTTTTTGTCATAAGTCCAAATGAGTTTCAAAGCAGCTGTGGAGAAATCCAACCTGAATGAGGAACTCCACCGAGTGTGCTGCTAAATAAGGCTGCTGTTGATTATACGATGAGACCCAGCTTCCTGCCAGCATAAAAGGTGCTGCATTTCTCATTTCCATTAATATTGCAACCTGCTACCACCTGTCACTGCAGAATTTAGATTAGGCTTTGTTGTTCATCTGGGCAGTAATATGAAAGAGTAATCCCTGCAAGACGTCACAATGGAGAGGAACGGGAGAGGGATGTCTAGATCAGAGGCAACCAACTTCTGCTCGCTTAAGGGTCACTCTGTTCTCCCAATAGTACTGGAAGTATGTATTGTCCCAGAAAACTGACGTCCTCTTGAGTGGCCAAGCCCCATCTCGATAGTCAAGGCTTGACAGTCAAGCATTATGGAATACATTATCCCAGGCTTGAAGTGCAAAATCCAAAAGATGACCAGGGTATTAAATGGGTGGGATCCATAGCGACCCTTACACTTATGTAAGTGAAGGCATCTGCTCACAGAAGAGGAGGGGTGGGATTTTTACCAGCTTCCCCTCTCCCATGCTGATCTCATTTCCTGTCCCCCCATCAGCCCCAGAGAGTCAAGGGACTCAGACCTTCCTGAGAAGGGTGGGCAGTTAAAAGAAGGGGTTCAAGTGGAAATGGCAAGAATCTCCTTTCCTCCTCCTCCTCCATTAGTGGACCCCTCCAGTGGTTCACAAGACAGTGAGAACACCAACTGGATTCTCCCCAATACCTCCCTCTAGAATAACAGCTTATTGCACACGGGGCAGGGGGATTTCTGCAGCGGAGAAGGCATGATTCAAAGAAAGGGTTAAAGGCTTGCTCCTGGATATATTTAATATGCAGGAGTTTTTAAAGCTGAACTGTAATGACCAATGGGAGAGATGCTTCCAGTTTGAAGGAGAAACTTGGGGGGGAGCAGGTGTTTAAATTCTTCCTTGCACCATTTTCATAACCAAATACCACCCCTAGGCAATATTTGCACCAGTATCCCCTCCCCCCAGGTGTCCAATGACAACTGTGTGTGTGTGTGAAAAAATATGTCTGGGGAAGAGTTTTAACCCCTATCCCATGCTGCTACTCATTTATTCGTTCCAGGGCATTCTGGGGTGGGATGGCAGCCCTCACAGACAGCATTTTGTTGAAGGAAGCCACTCCCCTCCCAATGCCGCAGAAGCATACAATGCCCAGGAAGTTGAGGGTGAATTAAATGGTGGCCATTCAGGACCAGCTGCAGGAGTGAGCTCTGCTGCTGGACAGAGGCAAGCCATTCCCTTCCAAATGGTACCAATCCATACTCATTTGTCCCTCCAAAGGTTTGTTTTGGAAGAAATGAAAATAGAATCCACATGTTCTCCCTTCTGAAACAAACCTGTACACTAGAATCCGTACACTTAGGAACATAGGAAACTGCCTTATATATTTATAAATAAAACTATTGATCCACCTGGCTCAGTACTGCCTACAAGGACCGACAGTGGCTCTCCAGGGTTTTGGAGCGTGGGACCTCACAGTCCTACCTGGAGATGCTAGAGAGTGAACTAGGACCTTCTGCCTGAAAGCAGATGCTCTACCACAGAATTGTAGCCCTTCCCCTACCACAGAGATTTGAGGTAAAGCTGTTAGAATTCCTGCTCCATGGTTGCAGTCATGGGATTTTGTCTATCACACGTCGGTGTATGTTTTGACTCCACAAAGTGGGAAGTGACGGAGACAGGATGTTTGTGTTACTGTGTCCCGTGAAGTGGGACTATTGTCCTTTGTTCCTTCTCTTTGCTGTCTGATGCTAGAGAGAGAGGGAGCCATGTTGCAGTGCTCCATGTGTGTTTATATGTAAATAAAGTAGATTAGTCAAAATGCTGAGTTGCTGAGGTCTGTTACGCAAGCTGCAAAGACTCTGCGGATCCCTAAGTGTGCCAATGTCAGTTGGCATCGGTCGCTGTGATGTTTGGGCAGAAGAAAGCTTTTGAAGCTCCCTAACAATTGACCAGGAGGGGGAGAACATGCCAGTCAGGCATGTATCTCAGCCAGGGTCCTACTCAAGTGTAGGATGAGCTCCTGACAAAAGCCACATCCTACACAGGTGTCTCTGTGTGTTTATGTGCAGGGCCAGATTAAGATATTTTCCTGCCCGAGGAAAAGAGCAAGATGGTGGTGTTGCCACCACAATCCAGGCATGGAGACCTTAGACCATTGCCCCACTGTGCTCAATGTCAGGGTTGCCCTGTTTTCATGCAGCAAACCCAAGCTAGGTGAAATGTAAACCAAGGCTTGCAAGATTTCCGAATGTCAAAGGACAGAGGTGGAATTTCTTCTTGGAGAGTGGAGAGTGTGAAAAGGTGGCTGCCCTCTTTGTTAAATGATTCAGGGCTACAGAGAAGCATGCGTAATTAATAAAGCAAGGCCATAACAATCCATCTTGCTGCAGCAAGCTCTTACACCCCAGCCATTAACGGAGATAAGCCTTTCCCTTTCCAACTGAGCCCATTGTCATGAAAAGGGCGGAAGCTGGACATTGATGGAGAGATGAATTGCCTCGCTGTGCTCAATGGCTCAGAGTCATCATTAAACCTCCACAGATCAATTATGTCTCCCCTTAGTTTATTAATGACACTCTTATCTAGTTTTAATTCCAGGGCACTAATATTTAAGGAAGATGTTCCACTGAATATAATAGGCCATTGGAAAGACACAGCTTCAGTCATTTTTGCCAATTATTCCCCAAGAGGTTTATATAGCAGAAGATATTAGATAAGGCCACCAGTCCTTTGTTAGGCTGATCTGTTAACAAGAAACTTTCATCCCTCAGTTCTTTGCCCGTATGGCTCTGTGTAATGGCAGACACGTATGTTGGGTAAATCAATTTCTTCTACTTTTGAAGACAGTATAATTTGGAGGTTTACATTTCACTCTACATTTCTGTGCCTTAACTGTACAAGCCTGGACACTGGCATTAGGCACAGGAACCACATCCTGCAAATCTCCTCTATTACTATACCAGCATTTGGCCCTTAAGGCTGCAGATGAAATTTTGGGAAATGTCTAGACAGTGTGTGATGACATTACAAAAGATAGAGGCCATGCAGATTGTCTTCCAGTGGTCAAGCAGTGGGTGGACAACCATATTACTCTGCCATGTTGCTGTCTTTGCATCCCAGAGATGCATGTTGAGCAAAGGAGAGAAGGGAAGCAAGGACCAGCCTATCAGTTCTGCCTTGACTAGCAACTTTTGGTTCCTTCTCTCCTTAAACTGCAACTTCCCCATATTAACTGGTAATTTAGTGCATGGTTTGCTTTTTCACCCTCCACCTCACAATTTTATTTTTTTTCCTTTTGTGCCATGCTTTTAAGGCTGTTAGCCTGAGAGCAGGGACTGTTTCTGTACTACACCGGGAGTCTTTTTCAGCTGAAGATTTCTGCAAAAGTGCATGTGTATTCTACCCCCTCCTCCGCAAGAATTTTCCAAATGGGTAAATTACAAGTTATTTCACTTACTAGCATAAGAACACATCTTTCACTGCTACCTGTCACCTTTCCTTTGTAAGAGGTTCCTGGGTTGCTGTTGAACAGATGCTCAGCAAACTGTTGAAAAGAAAATCTTTCACCATCACATCCTTCAGAACAGACTTACTCCTCCGCCCTTCCTTTGTTAATCTTCAATAATCACCTGAAAACCCTGTGGTTCCAAATATGCAATTCTCGTTCTAAAAAGATGAAAACCATGAACGTCCATTGCATTCCTAGTGAATGTGAGTCGGTCATCAATGGCCCCAGTTTAAGAGTCACCAATATAATTAATCAAGTTGTTATGTGACAGTCCTAAAATAGATTACAGGTTTCTGAACTGTCTTCAAAGGCAGCCCCACAAAGCATATATTATGGTAGTCTATTCTCTCTCTCTCAATAGCCTCTCTCACTCTTTCTCTCTGCTTGTAACAGGGGTGAGAACTGGAGTGTCCAAAATGCCAGACAGACTCCTGAAGGAGCTGGGAAATTCTCTAGGCACTTCCTAGCTCTTCATGTTGTAATTCTGTGTAATGGTTCCCCGCCGTGTTCGTGCTACGCCAAACTCTCGTGACTTCAAAAATACCACAGTCACAAATGAACAGGAGGACTGCTTAGCTCTTAAGATGTGTAACTCTTTTGCCTGAGCTTAGTTTTGATGTCATTCCAAATGATCCCCCCCCCAAGCAGTGGGTGATCTGAGCCAATTAGAATCTGCACAGTTGGTAGCCACTTTAACAGCTTACTGTATGGCTTCTGTGACTATATGCGGAGATGCTTGACTGAGCCTTCAAGCAGCACCTGAGCACAAGAGCATTCTTCCTTCTAGCACTTTCCAGCAACTGGTATTCAGAAGCCTTACTGCCCCCGGTGGTGGAGGCAAGGCACAAACACCATGGCTAGTAGCCATGGCCCATGGGGGAAGGTAAAGGGATGGATCCAGTCCATCCCTTGCCCCTCAGATTTAGCTGAAAATACTGACAAAAATGTGTAGTATTTAAATATTTTTAATATTTAAGTATTTTTGAGAGATTTTTTTAAAAAATGGAATGGACTTACAATTGAAAACTTAAAGAATGGACACAGAATGGAAACAAGTCAGATCAGGCTCACTGTCTTCGGAGATTACTGGTTTGGAAAACCAGGAGTTCAGATCAACTGAGCCACAATTTACCTACAGATCTCACCAATGCAGAGCTTTACAGGAGTTAAATTAGCACATTGCATTGTCTTGTCGTCATAATCCCTCCCTCCTCAGTGCAGACCATGAACCAGGCCGTCAAGTTTGATATGGGATTGTTCCTCCCCCCCCCCCCAGCTCCAGCCCCAAGAAGTAGTTGAGTGTTACGAATTAATACAGAAAGGCTCAGCAAAAAAGGTTTAATTATGCAGAATCGAATGCGATAGGTTGAAAGCTTTGCACTCCCTCAGTGGAGTTCACAGCAAAAACAGTAAATGAGTCAACCTTGGTTCCCTGCTTCAATTGGCAGCTGATAAATGAACATAACTCACTGTCATAATTCCATGCTCAGCAATACGTTTTAGGGGATCTGTTTATTTCCTTTTATGCCAAGGGACTCTTGATTGGTATGAATGCATTCGCCCAGAAACAAAACTGCTGTAACACCATTGATTCAGGACAGAACATAAGATGAGCATTCTGGATCAGGCCAGTGGCCCACCTAGTCCAGTATCCTGTGCTCACACGGGTTGACCAGATGCTCTTGCAATGCCTACAAGCCAATCATGAGCGCAATAGCACAATTTTCTCATGCAATTCCCAGCAACTGGTTTTCAGCTGCCTCTCATAGTGGAGTGTCTGGGACTGGCCGAATGAGGAACAGTGATGGGAGCTGCCTGCCCAGGGAGGCCACAGAATATGACAGCTTAGGTCCTGGATCCTGGTGGTGGGACACTGAGGAGCAGTCTGGAGAAAGGACAAGCTGGAGGTGCCAGAAGCAGGGGGTTTGAGTGATTGAGGGGCATCAGGAGAAAGAGGGCCTTCTTGGAAAGGGCTGGATGCTGAGAGTCGCAGTGTGAGTGCAGATTCAGACAGAGAGGAGTAAAAAAATGTCCCTGCTCCACAGCAGCAGGACAGTCCCAGTCTTGCTGGCTCTCCTCCCACTCTGACACCCCACTCGAGGAGAGTCCTGCATGTTGCTGAGCAAATGTGTGACATTATCAGGGTTCAAGGACACATTTCAGCCTAGCAAAAGCGTTCAAGGTGCACCAGAAGCAGGGGCTAGAGAGGGGTGTGGCTTGGAGGTTGAGGGAGTGGCTGGTGAAAAGGTGTGGCCTGGGGAGAGTCCTGAGAGCCAGTTAGAGAGGACTGCAAGGACATATTCACCCCATTTGGGTTCCTCAAAAACAGTGTGACAGCTGCCATATGGGAAGTTGGGTTCTACCCAAAACCACATTCCAGGTGAAGATAGGCTGTGAGGTTTCGGAGGAGTTCCAGACTTCCATAAATCTGAGGGGATTACAGCTTAGAGTTTGGAAGCTCCTGTGTTAGCGGAAGCTGGTCCCTTTATAATGGCAGAGCGTGTTCCATGCATCATCAAGCCCTCAAGGTACTTTTGAAGGATAGTATTACTAGAGCTGAAGCTTTGAAGGTGGCGGGAAGGTGAAGAGAAAAGCAGCTTGTTGAAGTTTCAGCATCTTTATTGTTTCTAGATTGAATTCTGGTCCATTAAGCAGAGGCTTTTAATTGGGTAATGCAATTTCAGAAATACTGTGAATAATAAGTTCATTACATCTATTAGCCGGCAGATGATTACAAAGAAAGAAAAGGAGAGGGGAGAGAGAAAGAAAGAAAGGAGATAGTAAATGAGAACCCTTTTGTTGCCTTAAATACCTTCTCCCTACTCCACCACCTAATCAATCTTTAATCACAATGATCTTTCCCTGAATCCTGGGTTCCTGCAATGAGAAACAAATACGACAATTGTCAGGTGAGAAGCTAAACGGTGAAAGGAATATTCGTGTATTGATTACATTAATGTGGTGTTGTGGAAAGCAACAAATGATCTACACCCCTGAAGCTATGATGCAAGTGACTGCTGACGGGGCCACGAACCCAATGTGGGTATTGTATTGAATTCTGCAGAGATTTGAAGAGAGAGAGAGATAGGAGAAGTGCTGATCTGTAGGCAGCCTTTGGGGGAACAGCCAGGAGTGCTAAGAACATAAGAAGACCCTGCTGGATCAGGCCAGTAGCCCATGCAGTCCAGTATCCTGTTCTTACAGTGACCAACCAGATGTTGTCAGGGCTGGTTCAACTGCAGGTCAGCATGGAGACTCAGAGATGAGCAGTAAAGTTGATTGTGTATTCTGTTTCCTTGAATAAAGAGAGAAACAAGACTGGTCCTGGTATGGCAGTTGCCATAACTGATAATCTAGGCCTCCCATTTCCCCCTGTCTCTTCCCCAGCTGGCTGTTTCCCCGGAAGCCTTAAACTCCATCGGGGAGAGCCCTCGCCCCTCTTGATTTTCTCTTTGCTCTGCTACATGCAAAGCTCTCCATGCCCTTGGAGACAAGGGAGGAGGGGAGCTAAACACAGCAGGACTGTGAATCTGTTGCAGGCTCAGCCAGTGTGGTGTAGTGGTTAAAAGCGGTAGACTCATAATCTGGTGAACCGGATTCGCATCTCCGCTCCTCCACATGCAGCTGCTGGGTGACCTTGGGCTAGTCACACTTTGAAGTCTCTCAGCCCCACTCACCTCACAGAGTGTTTGTTGTGGGGGAGGAAGGGAAAGGAGAATGTTAGCCACTTTGAGACTCCTTTGGGTAGTGATAAAGTGGGATATCAAATCCAAACTCCTCCTCCTCCTCCTCTTCTTCTTCTTCAGCCCCCACTTCCGCCTATCCCCACGTCTCCAGGGCTTTCTGCCTCTTCTTCCTCTCTCTCACTCAAGTTTGTTCAGCATCCAACCATTCTTCACCCCCTTCCTCCTCTGATTGGTCTTCATTGACTGACCACCACTCCCCTGGCTCTGAGCCTTTCTCTTTTGAGGTTTCTCTAGCTGGAATCTCCCACCACTCCTCATCATCCAGCCAATCCCTGACGGATGTGTATGGGAAACCCACAAGCAGGACCCAATCACAAGATCCTTCTGTGACTTGCAGCAATTGATATTTGCAGCCCTTGATAGTCATATCCTCCTTTTCTCTATCCACTTGGCTTATGCCATGCACAATTTTTTAAATTTCTGTCACGTGATGGCCGAATACACACAATTTCGCAGAGGGATTTTCCCAGATACAATGCATACAATGCCCCCCCCCACTAACACGTGCCTTTTAGGGACACTTTGCCCCAGCATATGCATTTTTGTACACGTTACTCAGCTGCAGAACTGCGCTGCAAATTCTGGAGAAGTGCACATTTTGAAGTATGTCTGTGTATTATTTTGGAAAGTGAATTAGGTTGATTCACCTTTGTGTGAACCAGTGGCGTAGCGTGGGGGGTGCAGGGGGGGCCGGCCGCACCGGGCGCAACATCTGGGGTTAGGGCAAATCCATGGGTTAGGGGGCGCAAATCCACAGGTTAGGGGGCGCAAATCCATGGGTTAGGGGGCGCAAATTACTTGCCTTGCCCCGGGTGCTGACAACCCACGCTACGCCACTGGTGTGAACTGAATTTCTCACCCATCCCTGTTCCATCAACCTAGCCACTTGACTATGATCTATGATTCCAGATAACTGATGACCAAGTTAAGTTCCACCGGCCCCAATACAGTATAGAGATTTGGGGGACTCCAATAGCTTACCTCCACCCATTGAAAGATTTGGGGGCAGAAACAAGGAACACGCAGAAAGGGAAACCATTTGTCTGTACTCTGCAGGGGAGTCTGGGAGAAGCTGTGGTAGCCAACCACTTTCCTCCCATTCTTTTTCCAATCAATGGGATATGCCGCTTTGCAGAACTTAAGCATTTGCTTCTGCAATCAGCCCCTTGCAGCCACTAATTACGCCTGTGATTTTGAACTGCCCCGTGTGAAAAACCAGCTTTGTGGCTAAGGAACTGTATTTTTAGATACAATACGGAAACCTATTTGAAGTCAGACATTGGCTCCTGATGCAAGAGGGAGGACTGAGGGTGGACAAAGATTATAAAGAGGGCACATGTCCTGAGATGGGGGAGCCAATGTCATCTGGGTACCCTGGCAGGCTGCCTGTTTTCTGGTGCTTTTTACATTGCCCTGCTTGCTGGATTGCTCACTAATTGTCCTGACTGCACCTACGTATTCCCCTCTTGTCTACACTGGGACAGAAGGAGCAAGCAGAGCACCATTATCTGCGCTACATATTTGTCCACTCTCCATCCTGCAAGGACCAATAAGGTTGGTTAAGCCACTTTTGATTTAGTTTACAGGATGCAGGGGGTGGGGACCAAGAAAAATTAACTGCCATTTCATCTTGCCCCATGTTACAATACAAATGCTCTAATTTATATCAAGGGCAAAATCTGAAGTATATATATGGCTCAGTTCCCACACCTCCACACCTTTGAAGGAAATATACAGCCTAAACAAGAGATGTTACAGAGCTAGAAATTTAATGGCTACTTTGGCTATATTTTCTAGCAACCTGAGGTTTACGTGAAGAGCATAAATTTCTCATTCGGAAAATGAATAATTGTGCAGGCAAAGCTTAGTACTTTGAAGTCAAGTGAGACAGAGTTAAGCAAATGTGTAACTCTCCCATTGAAATCCAGGGGACTCTAAACTGCTTAATTTTGGCGTGCTTATTTTTTTGAATTGTATAATCTTCTTAATCCAACCAAGAAACCCAAAAGTTCTTGAATTTTCCAGAATGCATATCAATATGCAGAATGGTGTTCAATCACTTGTGTTATTTGCTTAATATGCATCGTCTTGAACCAGCCAAAGTTAAGCATTGTTAATTCCCACTAATTTTACACTTGTGTGTTTCCTTAACTCCTGTGCAGCACAATCCTGGATGTGTTTACCCAGGAGTAAATCACACTGATTTTCAGTGGGCCTTACTCCCATTTAGGATTCATCGGACTCCAGCCTTAATTAACACTTTTATTAACTTGCAGACTATATTATTTAATTTTTCATGGTTTAAGATAGAATTTGAGGGGGTGGGGAGCCAGCAGGGTTCTTCCTTCTCCTCCCTTTTAAAAAAACCTAATTGCACAACACAAAGGAATGTCCTTAAGCCTGCTGCAAAATGGGTTGATTTTTCTTAATTTCAGCAAAGCCACACGCTAAATCCCTGCCGATTACTCCCTGCGCGCTTTTATAATTCATGCCCCGCAGGCAGGAGGGCCCCTGAGCCACAGCGGTGGGTAAAATAAATTACTAGGATTCTCAGCTGTCTGCGGGGAAGGCTCAACGCTCTTCTGCAGGGGACAGAAGAGTCTCTTGTGTCGCTCTGCGGAGCTGAGGGGCCTCTCTTGCTTGGGAATAGACATCTGCCACTAAATCATTTGGTCACCAAGTCCTCTCCTCACGGTTCCTTGCAGCAAAAAAGACTCCAGGTGCGTGCCAGAACTCCTCACCAAGGCCTCTGCGGCACAGTTGTTAAGACACAATGGGCGCGTCTCATCTCTGTGTGAACCCATCGCCTCCCTCCTTTCTTTCTTTTTTTAAAGCTGTCCCCAAAGAGTCTCAGCTTGACAATAGCCACCCCGAGGAAGCACCGTCCCCCTTTATGTTTATGTTGCCAAAAGAAGCCGCATCTGTTTAAGGTCTAGCGCTTGAAGTGGCTCTATTCAGACCCGCATGGCGGTGCTTGTTCTTTTTTTAATTGCTCCTTCCATTGTCTGGGAAGAGTGCGACACATTTGTGTCCTGAAAGGAAATCAAATGAAGTTAGTCCTTGTTTAGCAAATATTGTGTAGTGCCACTTCTCGTGAGTTTTGTTCCTCTCTGCCTCCTCCTCCTCCCCCCACCTATTCCCCAGCACTCTTTGTCCCTTTGACACTTCTCCAATTTATAATTAAGTGCGTAAGGGCGGTGGTGACACACATTGTCAAAGCACTTCGGTTAAACTGATACCTCCTGACTCCGACTTAAAGCTCCCTGGCCTGATTATGATCCCAGTTCAATATAAAAGGGTTGTGTTAAAACCTGTTCCGTCACAGACATTCTGTTCCCTGTTGCAGCACAGAGAATGCAGATGCCCCAACAGTCTCTGTTTACCAGGAAGAGTCCATTCTGTGGGTCCCAGTTTTATGATTATGAATGGAAGACAAAGAAGGATTTCATTGAGGACAAGAAGTTGGTGTTTGCAATGTCTCCCCAAGGCAGGAGTCCATATTTCACAGATAGCACACTTCCCCAGAAATGGTCCATGGTTTATATATATTCTACCTGGGATTCGGTCATTGGTTGCTGTTTTTCCCCCTGAGGAAAAGAATTAAGGTTTAACTGTTTAACTGGGATGTTGTAATCAGGAGAATCACTTTCTACATATACCCCACATGAGAGAATGAATGTAGCCATTCAACAGTCAATAATCCATACAAAACAAGCATATCAGAGATCCGTCTCCAATTAATAATATTATTCCGTTGCTCAAAACCCCTGGACCATCATTGCTTCCCATCAGTTCCAGCTATGTGTTAATATGAGGACATTGCCCTTAATTTGCACTGTTTCTCGGAGCGATGATAGTTCTGGTAACAACTCTAATTGCGGGCAAACTCCTATTGATTTTGAGAGCGGTTTGGGCAGTATAAGATGCCTGAATTCACACAACAATTTTCAACATGTCCTCCCCTCCAAGCATTTTGTTGTTGTTCTTTTTTCCTTGCCACTTGGCACATAACTCATGTTTCAGAGGTGTCAGATACAGAATTACTATACGAGATCACACCCCTTTTTCTGTGAGGTTTGCTACAGAGGATGCTCTTAAATTATAAAGCAGAATTAATTGTGGGTTGTTTGGATATTAGCAAGGATGACATCATGGCAATGTTTTAATAGCACAGGTGGGCAACCTGCAGCCAGGGGTCACTGGTGGTCCTCCCATCGCTTTCAATACAGCCCCCTAAGCCAGACAGAGAGAGAGGAGAGAGAGAGAGAGAATATAAGTCAATGAATGGGTGATGGGTGACTGAAGGGGAGGGATGGATGATGTTGTTGGTTTGCATGTGTTTGTGAACAGGTGTGCATGTGAGAAGAGGGAGGGGGAGAATTAATGCATGGATGGAGGATGGAACAATGGAAGGGAGAAAAGGAGAGAGAGGTGGCGTTTTGTCATCTTTTTTGCTTTGGTCCTTCTCATTGCCATTGGTCTGTGGCTCCCCCAAGGAGATGTGGCATTCAACCTTGATCTACTTGCCCATCCTCTTGTTTTATAGGGTAGGATGAAGGTTTGATAACACCCCCTCCAAAAAGCTCAACAACTCTGCCCCCCCCCCAAAAGCTCAACAACTCAGGGCAATCTCCCCCCATTTTCTTAATTTTGTGTCCCCAAAAATAGGGGGTGTCTTATACACGGGGGCGTATTATACACAGAAAAATATGGTGTGTGTTTCATTCTCTTGAGCCCAAGAGAGGGTCTTCTTGCTTCCAAAAGTCCTTTGAAGCAGTCTATAAATTATCAGTCCACCGTCTGTTATCACCAACTCCTCCAGGCAGCACATTTCATTACATAGGTTTCCCACCCCCCGCCCCAATACAATTCATTCTTTGTGAAATACATTTTCTTACCAATATAGCACAACACATCCTTCACCACACCTGAGGGCACCAGGTTGGCTTGGAGGGTACAGGGTAGGTTCTGACATCTTGCTGCCCCGACACCTTCCAACTGACATGGCTGCTTCACTCTTCCTGATGGTAGAACCGGCCCTGCCAAATGATATAGCTACCAATTTGCAACTTGTAATATGGAAGAAGCACAGTAGCTCAGTGGTAGACCTCATGGAGATGGTCTTAGGATCTATCCGCTTCATCTCCAGGTAGGAAAGAGCTCTGTCTGAAATCCTGGAGAGCTTCTGTCAGTTAGTGTAGTAGGCAATGCTAAGCCAGGTAGACCAATGTTTCAGCTCGGCATAACGTAGTTTCCTAAGAGGCACTACTTAGCAGTTTCCATGTGCAGGTGCAGACATTGAATTGGGCCTAAGGGGAATAAAAGTCTTGAGAATGTTTTTCTTCTCCCGTACTGCCTCTATTCAGCTCTGAGCCTCTACTGTACTCACAGAATGCAATAGAACAGTTTTATCTGATGACTTAATGTCATTACAACCTTTGGAAATGAAGCTGAGATCTTTTTAGGATTAAGCCTATTGAACCTCTGGGAGGCCTGACAGCTGGGAGCTGGAAGCCTTATTCTTGCAGAGACAATTTAAGCAGGGGGTAAAACATCACTGCAACTTTTCCTAGTTAAACTCTAATAGGCTTAGGAAGAGGGGATAATAAAAACAGTTAATGTGAGGCTGGCTCAGAAGTTGAAAATGAGGGAGAATAGAAGTGTGGGGGGAGGGGGGCAAGAGAAATTTACAACCGGGAATCATCACAGATCTAGGCAGCAAAGTTAGCCAACTTTTGCCCCAGCCCTTTCCAAAAAAATAGGTTTTAATTGACCGTTCTCATTTGTTGATTTCAGGCCTGTCAGAAGCATTGGTTGAGGTCTTCCATCTTGTGACAGTAATGAATTTTAATGGCACACCACACAGCCTTTTGACACCGAACTCTGAGATGGGCTACGCTTGCTAAAGGGTTCCACATCTCTGACTTGGGAGCTGTCAGGGCTGCAGCTGTAGCTAGACAGGAAGATATTCTCTCTCTCTCTCTCTCTCTCTCTCTCTCTCTCTTCACTTCCATTCTCTAGTATCTCCATTTATCTCTGAGATGGCAAGAACCAGATTAAATAGCCAACAAAGAGTTTGCAGTTCAGCCTGGAGCTGAACCAAAGTCAGCCAAAATACACATTTCTGAGAAACGTCCTGTATTTTTATCATCTCCCTACCCCCATGAAAAAGAAGGGTGCTCTGGAGAATTTTCTCCAAATCTTGTCCACCATTTTGTTGTGGCTGTCACCATTCAGCACCAACAAAATGCTCTTGATGGATAAGAGGTCCCAGACATTGTGGAGGATGCAACATGGTGAATGCTGTTGCCACTTGTACTAGTGTCTGTGGGTGTGTGGAAAGACAGAGGGAGAGAGAGAAAGAGGAATGAGGGATGTGTGGCCCTCCAGTTGTTGTTGCATGCCAGCTCCCATCATCCTTGACCATCGCCCATATGGGCTGAGGCTCTTGGGAGTTGGTGTCCATCAATATCTAAGGGACACAGCATTTCCATTGCTGGAATAGATTGAGCTGATGAGAATCAAGCACACACACACACTTACACACACAGAGTGAGTGAGTGAGTAAGAGAAGCATTGTTTGTCACCACCACGCCTTTTATTATTTCCAGAGTTTGTAGCAAAAATTGACTTTATAGCAGATTCTATTATTATTAAAAATGTCAGTAGCAACAGCAACCCCTAAACCTAGAAACTGCTTCTGATAGCTTAGCAACTTTAACAATCTTTTCTAGCCTCCTCCCAAACTCAACCTGTTTGTTTCTCTTATATTTTATTTATTATTTTTTAAAGAAAATAAAAATGTTTCTTTCTCCCAGTTGCAAGATTGAAAAACGCAAAACGTTTTGCCTATAAGGTATGAAGCTCGGCTATGTCACAAACTCTAGTTGCTTGAAGAATACCATAACATAACAAAAACCTCTTGTCCTTCAAGTGCCAGATGTTACAGCAGGGACAGAGAGCCTGCGGCCTTCTAGATGTTGTTAGACTCCAACTCCCGTCAGTCCCAGCCTGCTCTGACAATAGCCAGGGATGCTGGGAGTTGTGATATAGCAACATCTGAAGGACCAGAGGTCCTCCACCACCACCCGCATACCAAAAGGGAAAAGAAAAAGAAAAAAGAAAAGGTTGGTGTGTGTATTTTGTAAAAACAAGAAAAATGAAAAAAAAAAAAAAAAAAGGAAAGGGGGGAAAATAGAAGAGCCACTGAGATAGTCTGTGGTTTAACTTGTCAACTCAACAAGTTCTTCATGATCAGCTTCAACTACTGTCATTAAATCTTGACCGGGGCACTCCTAATTTGTCTTGCTGTCAGACGTGCTATGTGCAATAACCATGCTTTGCCCTTAATTATTCTGCAACGTACAGCAGTGCCAGAGATAATCTGACCTCAGCCTCAGTTAGATTTGTTGATGGGAGAGAAGATGCTGTCCTCTTCCTTCCTTCCTTCCTTCCTTCCTTTCTTTCTTTCTTTCTTTCTTTCTTTCTTTCTTTCTTTCTTTCTTTCTTTCTTTCTTTCTCTCTCTTTCTTTCTTTCTTTCTTTCTTTCTTTCTTTCTTTCTTTCTTTCTTTCTTTCTTTCTTTCTTAAAATCATTATGGATGTTTCTTCCCTTTTTCCTGCAAAAGGAAGAGCAGCAAACAGGTGCAGGCATGGAAATAATGGTTGCATTTTGAGATCACTAGAAAGCCGTCTGCAAATTGTCTGATATCCGGAAGGGAAATGATAATAACAGGTAGGAACTGTACTCTTAAAGCATCAAAGGATGGGAGGGGTGCAACTTTACATGAAGGGCAGCTCAGACTCATTTATTCAAATTACAACCTGGATACACATATTTTATGCATATCTCGGCTGCTATCCAGCTTTATGTGAACTAGAAGCCCAGGCTGGATAATAGGCGGTTGGGGAGGCACAAAAGGTGGAGGGAAGGGACATGCGAAATCCAACTCATAATAAGTTTGTTAGCTGTTAAGGAACCACAGGACCCTATATTGTTTCTGATTCTTTAGCTGTGGTTTCTGCATTGCAGAGGGTTGGACTAGATGACTCTAGTCCAACTCTACAATTCGGTGACTCTATTAATCTAATGACATAGCAGGTTAAGGCTGCATTCTAATCTTAGTGAAAGAATCATGGTCTAATTGCCTGTGTAGCTCTGTTGAAATCTAAAGCTCCCCATTGACTAAAGCACATGCTGATGGGATTAATACATTAGTGTACAAAGGGTTTAAGCACCCCTTAACTCTACTTAGTATACCACCCCACCATGAACACAGTTTTCTTTCAGTACCTGAGAATACTGAACTGGGAGCGGCTGCCGAGACCACATAACACCGGTCTTGAAAGACCTACATCGGCGTCCCAGTACATTTCTGAGCACAATTCAACGTGTTGGTGCTGACCTTTAAAGCCCTAAATGACCCCGGGCCAGTATATCTGAAGGAGTGTCTCTACTCCCATCATTCTACCTGGACACTGAGATCCAGTGCCGAGGGCCTTCTGGCAGTTCCCTCACTTCAAGAAGCAAAGCTACAGGGTCATCGGCTTGCATTCTTGTTTGTCCTTGATTGTTTCTGCCTGTCTGGAATGTGTCTCTGAACACTGATAATTCCTCTCGCTTGCCTGGATGAAGGGTAGAAACTAGCCTACTGTACAAAGGTAAAATTTACATTGATTGCTCCTCCCACTTTTGCCTGTTGTCCCGCCCAGCACTGGCCTGTGGCTCCAGGAAGGTTTGCCAGGAAGAAAGGCAGCCCCCTGGCTGAAAAAATGATCCACATCCCAGACTTAGGTTAAGCAAAACATTAGCTGAGTCATCAATGGGGGCCAGTTGGTGAAGATGACAACAGGTGTATTGCTGGAGACTGAAAGCATATTGAAATTGCTTCCCTCAATTGTCCCCACTAATTCACACATGCATTTCTAGGCAATGGTGTGAATATACAGATGGGCCATCACAGTGTTGACTATGGCTAGAACTTCCTCCGTTAGGAAGAACTTTCTGAGAGTAAGAGTCATTCAATAGTGGAATGGACTCCCTCAGAAGGTGGTGGACTCTCTTGCATTTGAGGTTCCTTAGAGATTTTTTAAGCAGAGGTTGGATGGCCATCTGTCAGGGATTCTTTAGCTGTGATTCATCTATTGCTGGGGGCTGGACTACATGGCCTTTGGTTCCCTTTAACTCTAAGGTAAAGGTAAAGGGACCCCTGACCATTAGGTCCAGTCGTGACTGACTCTGGGGTTGCGGCGCTCATCTCACTTTACTGGCCGAGGGAGCCAGCGTACAGCTTCTGGGTCATGTGGCCAGCATGACTAAGCTGCTTCTGGTGAACCAGAGCAGCACATGGAAACGCCGTTTATCTTCCCACCGGAGCAGTGCCTATTTATCTACTTGCACTTTGACATGCTTTTGAACTGCTAGGTTGGCAGGAGCAGGGACCAAGCAACAGGAGCTCACCCCGTCGCAGGGATTCGAACCGCCGACCTTCTGATCAGCAAGTCCTAGGCTCTGTGGTTTAACCCACAGCTCCACCCACGTCCTTCCTTTAACTCTACATATCTTTAATTCTACATTTCTTTAATTCTATGAATTTGTACACCACTTCATCATAACACCTGGAGAGCAGAACACTTTATATATTTGCAAGAGATGGTATATCTCATTTCTCCCAGTTACCAGCTCTAGATAGTTTCCTGTTCTGCACTATCTTCCCCACTGTATTGAAAGGTATTGCATTCCATTTAAATTATAAGAATGATTTCTAAATTTACATCCAGGTATATAAATCAACATATGCAAACCAGTGTCTTCTATTGATCTGTTCTTTGGTGTGTGTGATTAATTTCCTTTGTACAATGCTTAAGTGACACCCCCCCCCCCGACTTTCTTCCCTAATGCTTTGGCTGTGCAGAAAACAATGTTGCCACTTAAATAGTTGAGGACTCTCAAAATTTTCACATTAAGCAAATTTATGTCTTACTCAGAGAAAAAAAATACACAGCTGGCTTAGAAGAGGTGGGTGAAAGGGGGATCTTTCAGAGTAAGAATTTCAGGAACGCAGAAGGCCACACATTACAATTCAGGACCAGGAGGAGGGCAGCAGCAACATCCTTCTGTTTTTTCCTTGGAGTTGAGAGCTTCGGTCTCTATTGACTGCTTTTAAAGTTAAAACATGAGGTGAATGCCAAAATCTTAAAACAACAACTGAGAAAGACAATATTTGCAGGCAGAAGGCAGTCGGTACACACAGGCCTCTCGAAAGCTAATCCTTTGTTGTTGTTTTTCCTGGGGATGCTTCTGAAATTATCCTCATTCAGATTGCCTGCCACCCAATCTCCAATGCGCGCACACACAATTTCTGAACTCTGAATCACCAGATCTTGGTTAATGCATTTTGGGAAGGATTTTCTTTCAATGATAGAGAATCAAATTTGCATGCATAATGTCTCAACACCAATCCGTACAGTGTTCCATATACAGTGGTACCTCGGTTTATGAACTTAATCCGTTCAGGAAGTCCATTCTTAAACTGAAACTGTTCTTAAACTGAGGCGCGCTTTCCCTAATGAGGCCTCCCGCCACTGGTGCCCTTCCACTGTTTGGCTTCCATTCTTAGACCGAGGTAAAGTTTGTAAACCGGGACACTACTTCTGGTTTTGCGGAGTTCGTAAACCGAATAGTTCGTAAACAGGGCTGTTCTTAAACCGAGGTACCAATGTATGACTTAGTGAAACCTAGAGATGCTACAGCTCATTTCATTTCATAAGAATGTAAAAAATGCCTGATGGATCAGTCCATTACCCCATCTAGTCCAGCTTTCTGTTCTCAGAGGGGCCAACCAGACTCCTGTGGGAAACCCACAATTGGGACCCAAGTTCAAGAGTACTCTCCCCACCTACGATTTCTAGCCTTATCTTCCATGAAGTCGTCCAATATCCTCTTTTAAAGCCACCCATGCTGGTAAGGTAAAGGTAAAGGGACCCTTGACCATTAGGTCCAGTCATGACCGACTCTGGGGTTGCGGCGGCGCTCATCTTGCTTTATTGGCCGAGGGAGCTGGCGTACAGCTTCCGGATCATGTGGCCAGCATGACTAAGCCGCTTCTGGCGAACCAGAGCAGCACACGGAAACGCTGTTTAACTTCCCACTGGAGTGGTACCTATTTATCTACTTGCACTTTGATGTGCTTTCGAACTGCTAGGTTGGCAGGAGCAGGGACCAAGCAAAGGGAGCTCACCCCATCGCAGGGATTCAAACAGCCGACCTTCTGATCAGCAAGTCCTAGGCTCTGTGGTTTAACCCACAGCGCCGCCTGCATCCCTACCCATGCTGGTAGCCCCCATTTATTCTCATAGAAGCAAATCCAATAGTTTAGCTATGTGCTGTATGAAAAAGGATTTTATTTTGTGTGTCCTGAATCTAGGACTGGTGTATAGTAGGAGAAATTTGCACTAAAATGCTGATTAAATTTCAAAGGACTTAAAAATTAAAATTGAATAAAATTACAAACTGATGTGGAGAAACTGAATTTAAGATGGGGAGGGGGCAGAATGAGAAAATGAGAAAACAAAAATTGACATTATCAACCCATCCCTGTCTAGAACTAAGAAGGAGCGCAACAGAGGCAGCATCATAGATAGCTGGGCCATTTTCTGAAATGGAAGGAATTTTCTTTGCAAGGGTATCACATGGCTGGCAAGCTGCACGTCTGGAAGGTTCAATTGATCAACAGGCTGGGAAAAAGATGCTATCTGTGGCATCTTTCCCAGACCAAAGTGCTGAATTGTTGTATCAGTTTTCTCTACGATCCTCCTCTCTCGCTTCAGCCCGCCCTCCCCCTGCTGCTGCTCATTCCAAAATTATGTTTGCAAAGATTTCTCTTCCTCTAACTAATCCATTAAAGTCTAGTTCAAGGATAGATGCAGACAACACCGCTTTAACTTCGCCTTGATCTTGCTTGTACCAACAAGGCCATTGAGCAAAATCAATAGCAAGTGCAGAGACCTCAAGTACGGTTCTGCACACCTAGAGGATGCCATTCCTTTTCAGTCAGTGGGAGTGTAAAAGAGCTGGAGAGGCCAGTGATGTTCTTTTTTATTCTACACGAGATCCATTGAAGTGAATGGGAACTGCTCCAGAGCACATCACTACAAGGTACAGTGGTACCTCGGTTTATGAACTTAATCCATCCCGGAAGTCTGTTCTTAAACCAAAGCCATTCTTAAACTGAGGCACACTTTCCCTAATGAGGCCTCCCACCTCCAGTGCCCTTCCACCGTTCAGTTTCCATTCATAGACCAAGGTAAAGTTCGTTAATCGGAACACTACTTCTGGTTTTGCGGAGTCTGTATTCTGAATAGTTTGTAAACAGGGCTGTTCTTAAAACGAGGTACCACTGTAATGTTATCCTCCTGAGCAGGGGTCAGCAAGGCATGGGCTGGATCACTCCCGCAGAGATCCTCTGTGGGCTGGAGCAGCACAGCGCGATGCCGGAAATTGCGTCTGCGCATGTCCGGAAGCACTGGAAATTGCTTATGCGCATGCCCAGAAGCCGAAAATTGCACCTGCGCAGAAGCGATTTCCAGTGTCTGGGCATGCGCAGAAGAAGTGATTTTCGCAGCCACAGAAGAGAGTCCCTGCACCACGCTGCACCAGTTTAGTGCAGTGTGCAGGGACTCGCTGAGTGGGCGGCTTGGTTCGGGTATGGTTCATGGGCCGGTTAAGCGGCCCTCATGGGCCACTTCTGGTCCATGGGCCTTAGGTTGCCAACCTCTGCTCCTGAGGCTAGGGTGTCCTCTACCAACCTAGGAGTTGAGGATCTCAGGCCATGTGACCCTCCGAGCCATCAGGCCCTCTCCTCAAGCAATGACCTCTTCCACAGGCCACACCCCTTTTATCAGGTGGCACCTTTCACTGGCCCTGCTTTGTGGCCTCCCGGAACTGCTTGCCTACATGGAGAGATGCTTGTGTGGAAACCTCTGACTTTTGCATGGCTAGAATGTAGCCTATTACCCAGAGTTAAGAATTGCTTTTGTTGCTCGGCCCACTTGCCTCTGGCTTCGCCCACCACTGGAATGAGGTCCCCAGAAGGTGGCCCCTGAGGTAATATGACCCTTGAGGTGAAAAAGGTTCCCTCTCTCTTTGCCAGTCAACATCTCCTCCATGGAATTCTGTGCTACGTTAGTTGCAGAGGAGGAGAACCAATTTAGAGAAGTGGATGCATCATCTCCAGTGCAGGATCTATTTTGGGGAAGTATCCAAGCCGCGGAGCTCCATTGAACACAGTGAAAAATAGCATCACACATACATGTTTTGTCATTCTTCTTCCTGACTAGTAGATTTGTTTTTTTGTTGTTCTTCCTGACAAGTAAAGCTTCACTATAATTCATAAGATTGCTCCACTTGGGTAGTTCTGTCAGGCAAAATCAAGACGGATTCAGCTTTCTTGGACCTAGACAATGACTCTTGCCCTTTTTAATATTCGTTCTTCAAAGGCAGTATATGCTCCCTTTGTTCAGCAGTCAGCTGCAGCAGGGTGCCCATCAATGCAGGAATTCATGTTTGCACCTTAGATCTGTGCATATTATTGTTTTTGCCCACCAAAATAATTGACCTGGGAAGCACCTCTGGGCAGTTTTCTGCAAACTATTCGATCCTTTCCACTTATAAAACATTGCTAACTGAACAGCTGGACACTGCGTGGATTTCCATGTTTTCCAGGATACCTTCTGATATTACTTCATCACTGTATCATCTTTTGAATGGGTTTTCAAATGAGTATCAATTTTTTCTCCTTCCACGCTCTTGAAAGACTGGTTGCAGATAAGCCAAAAAAACCGGTGTTCTTGTGAGTGCCATGAACATGGATTTGGCACACTGAAATTAACTAAATTGACATGAGTCTTAAACAAAGAATGATCCATGCAGCCAAATGTAATTGAGAATGGCAAGAATCCAATGGAGAGTTAAGCACGCTTAAGCCCATTGATTTGCCCATGTCCTGATGCAGTTTAAGGCAGCTTGAGATGTCCGTGTTTCGTTTGCTACAACTAAAAATGGGCATTGTAGCTCAGCAGCCACTGCACCTCATTGATTTATTTTCAAAGGTTCTTAGACCACCTTTCAGCTGGGGTCTCCAAGGCAGCTTACAAAAAGATTTATGAAACATTGGTCTTCCAATGGTGGGTCAGGACCCATTATCAGGTCACATAGTCTGATCTAAGATGGGTCACACTGCCAGCACTATTAAGACACAAATAAATGATAAAATAAGGAATATCTCTCCCCAATGCATTTTTGGGTTAAAGGTGGGTCCCAGGTCTGAAAATGCCGAAGACTACTGGTGCATAGCAATGTAAAAGAAAAGAAAGTCACAGACCTAAAGCATGGAATTTAGAACTTATTATTTATTCACCTAGGAGAACTAAGAGGTATTTACTTGGTACCAGAAATACAGCAGCTACTAGCTATGATGGCTGTATTCCAACTGTGGAGGCATTATGCCTCTGAATGCCTCTTGTGGTGAGCTGCAGGTGGCAGAGTGCTATTGCACTCATGTCCAGCTTGCAGGCTTCCATGGGCATCTGTTTGGCCACTGTGAGAGCAGGATGTTGGACTAGATTGGTCAATGGCTTGATCCAGAAGGCTTGTCTTCATTCTTATGTAGTGTCAGGTGGTGTATGGGACGCAGGTGGTCCTGTGGTCTAAACCACTGAGTCTCTTGGGCTTGCCAATCAGAAGGTCGGTGGTTTGAATCCCCATATAGGGGTGAGCTCCTGTTGCTCTGTCCCAGCTCCTGCCAACCTAGCAGTTTGAAAGCATGTCAAAGTGCAAGTAGGTAAATAGGTACTGCTCCTCAGGAAGGTAAACAGTGTTTCCATGTGCTCTGGTTTCCGTCACAGTGTCCCGTTGCATCAGAAGTGGTTTAGTCATGATGACCACATGACCTGGAAAGCTGTCTGTGGACAAATGCTGGCTCCCTCAGCCTGAAAGCGAGATGAGTGCCACAACCCCATAGTTGTCTTTGACTGGACTTAACCATCCAGGGGTCCTTTACCTTTTGCTTTTAGTGCCAGATGGACACCCTTAGAAAGAACATGTCGCAAATGGGGGTCCAACACCAAAAAGGGCCCATTTCCACTTCACAACCAGCTCCACTTGTCACCCAGTTCCAGGGTCCCCAATTGACACCTAGAAAATTCCAATGGTGGCAGAACCTGGAGGGTAGCCTCTGAGGTTGATCTTAATGAACTGGCAGGTTCATACAGGAACATGCTATTCTGTAGAGACATGAAGGCGGGATAGCTCAGTTGGTAGAGCATGAGACTCTTTAATCTCAGGGTCGTGGGTCTGAGCCCCATGTTGGGCAAAATATTCCTGCATTGCATGGGGTTGAACTAGATGACCCTGGTGGTCCCTTCCAACTCTACAATTCTATGGTTCTATGAATGTACAGTGGTACCTCGAGTTACAGACGCTTCAGGTTACAGACTCCACTAACCCAGAAATAGTACCTCGGGTTAAGAACTTTGCTTCAGGATGAGAACAGAAATCGCACAGCGGATGCAGGAAGCCCCATTAGCTAAATTGGTACCTCAGGTTAAGAAAAGTTTCAGGTTAAGAATGGACCTCCAGAACGAATTAAGTTCTTAACCCAAGGTACCACTGTATCTCAACACTTGATGACTCACAGGTCAACTGACTGAGTGGGGGGGGGGGATGAGCTGATGCTTTTCATCAGGTTTCTCTATCTGGCCCATAAAACTCTCCCCAGCCACACGCTTCCCAAGTACCACATTCACTAGTCTAGTTTTGCACCCTCCTTGCCTGGTTGCAATGCATCCTTGAGCTCTGATCAGTTCCGTTGATTGTTTGGATGGAGGATAGAGTGGGTTGTGTGTTGAAATCAGTCTACTGTACAAGGGTAACATTTACATTCATTGCTTCATTCACTTTTTCCTCTGGCTCCATCCGCCGCTGGGATATGGCCCTCAGAAGGTCACCCAGAAGGGAATTTGGCTCTCCAACAAAAAAAGTTTCCCCACCCATGCTTTAAAATGGGCAAGCAGATGCAAAGGAGCGCAGGACTCACATGCAACCATTTAATAAATCTTTTGATTTAGCACATTCCTATATTGTCATTCTTCCACCATGGAGCTAGTGATGTCCTGGGGTCTCTGACCAGAGCCAGACTTGCTCTGCTTCAGCCAGGTGGCTGCATTGTCTACCCTCAAAGTGATTTTTCTTATGCATGAGAAGCTGCCCAGGAAAAAATTCTCTCCTCTATATAACTAGCTCTGTGATCCTTGGCATAGGCTCTCCCTTTTTCTCCGGATCCAACCGTTCAACCCGTAATGCAGGTTCTTAAACTGCTACAGGTCTAAATGGCATTAAACTCGGATTATTCTGTGTAATGCTGCAGCAGAAGAAAATCTCTTTCATCATTATTCCTCCCCCCTCCTTTTGGCAACGTTTTTAGCCTGTATGTTTTTGCTCGACTTCTTGGCCCCAGTGTCCTAGATATTAAATCTCTACCTGGTTATTAGTACTTCAAGATTACATAGGCATTTAAAGAGGGATTGTGCTTCAAATCTTCTTTTGGTCCAGCAGTGAGGCATCCATCAAAGTTGAACTGATGCTTCAGTCCTCTCTCTCTCTCTCTCTCTCTCTCTCTCTCTCTCTCTCTCTCCTACCCCCATCTGTTATTGCAATTCTAGCCATCATTTCCACGAGTGGATTGTCAGAGGCATAATATGACAACTTGTGTTGCGTTGGTGCACGACGTGGATTCTTCTGGCAGAGGCTGGGAACATGCCCAAAGATTTAGGCAGCCCGCAGAACATCTCTGTACTACAGTTTGTCTGCCAATGATACGGTCTGAAATTTTAGAGTGGTCTGATTGTTTGGATGACACTTTCCCTAGGACAGGGAAAGGGGATTTGAGGCAATCTCAGCAGCTTTTCGCAGCTCAGCTGGGAGGGAGGCTGTAGAATGTGCTTTGCCTATAGAATAGGAGTGGAGGAATCAGAGGTGCTTGAGTTGAATGTTGCCCTCCCTCAGGCCTCTCTATCTGACTCTTCTGACACTCAAAAGGCCACACCCCCTCTCTCCAGGCCACACCCCTCGCTAGTCCTACACTGCAAGTTCCTTGAGTGCTTTTGCCTGGCTGGTTGGTGTCCTTGAACTGTGATAATTCCTCTTGAAGAAGGGAGAGATGTGAATATGCATGTGTAGAAACCTCATTCATTTTTGCTTCTGGCCACTGGAAGATTGCCCCAGAGGGCATGTAGCTCACAAGCTCTTGATATAGAAGTACCCAGAATCTCCAAATAGAAGGAACTTGCATTTCTGAAATGAAATTCACCCAGAATCAGCCTGGAAGGGTCACAGCTCCATCATGGAGTTCATTCTTTGCCTACTTTGGCTTGCCATGGCTCTCCATTTGGCCTCCAATACCATTTTGGTCAAGTTGAAGATGAAGCAGAATGGGAGTTTTGAGACTCATGGAAAGCCCCATGCAAAGTGCTTTGCAAGTATTGCAGGCCATGTACTTCTGTATGACAGTTGTTCGAAACTGCATTCAGGTCCTGCTTGGCAGCCTTCCTAGCATCATCCTGTGCTGGATATTATTATTATTATTATTATTATTATTATTATTATTATTAACCAGATGGGCCAGTGGCCTGATCCAGCAAGACTCTTTTGTTTGTCCTTCCTGGTAACCAGTTGGTCTGTGGAGCATTCATGCAGAGCACTATGCAAAATGGGTCACTTGACATTATTGTGACATCATGTGATTGACTGGTGGCCACATCTAATAATAATAGTAATAATACCTTTATTGTCAATGTACAACCTGTGTACAATGAAATTAACCGAGCCTCCCTCCCCCACAAACACTCAATCTCATTGCACTCTGTGTGCTTGTCGCACAACCCACCAACCCCGAAAGTCAGTTGCACTATATTATTTTCCGTTCAGCAGCTCAACAGCCCATGGATAGAAACTGGTTTTTTAGCCTGTTGGTACAACTGATTCTACTTCTATATCTCCTGCCTGAGGGTAGAAGATTAAAGAGGTGCTGGCCAGGGTATGATTCGTCCCTGAGATTTTTTCTCGCTCTCCTAAAGCAACAATCCCTTGCGATGTCATCTAGCGGTCTCAGGGGACAGCCCATGATATCATGTGCTGTGTTCGCCACCCTTTGTAAAGACTTTCTGCCCGTGGCTGTCAAGCCAACGTACCACACTGTGATACAATATGAGAGGAAACTTTCTCTTGTGGACCGCTAGAAGGAGGTCATCAATTGTTGTTTAACATTGTTCTTTCCCAAGACCCTGAGAAAATGGAGTCTCTGTTGGGCCTTCCTAACCACCTGGGTTACATTGTTTTTCCAAGTGAGGTCTTCACTAAGGTAAACTCCCAGCAATTTGAAGGAAGAGACTCTCTCCACACAACCCCACTCCCCGATATACAATGGGGCTAGTACCCCTCTCTTCCTCCGAAAGCCCAATACCATCTCCTTTGTCTTGCTAATATTTAGGTGCAAGTTATTCTCCAAGCACCATGTAGATACTTTTTGAACCTCCCCCCTGTACGCTGATTCATCTCCACCTGTAATTAAGCCCATTGTGGTACTATCATCTGCAAACTTAATAATTACAGGTACTCATAACTGACCCATGGTGAGTGGGAGAGATCACTATTCAGCCTGCTAGCAAAATTCAGTTCCTCACTTCTACTCTAGAACTTGACTTAATGATGCGACTCCACTGGGGATGGATGGATCTGTCTGTTCCCAGTCCATGTCAGTTTTTGAATGTGTTCATTCATAAGTCTGCTCTGCCCCAATTTTGCATCAAATTTCATTTTTTTTAAAGTATGAAAATCCATATTTAAAAATAAACACACACTTAAATACATATTTTATCACAGAAAGTATTTAAATATGTATCCAATCCCAATGCACACTGCTCTAAATGTATTTTATCCTTAAGCGTGCAGTTTCATACGCCTTTTAGTATTTTGGAGGGGAGGGTGAGAACCATATCACAACATTTAGAGAAGTGCAAAATCAGAAGCATAATTATGTTCCCATCTGTGTATTGTCTGCGTGAATGCAAAGTAAATCTGTTTGCTTAAAATTCAGACCAGACAAAATGGACTGGAAGTTGAGATGTCCTTTTCCTGTTAATGAAGAATTGCCAACAGCTCCAGTACAACTGAAGCATATTATGGGTTCAGCGACAATGCAGTAAAATTCCAGGGTTTGGGCCAAATGGCATCACAATCAATGCGCAAAAGGCCAGGCAATTAGTGTTTTGTGCAAAATTACATGTGCAGTTTCATACTTCACTTGTGAGGTTCATGTACTGTTTGGAAGTTCCTGCATATATAGGAGCATGTTATTTTTCTAGAAAAAGAGGTGCCAGAACTCACCATGAATACCTCCCTTGTTCTCTTATAATGGCAATGGCACCCACCTGAGAGGTGCTGGAACTGAGTTCCACTGAGGCATAGGGAGCAGCAGGAGTGGTGCTCTAGGAGGCTGAGGCAAGCATGGACCCACAGCCCAGCTCCCTAGCTGGCCAGGTGGAGCTCGTTGGCTCTGGGAGGAGGTGTGTGATTCCTCAGCTGGAGCAGGCTCTGAACAGGTGGGTTTCCCAAGCCTCATCAAGCCCAGATGCTGCAATCAACATTCAAAGTATAAAAGGGAAGCAGAGCTGAGGTGCTGTGTCTGCTCAACTGTCCATGTTAGTGGACCTTGGCTTGGAGGCTTCTGGGCAGCTATGGGACTGTGCTTTGGGTTTGACTTTGGACAGTATCCAGACTGCTGGGCTTCAGACTTGGCTGCATGGATTGACCCTGGACTATGTTTCCTGACCACTGGACTTTGCTTGATGTGGCTTGACCCCTGGACTTCTTTGGACTCTAGTCTTGACATACTGACTTGCTGCCAGGTAGGCTAGGGTTCAGAACATTCTCTGAGTTTCTCATTTTATATGTACTATATATATTTCCTCATTAACGTTTACCAGCATTTGTAAGCAAATCTTTCCTAATATACATGTTTCTGTATGAATTTTATCTTCACCTCTTTGCAAATAATCTCCCCTAATATGGTGTATATTCAGTATTATATGCATTTATTCCTTAATATATACATTTTTTGAGAGATTTTTATGTTGTAGAACAGCATCACAAAATTTGGAGAAGTGCAACTTTTGAAAGATAGCTGTGTTTTGGTTTGTGTATTTTTGTGGAAAGTGCAAATTAGATAACCTTGAGCTCATCTGAGAGGAAGGGCTGAATATACTTGGCATAAATAACATATTATATCTATTCATTTATATCTATCGGATTTCAGCCTTAGTGTGGCTCTAACCTCCATTTAAGTATTTTTATTTTTACTATCAGAACTTACAAATTTTTTTTGCATACAGAAAGTTCCTTACTACAATATCATTGTTGCAATCTTCTTTCCCTTATTTCAGTAGCTATCACTGCTGTATTTTGATCTTGCAAGAATTCTCTGCATCCAAGAATGCTGCCAGTTTCACCATGCCTCTCCTCTGATTCATTGATCTGTCAATCTATCAATCTGTCAGCTTATTTATGTATGATAACAAATAAACTATTGCATGACACTGATTGAAAACAAAACAAAACATTGCAGCAACACCCAGAGCTTTGAAGTTGAGGGATTTAAGAAATTTGAATTTTTATTACATTCAGGGATATTTTGCGTAAAGGTCATGCGAGGGTTTTGTTTAGTTCGTTAGTTATGACTTAGAAGGTTATTACTGCAGTCTAGGCAGTGAGAGCTCCTGCTGCGTTCTGTACTGCCCCACTGAATGAGTAAATATATTTAACAGAGAGGAAGATTTGTTTCTCCTTTAGCATGATCAAATGTGCTTTGCCGGCAAGTTATCAAAAGCGTGTTGTTGTCAAAGAACTCTGTGAGGATTTATTTTATGGCGTGTTTTCACCATTTTCAACCTGATCTAAAAATAAGGACTACCCCAGTCATGGGGGTTATCTGCACGTTATTAAATTAACCTTCCAATGTACCTCCACGCTGCTCTGCATATGCTTACTTATTGCGTGGCAAGTCCCCTCCCCCATGTGAAATGAAAACACCAGACACATTCTTTAAGGTTAATGGGCGTAAAAGGCCACAACTTTATTGATTACAGAATTGAAAGGTATTGGCCTTAGGCATTGGCTCCTATCAACTACCCGGAATGGAGACCGGGAAGGGTTAACCACAAGCCATGGGAGTCCTGTTGAAGTACGCCAACTAGGATCCCACGGGTGTCACCGCTCGGGGGCGTGCCGGAGGCCCTTACCTCCCTAGGTTTCGGACAAGGCAACGCCCCCCGGAGTCCTCTACCAGACTACCCCTTTACCTTGGGAGAAGGTGATGGCGCTTCCTTCCCCCCCCATTCATTTGCATAACAATAAACCCCTGCCAATGCCTAACCGCCAAAACCGCGGAAGTTGTGACGTTTACTACGAGGTAGGCGAAAAAACCAAAAGGCTGGAAGTGCGCCAACTTGGAAAAATTCCTACCAGGCCCCTTGCGGCGACCAACCGGAGTCCATAGCAAGGTCAAAGCTAGCTAAGCCTAAAGGGTGGGTGGGATGGGAAAACTGGGCAGCTGGAATGGGGGGAAAGAGGGAGATCCCGGGGCGTGCCTGGCCTTAAGTAGGTTAGGCCACGCCTCCCCCGCCCGCCGATTGGTGGGCCGGGTAGCAGGCACGCCCGGGGATTCCCTGGGTCTCGCGGGGGCAAAAGGCCAGCCCCCAGCGTGTGTGGGAGGGGTTAGCCGGCAACACCCTCTCCTCCAAGCTCGGAAATGGCTTTGTGGAATGACCCCATATGTGCATTGGCGAAGGGAATGTAAGGAAAGATGGGAAGAGAATCTAAATCTAAATCATGAGCTTTAGAGCAGGGATCTGCAGAGCTTGTTGCCTTCCAGATGTTTTTGGACTTCAGCTCACATCATCCCTGACCACTGGCCATTCTAACTGGGCTTGATGGAACCTAAAAACACCTGTATGGGCACAGATTCCTTCTTTACACATCCTTCTTTACAGTTGAATGTGGGCCAGTTATGGGCGTCTCCACCCCCATCGTTCAGCCTAGACACTGAAATCCACCTCCGAGGGCCTTCTGGTGGTTCCCTCCCTGCGAGAAGTGAGGTTACAGGGAACCAGGCAGAGGGCCTTCTCAGTAGTGGCGCCCACCCTGTGGAACACCTTCCCATCGGATGTCAAGGGGTGACGTAGTCTTGTGCCAAGGGGAAATCGTTTCTTTCTGTGTCCCTCTGGGGAGTGGGAGGATGACCAAGGACAGAGTCCCTAAAGCTCTGTGGTGTAGCATTTCCCCATATTTCAAGATCTGCTTTTGTTCATCTTTCTCCACCTATGCAGAGAAAAAGTGAGCTGCACTTTGATTTACAAACCTCCAAAGCCATATTTTGTTTCAGCTCGATTGCTTAGCTAATATGCTAATGGTCGCTTGAAACTGTCGAGGACAGAAAGAAATAGCGAGGCGGGTCTATTCGGAACGGTGCCTTCCTTCCTCCATTTGCATAAATGCTCCTTCACACCATTGCTTCTCGATATTTATTTCCAATCCTTTAATAAAACAATGCCCTTAATTTTTTGGCAGTGACGCAGAGGGGTTCAGCCCTCGGATTCCAATTAAATTCCATAGGAAATTTCTTTATAATTAAAACCTATGCATTATTGAGGCAGAACCACTGGGACGGAGGGAGCTGAGAAACTAATTAAGAACCATTCCCAATCACTCAACTCCTGCAGTCTATTAAATTATTCCCTGATTGGCAAAGAGGGGGTAGCTGTAGCTCGACAAAGGAGTCTGTATGGCAATAATAACAATTTTTTAAAAATAAAATAAAATAAACGCAACAGAACCAAAAAGTAAAATAATAATGGTGGTCCACAAGGGCAAACAGAGGAGTGCTGCTAGCATCATTAACAGTGCAAGTCTATTCAGCTTCAGTGAGATTCAGAGAGTTCCCTGAGACTTGCTCCCAGTTGAATTGGGAGTTCAGCTTAAAATAAAAAATAAAAATAGATGGCTGTGATTTTGATGGAACCAATATGGAATAGATATTCTAGAAACAACCACCGTTTATTTATTTATTGTGGGGTAGATAGCCACCAACCTGAATTATTTTAAAAGAGGATCAGAATTCATGGAGGAGGAGGTTATCAATGACCACTAGCCATAATGGCTATGTTCCACCTCCATGGTCAGTCGGTAATACTTCTGAATGCCAGTTGCTGGAAACCAGAGCGGAGAATGCTCTTGTGCTTGGGTCCTGGCTGGCCCCTGTGAGAGACGAATGCTGGACTAGATGGGCTTTGGTCTGATCCAGCAGGCTGCTCTTATGACTTTTGCTGTTCCATTTGATTTATTATTATTAGTCGTACCTTGGATCTCGAACGCCTTGGCTCCCGAACAAATCGGCTCCTGAATGATCGAGACCTGGAAGTGAGTGTTTCGGTTTTCGAACGTTCTTTTGGAAGCCAAACATCCAACGGGGCTTCTGTGGCTTCAGATTGGCTGCAGGAGCTTCCTGCAGCCAATCAGAAGCTGCGCTTTGGTTTTTGAATGATTTGGCAGTCAAACAGACATCCGGAACAGATTCCATTCTGCTTCCAAGGTACAACTGTATTACAACAATTTAAACCCCTCCAAAAGTAGCTGCTTAGGCTACATTATAGCCCTACATATGTCAGAGTGTATATGTTTGTGTACAAATACACAAACACACCAACTCTCTCACACTCTCTCACACATACTTACTTCCCCATCTTCCATCCATTCATGCAATAGGCATTACCGGAGTTCAATTATATATTCCAGCCAAACAAAAACATTCAGAGGTTATAGAACAGGGACAGGGAGGGGTGTGACCAGGCGAGAGTCCCAAGGGCCACATAGAAAGGACTGGAGGGCCACATTTTGCCCCCAGACCTGAGGTTCCCCACCCTCGTGTTGCATCTCAGCATAGATGCACAGAAGCAGGCAACGTAAATTCAAATATTGACTGCTTACTTTTACCTAAGATCTAAAAGCGCATTGGTTTTAACTTATGCTTTGCCTCCACTTCGAAAGGTATATGGGAAGACGGAGCTGCTGTACAGCCTCTGCGTTAGGATCTCCCTTGTGGGTAAATTAAAGGACGGCTACATGGGTAGCTGGAGCTGTCAGCAGGTGTTCTGCTCAAATGGGACACCTGCATCGTAGCTGGGCCCTCCTAACTAGCCACCTGTGGTGCATCTTTGGAAGTGCTGCGGACCCAGAAACCTCCACCGAGTCCTCTGGGTGCTCACTGCAAATGCAACATCAGATGGTTGGATTTTACACTAATGAGGAACAATGGGCATGTTTCAGAAGCCTTAAATGATACGGAGACAGAAGCTTCCTTTGGTTGTATCAAGAGCCTAGCACCTTGGTCCACAACAGCCATTCTCTGTTGGAATTAATAAGCACTGGAGAACCGTGCCGTTCTTCATACTTTTTGAAGGTCTTTCTGCCCTCCCTCCCTCTTGTTCTGCCTGACTTTGGTCACACTTCATAGTTTATTCCCTTCATCTTGGACTTTTCCTCTTGGGCTACAAACTCAGGCTAGCATTTCTGAGCACTGCTAGTGAACATAGGGAGCTGCCTTTTACTGCTCAGACCAAGGGTCCATCTAGCCTTGTATTGTCTACACTGACTGACAGCAGCTCTTCGGGTTTTCAGAAAGGGATATTTTATGGTTTTACCTGGAGACACCAAGGATTGAACCTGGGACCTTCTGTGTGCAGAGAGGATGCTCTAGCATTCAGCCAAGACCCTTCCTAAGCTCTTAGTTCTTTAATCACACACAAGGGCCAGCTGATACAGTTAGCAGAGGCAAGAAGTAAAGCGGCAGGCAGCAAGTTAGGAAGTTTTATCACAAACACACATATATGAAAAGTACACTGCTCATGGGGGTTAGAGATGTTAGCACAGTCACTTAAATCATGCAGATGGAGTCCAGGGAGAAAATAGATGATGATAATGCTTTAATAAGTAAACTGAACAAGAATATAACCCAGGCTTCCTCAACCTCAGCCCTCCAGATGTTTTTGGGCCTACAACTCCCATGATCCCTAGCTGGCAGGACCAGTGATCAGGGATGATGGGAATTGTAGTCTCAAAACATCTGGAGGGCCAAGGTTGAGGAAGCCTGGTATAACCCAAGGAGAAAGCCAGGTCTTGTCTGTAGCAAGAAGACTTAAAACAACTAAATATCTAGGGGTAGGGAAATTCCTCAGAACTACACAACCAATCGGAACATGAGTTACCTCAACAAAGATCATGGTTGCTAGGAAACGTGTCCACCCCCCCTTTGTTGGTCATAATAATTAACCCTTAGATTGCTAACAGATTGATCCCTGTTGTTGTACTTCCAACAGGAAAAGCAATATATGGGCTACATGTGGCATCATCAGTCTGATTAATAAGAGTGTGTATATTTAAAAATGCCACCGCATGTTGTGGGTTGGAGCAAAGAAAGAAAAGGCTTAAAGCCTGCCAGCCACAATCTCTGAAATCTCTCTCTCCCTCTGCACCCCTGACACTTAAATTATTAGGAAAAACATGCTATTGGTGCTAAATGGAACATTCCCTCTAATAATTATAGAATCATAGAGTTGGAAGGTACCCCGGGGGTCATCTAGTCCATGTCCCTGCATTGCAGGGATCTCTGCTAAAGCATCTCATCTAATTTCAGTATTTGTGAAGTGGGCTTGTTTCACAGAGACTGCAACTGGGGAGGGATGGTTTGGGTGAATTTGCACAGCATGCAAGATCCACAGAACACAGGAAGATGAAGTTGCCTTAGATCATTGGTCCATCTTGTTCACTATCATCTAAACTGCCTGGGAGCAGCTCTCCAGGATTTCTCACAGGGTTCCTAGATGGAACCTAGGATCTTCTGCATTCAAAGTAGATGCTGAGAAGGAAGGCTTAAATGTCCCATCCTCACACAGTCTTTATTACACCCCTTGACACACATAATATTGAATAATGTGATGAGATTGCTCATCATTTTGTGAACATGCATCATGAGGCCATTAGTCTTCATCACAGTGATGCCGGATAATGGTAGAAACTCGAATATATTTAAGGACGTCACTGAGATGGGAACCCAATCTCTTCTCCATCACTGGATCCCCATTGAGAGTCATGTTTTCTTATCTACATACCCTTGCCTCTTCTAAATATAGCAGGTGTAAAAATCTCTTGACCTTTTGGATATTCATACCATACATTCAAAGCACTATGATGCCCAGATCCACGATTCCCAGAACTCCCTATGAAGAGGGATTGACTGTTAAACTACTGTGGGAAATTGTAGGTCTGCAAGATGAACAGGGGTCTCCTAACCATCTTTAACACCCTTAACAAACTGCAGCCTCATTCTTTGGGTGAAGCAATGACTGTTTAAACTGGCATCATAGTACTTTACATTTATTGTGTGAATAAGGCCCAAGTTACATCATACTGACAGGGGCTGATGGGAGCAAAAGTCCAAAAGCACCTGAAGGGCCACAGACCACCCATACCTGACACAGAACCATAGAGTCTTACTGAGAGTTGGGAACTGACGTACCAGAGTCTTCTCCAGCTGTTTCCAGGGTGCTCCTGTCCTATATAGGTCATAATCTCATCACAGCACAATACCCCAGGGACCAGAACATTTAAAGATTGCTTGCAAAAAAAAAAAAAATAGCCCAGTTTTTCACCCTTAAAGCCTCCCACTCAGCAGACTCGCCTCTGACATGAATAATGCTTTTGCTATTCTTTCACATGTAAATATGTGAATATGGTGTTAGTTCTTTGCTCTGGTTTGGGAAAATCATTCATTGGGGCTGCCTGTAACTCAGAATGATGTCAGCTCTTCCAAGCCTCGAGAAGTTCCCCGGGGGCATTGTTTACATTTTTTAATTGCTTACTAATGTAAAAATATCATTGCCAGCCTACAATAAATCATGACAATTTGGCCCCACCAGAGGTTCCAAGATGCGCAAGATGTCGTAATTAAGTGATACTAATAGATCTAGCAATTAATGTAATGGGAGCTTTTTACAAGGTTAAAAATGGCATCTCCTGCTCGACTCCAGCAACAGGCAAAGACGAGACAAGAAAATGCAGAGCGCGATGCTCTGTAATGAGTTTCCGTGAGTACAAAATGAGACAAAAACTTCTCGCTGAATTGTGAGATTCTGCTTCTCCTACTGCCTTCCAGGATGGTTGCCATGTTTGCCAGGGGGGGAAAATCAGATGCAAAATCCAGGGCTAAGTTAATAAAAACTGTGAACTTGGTTAGGAATGGGAATCCTATTTATTCATATGCATGCATCTCCTCCCATGCTGCCAACAGTTTTGTAGGCAGGAGGAAAGGTGGGAGTGCAGAGATGACCAGCCTCTACCCACCCACATTCATATGTGTTTCATAGTGAGTATGTCAATGCGGCATTAACTGTAGGCATGCCTAATCCAGAATGGTTTTTGCTAGGGCTGTGCAAGACCCCTCCGATTCAATATGGGACCTGGATTAGTTGAACCCTTTCAATCTAACAAGCTTCTTCATCCACTTCTCCCATTCCTCCCTTCTCTAATCTCTTTCTCCTGCCTACTCTGCCTTCCTGCACTTCTTTCTTTGCATTTTCAATAGCTCAACCATCCATCACCCTTCTCCCCTTATTTCCCTTCCTCATCCTTTGTTTTGTCCAATGGTCCAAACACTCTACATTAAGCTGCAAAATTGCTGCAGGCAATTTGGCTGCGAAATGCCTATGGAAAAGGTTGGCTCTACAGGTTGGCTTAAACAAAAACAGCACGTGCATTTAAAAGCCAGGTATGTGCTTAAAAACCTTGTATCACGCAGGCTACTAAATGCACACAATTGAGAATCTCATCACTCAGTAGAATATATGAATTGCTTCCCGTGGAGCAGGCTTGCCATTTGAAGTGAGGAAGTAAAAAAGAATAGGGGAAGAATTTGTTGGGTCAACTTGTTGTAGTGGACTGACCTCATTCAACACTCCTGAACTGGCAGGAGGATTGGAATGCAACTCCCAGTCAGATTACTACTGTAGTGCCATTTGGATACACAGAAAGTGCACATGAAAATAGATTATGCTGCTGGATTGGACCAATGGCCCATCCTCTTCCTACAGCATCCTCTTCCTAAAGTGGTCTTTAAGTTGCCTGTGGAAAACCCACAAGCAGGACTCGAACACAAGAGCACTCTCCCCTTCCATGGTTTCCAGCAACTGATTGTGGAAGGTCCTCAGCTTTGGGTCA
The DNA here is from genome assembly GCA_034642415.1 of Podarcis siculus. NCBI lineage: Eukaryota > Metazoa > Chordata > Lepidosauria > Squamata > Lacertidae > Podarcis > Podarcis siculus. Next base: position 11,180,398 of record JAXCMG010000039.1, read on the forward strand.
GGCCCAAATCAGTCCAGGTCAGATTGGAACCCAATCGGAATTGAGAGCAATTTAGGTCGTAACCAAAAAATTCCAAATGTTCCTGGCTCTGCAAGTGCCAACAGATTCATAACTGGCTGTTGAAAGCAGTTTCTTAAATTTGCTGGCATAGTGCTTACGGCTTCTCCAGAGGAATTATTTCACACTTCTCTTTTTTTCCAACACGTAAACCCAAATTGCCTCTGGCTTTTCATATAGTTGACAGCCCTGCTTCGAATGTTTTGACCACCAAACAGAGCTTCAAGAAAAATAAAGACCTTCCGTTAGCAGCATGTGCTTGAGGGTGGAAGTGGAGAGGCATAAAAGACCAGATTTGGCTCCCTCTTCCATGTTAAGTAAGCTGCTCTGATCATAACTCACTCAAGTCAAGATTTCCAGCTGTTTAACACAATCTCCCAGACCCGAACAAGCAGTAAATTTTTCTTAGCTTAGCTTAGAAAAACAAGGCAGCATGGAAAGAAATGAACAGAGATTCCTCTGGGAAGGGAAAGACAGTGAAAAGATGATTTGGGCTTTTGTTGCTGCTGCTGCTGAAGGACTGCAAATCTCCTTGACCTGAGGCTGCTCACCGATTCCTTAGATGCTTCTGCCTCACACCTGGGCAGGATCCAAAGAGTATTCAGAGGCTGAACAAGAAATAATGAATGCAATATATTTGGCAGGCTCTACATTCTAAGAGCAAGGGGCTAGCTACCATCCCTGCCAAGTTTTATGGCATGTATTATGCCCTTTGCCACTTATGAGGCCTTTGTTACAGTCTTCAGCTGTCTTGGCCACAACCCACAAATCACTTCTTTGGGGGAAATTTAATCGTGTATAATAGCCCACTCAGGAAATGTGCTATTACATTTTCTAAAAACTCTCCCTCCAAAAAGAGATTCAGTTCTTCCAACAGTGGCTCGCTGTAATCATCGATCTTATTATAGTTTGTAAAATGCTGTGATACGTGTCTCACTCTTGTGCATTGGGCATTCTCTGACAGATGCTGTAATTATTTGTGGATGTGTAAGACGTGGGTGGCACTGTGGGTTAAACCACTGAGCCTAGGGCTTGTTGATCAGAAGGTCGGCAGTTCGAATCCCCGTGACGGGGTGAGCTCCTGTTGTTCGGTGCCAGCTCCTGCCAACCTAGCAGTTCAAAGGCACGTCAAAGTTCAAGTAGATAAATAGGTACCGTTGTGGCAGGAAGGTAAATGGCATTTCCGTGCACTCTGGTTTCTGTCACGGTGTTCTGTTGTGCCAGAAGCAGTTTAGTCATGCTGGCCACATGACCCAGAAAGCTGTCTGTGGACAAATGCTGGCTTCCTTGGCCTGAAAGCAAGATGAGCACTGCAAACCCATAGTCACCTTTGACTGGACTTAACCATCCAGGGGTCTTTTACCTTACCTTTACAGTGTGAATGCCCACACGGTCTTCTTTTGAGGTTTCTACATGCAGATACAGATCATGCTCCATGAGCTCTACTGGGCTCTAAAGCTTGCATGAAAACAGACTCATCACTCTTGGGTTTGCTTCATTTGAGGGATTAAATGTTAATGTGACATAGTGACATGGTGACTAGAGTGATGGTCTACGAATCAAGAGACCCAGGGTGGAGTTAAACATAAGTAGCCCCATTGAAATTAATGAACCTGACTTACTCGTGGATATACATTTCATTTCCTCTACTCTGTGTAAAATTTAGTTGAATACCACCCTCTGATTCAAATCCCCACAAAGCCACACAGCTCACTGAGTGACATTGGGCTGGTCACTCTCTGTCAACCTAGCATGCCCTCACAAGGAGCTTGGGAAGATAAGTGAGGAGGAATCTCAGATGGTACTCTGAGCTCCGAGGAGGAAGGATGAGACAGAATTACAATAATTTGCATGACTAGTCAGGACACTTTGCATAAACATAAAAAAAGCTTTGATGTTGCATCCCATTCAGGGGGGAAAGCAATAACCAGTAACAAAAAATAAAACAAATAGTATATCACACCTAAACCAGGAATTACTCTCCATTTGGTACATCATTGCTTTCCCTGTCCTGATATTTATTTATTTGGTACATGCCACCTTTTAACCATTTGTTATATGCCACCTTTTCTTCCAATGAGCTCATGATTATGTAGTTGGTTCTCCACTCCCCATTTTATTAGAATAGAATAGAATAGAATAGAATAGAATAGAATAGAATAGAATAGAAT
>JAXCMG010000039.1:11183754-11255528 GCA_034642415.1 Podarcis siculus
TTTGATGTGCTGACATTTAATAAAAATAAAAAGTGGAAAGGCCAGGAGACAGAAGTTCCAGCAAAAGGAAGGAAAGAATAGGGAGACATTTGGTTAGTATTCATGCAGCTGGAACACATGCTTGCAACTGATATAAGAAGCTGTGTCAGAGTCAGACCATTGGCTCATCTACTGCAATATTGTCTACTGTGGTTTCAGGTGGGGCATCTTCTGGCTCTACATTGGAGATGCCAGAAATTGAATCTGGGACCTTCTGCGTGTCCTCTAGCACCCCAATAATGCTTGTATGACAAAACTGGGATTGTGGTTAGCCCAAAGTAGTATGATACTTGGAAGACTTGCATCCTATTCAGAAGTCTCTGAGGGTCTGCTTTGTATGCAGAAGGTCCCAGGTTCTCATCTCCAAGTAAATCTGGAAATGTTGTGTCTGAAATTCTGGGATGGCAGAATCAATTTATTTCCAGGTCATTTCGCTTTCAAATGTGCTCCAAGTTCCCACCCACACATTAGTTCAAGAGGTGAGGAGCAAGTCAGTACATACTGGAATTTGCAAAGATCCAGTTCCTCCTGCCTTTTTACCTTTTACTGCATTGCAAATACCGAAACGGTAAATGGCTACATAGCTATTTAAGTGAAGTGGGCTTTGGAAAACCCTCCCTTGAGTTTTGCGTGCAAAACGAATGAATGCTTGGAAGTAGTGCTGTGCTCAGAATTTCTCACAGTCCTCCACTCCCTGCAACCATTCTCCATCAATTCATGAGAAAATAAATTGCATTTGAAAATCATCCAAGGGGAAAGAAATTTTCAGCAAAATCCTCATGGGTGGGATGCAGGGTTTTGTGTTTTTTTGGTTATGCTAACCTTTCTTCTGAGGTGGCCAAGAGGTGTTTGTGAGGGTCATATCTTTGGTGGGCTGCATTTTAGTTTTCTGGGTGCCCACACTTTGGATGCATTCAGGTGTGTTAACTTTTTTTGATTATAATGCTAACGCTTCTGTCCTACAGGACTTGTGTCATGGAACGGTGTTGTGTCATTTGACCAATATACGGGCCTCTCATGCTTAAATTTATTTGCACCCACTGGAGAGCAGCTGCTAGTCAGTGTACTCAATACTGATCTAGATACTAAGTCAGCTTCCTATGATGTTCCTTGAATTCATCATCGAAACTTCTGCTGGTACATAAGAACACAATTTGTCCTTGGCAACTGCTTAGCTTGGGAGCTGTCCATGGTTCTGTAGAATGTGCCCAGCTAATTCTTGGTCCTGCTATGGCTCTCTGCAGGTGACCATCACCAACCCCAACTTCTAATCTCCACTGCTTGCAGCTTGTCCTGTATGGTTCTGTCCCATCCCTGTGGGCCTAAAGCAGACAGGATGCAGCAGCTAGGAGGAAGAAAATGGGTCTGGGGAAAGAATGGATAGGACAAGCAGTGGCTGCCTCTTGTCCCGATACATCAAGATTTCACTCTGGCAACAATAGGCACTGACCTGAAGTGGGTCTATATACTCAATTCCCGCTCATGCAGACAAGCTCTTGCTGAAGGGCCAGGTATATAAGCTGCATGGCTGAACTACTTTGGAAGATTTGCTCCACTGGGTTATGTTTTACTTCACCTTTATTAGAAGGCAGCCTATGTTATGCAGCCGTTCGAGCAACTGACAGGTTGCTTAAGGCAGACTTCATTGTGTTTAACGCCCTGTGATAAATGCGCTCGGCAAAGCCCTCCAACACAGACTCCAGATCCTTTCCTGGCATTTTCAAATGTGTCAGCAAGAAATCCTCCACTGCTTCTGTTGATGCAATTGCAATTAAAGTGCCGTTTCTTCCTTACGCTCTTCAGCCATCAGCGCTTACACTCTCCCTGTTCCAATGAAATATTTAAGGAACTCTCACAAACAATAAAATACACAGGAAATCTAAACCGACAGTTGCTATGTGTAAAAATCATTGATATTTTAGATAATTGCATTCAAAGTTCAGGCTCATAATAGATCATATTGATTGTGGAAAGCCTCAGAAGAAGCTCGGTGGGGTTTGACTGATGGCCAGACATGGCTCCCCCCACCAGCCTCTTAATGGATGGGCTTCTTGAAGGTTGGTTAAAGTCATTTATGATGGTGGGACTCCATTGTAAGGCGGACATTCAACACAAACCAACAACTGAGACACCTAGTAAGAAAACAAACAGGGTGTCTACTTATTAAGTGAAATTGATGAATGAATTGTCGGAACACCATTCTAAGATTATAATTGGGTCTCAGAAATAACCCACACTTGGTACCTCCCTAGTACATCCTTGCATTCGTCTTGCATTCTTGACCTCACTGTTCCATTTTGAAATTCTTTCTTTCTTTGTTCAGCTTTATGGTCACTGTGATGTACTGCACAGGTGGGAAGAACCCAAGAGGCATGCTACCTTTTTGTGCAATGTTCCAGGGGACACATGCCAGCCATGTATTGGAGTAAATCTGCTTACTTTTCAGTGCTGGATAGCAATGCACCTCTTAGCCGAAGATTTCTCAGAAGGCTAATGTTATGAGGCTGGGCTGGTTGCAAATGTTTTTCTGGGGTTTTCTATTTCTCTTTGACTAGCTTTGTTTTTATTATTGCTAGTGTTTTTATTTGCTTGTTTGTCCTACGGTCCTAAAAATTAAATAATAGATCAAACCTTTGTGCAGTAGAACCCTGTTGAAGACCCTAACAGTCTAAACCCATTCCCTATCTCTCTAGTTGCCACTCCACAAAAAAAGTTCCCCTATGCTGTGGTTAGGGTTGAAAAGCATCATTGCAGAAGGAAAAAGGTGAAAAGCAGATGTTGTAGGCCTGAGTAGTGAGGCCCCAGCTCCCCATCCCTTCTCTAATACACTATAAGCTTACATGATGTTTCAGGCCTCTCCCAGAAGAAAGAGTTGGCACTGTGTGTGTGTGTGTGTGTGTACACACACACACACACACACACACACCCAACATTTCTTCAGAAGCAAGAAGCAAAGAGGAGTTGCCTGAGGGGGCTGAAAGGAGATACGAATGAGACATTGCTTCCAGAATGAAATGGAGATATGCTTTGATAAATTATTTCGCTATTCATCCATATTAGCTTTGTGGCAGTTCTTGGAGGCTGAAACTGATAAGAATAATGTGTTTTATTATATACAACTGAAAGGCCCTGAGATAGAATTTTGGCCCTGGCCAATAGGGAGGCAGGCTTCAGTTGAAGAAAGGAAGAAAGAACTTTGGGAGTCATGAAGGAGGCAAGTTAGGAGGGAAAACATGATGGAGAGCGAGAGAGGAGGAGCCAAGAGGAGAGAACAAAGGAGATGGTGCAAGAAGAAAGAGGATCAGAAAATATAAAGCACTGCAGAACTAACTACCTATATTTCTATAGCCCTGCTCAAACATGCATATTTATCTCCTGATTGGATGGTGACTTTGGTGCGTATAAGCCATCAAAGATCAGATACTACAGCTAGACCTTCTGCTTACAGTTCTAGCTTAGTAAGCTGGGAAATGCATGAGCCTGTGCACCTGCTTGCAGCTGATTTACACCTTCTTTTGCACAAGTGGGGTAACAAATCAGAGAGGCGCTCTTAAACATAGCTTCATTACATGCAAACCAGGGAAATCCGCCTAATGGCTTCCAAACCTAGCAGGATTAAAATCAAGTCTAAACTATGGTTTAAGATCCTGACTCGTTTGGAAACCACTAACCTTAGTTTCCTGGTTTGCACATAACAGGAAACCATGGTTCACTGCAACTCCCTGGTTTGTTTTCCAGGCTTGTGTAGACAGAAGGGGAGAGCAGAGGGAGCTTGTGCATATCCTGGGTTATTAAACCATGACATAATCCAAGTGTGGTTGCTGATTCTTTTCAATGGAGGTAGTTCACACATATTTTAGCTATACATCTGAAGCAGCAACGATGGTTTAATAAATGGGATGATTCAGCTACACCCACAGCTTTAAAAATATATAGAAAAGGGAGAAAAAAAAGAATATAGAAATCTCTGGCAAGTACAAAGGGAGGAGAGTGAGGTCTAGGGATACATTGCTTCTGTTGCAGAAGAGAGAAAGGAGGATTTGGTGTGGAAGTTTTGGAATGGTTAAGTTGGTGGCAATAGCTGTAACACAGACGTTTCATTCCTTAGTGTGAATGTATGCAGCATAGGAGTAAGTTGATTTTAACCGTGGTTCAGTTAAGTACATTTTATTTATAAATAATTTCTATCCATAAATAATTTCAAACTGCATCGAAGAGCTGGAATCAATCAATAGCTCTTACCTCTTCAAATGCTCCAATGCTCTTTATTGCTTAGAGACAGCTACTATTTTCTGACTCCTTGCTGCCCCTTGTATAAATCCTGCCCCTATTGTGTCCATAGGGAAAGCATCAGACTTATGGGAAAGGGATGTAGCACAGTCAGAGAACGTGCTTTGCATGGTAAAGGTCCCAGATCCGATTCATGGCATCCCCAGATCGGTCTGAGCAGTGACGTCTGGTGCCTGGATTCTTCCCTGGATTCTAGCAAGCATCTGGAATGTTTACATTTTGGCTAGCAAAGATACCAGAGACTATGAAGGCTTCATTGTCATTGTAGGCTATTGTTGGGCAGCGAGTCATTGATGGACAGTGAGCCCTGGGTGCGCATGTTGGGTTCAAATACCCAAGGCTCACTTACCAAGGAAGGAACACTTACCAAGGAAGATACACTTACCAGTGTATCTGAAGAAGTGTGCATGCACACGAAAGCTCATACCAAGAACTAACTTAGTTGGTCTTTAAGGTGCTACTGGAAGGAAATTTTTTTTTTTTTGTTTTGACTATGGCAGACCAACACGGCTACCTATCTGTAACTGGTTACCAAGGAAGGATAATTCTCTCCCAATCTCTGGCTGGAGAGCCATGGAATGGGGGGGGGGGGGAAGCAATGAGTATAGGGTGACTTAGGGGCTAAGTGCTCTCACTGCCTTTGGGGTTGTAGCCATTGAGAATCAAGCCTATTCCTGCCTATCCCTTTATGTGAGAATCAAGGCAATCCTTCTCAGCAGGAATCAAGTCTATTCCTGCTGTTGTAATTCCACCCTAGAGTCTGTAAACAGAATATTGAAGGAATGGGTCAAAAGCTGGGAACTGGTATATTCTCCATCTGGAAGCTCACATGCTACACAAGTGCAAAGTAAGAGCAGAGGATTTATTTTCAGGGAATGGGAGCAGCAAGAGATAAATCATGTGTTTTCAGCATGATAGGGAAAGGAGTCAGAGAAAAGCAAATAAATATGGAGCTGCACAATTTCACTTTTGGAAGGTTCAGTCTTCAGTCCATGCTTTAAATGTTTACAGAATCCGGCTGTCTTGTTTGCTTTTCGTACATGGTTTATTTTTCTCCCAGACCACTGATTAATCACCTGTCTGGGCATCTGAAGTGCTGATTAATTGATGACCTTGAACAGTGACCCAGAAATACTAACTGCCATTCCCCCTGCATTTAAAAATGATCGTGTTGGTGAAGAGGAACCTCGATCTGTGATAGGACTTGCCATGTATAACCTCAGCTTTCTAGCAATATTGGGATTGCTCAAAGGCTTTCAGTGTGCAATCAGTCTGCATGGGGGACTTTTATTGGGGCTTAATATGAGGCAAACTGCCTCATATTGACTCAGATTACTGGTGCAGTACTGTCTATTTGAATGCCAAACGACACTTGCATACCCCCAACATTTCTCCAATGAAAATAGGAAGGTCCAGTGCTGTTTTTCTAGAAAAAGTGGGTGCTGGAACTCACAATAAACGCCTCCCTTGTTCTCTTACAAAGGCAATGGTACCCACCTGAGAGGTACTGGAACTGGCTTCCAGCAAGTTCCAGCTGGGGGAAAAACCCCCCTGGGGGTGTCCTATTTCATATCCTCCAACATTTCTCTGATGAAAATAGGGATGTCCTAAGGAAAAGTGGGACATTCTGGGATCAAATCAGAAACCAGGACGGCTATACGCTCAATGCTGTGTGTGAGAAAAGGTGAATCTTCATTAAAATTCTTCCCCTGAAGGGTCTTTCTAGTTTCCATCATGTGTGTGTGTGGGGGGGGGAGAGCTCGTGTCGTCTGCCAGCAAAGAGTTAATATGCAAGGCAAGAGACAATAATGACTGTGTTTAGCGGCTCCTGTCTCGGTTTTTGTTGCTTCCACCAGCCCGCCTTAGGTTTCTTCACAGGCTTCTAAAGTGGAGCCCTGGTGGGGCACTCTACTGTAATTCTCTCTCTTTCTCTCCTTCTCCCCCATCGTGCAGTGACTAAATAATGGAGAACTGAGGAATGGAGATAATAGGACCACTGACATCTGGCTAATTGCCATTCCAGCTGGAGGTTGCTTGGCAGCTGAGTGGGACATGATTTGTGGATGAAGAACTTCTAGTGAACCGTGATGGACAGAAGTCACTGGGGGTAAAGAGGGAGGGCAGGGGAGGAAGAGAGAATGTATGATTTTGTGCCCACAAAGAGGCCTCAGTGGGGTGGAGTGTGTGTGTGTGGGGGGGGGGAAGCCAGCACCTGTGATACCCCCCTATCTTTAATGCCTCCAGGTGTGGTCAAAGATACAGTAGTTTACCAGCGTAGCACAGTGATTACCTGAAGCTGGAATATAAATGGTTCTAGCACATTTTTTAAAATATAAAGAAATAAAACAAAAAAGGCTTGCGTCTCTGGAATTTTCTAACGTGGTGGTTGCTACACTGAAAGAAATCGCTTTCTGCTGACACAATGAAGGATCGATATTTCCTTTCTTCCCATTTTAATATTTCAAAATCACATTAAAATGATAACCGGAATGGTAGGATGAGAAATGGGCAATATCTTTCTTTCGCAACAGCTCACTGACACAGTTCTTTCTATTTCTTCTCTTTCATTGTCCACTTCATTCTGTGGAAGATGTTATTCAGGCTCAGAGGAGTGTAGACTTTTATGGGTTAGAAATCAATGGATTTCAGCAATGTGTCTACCTTGAGCTTACAACCGTAAGCTCATTTACCTGAGTGTTGGCCCTGCTGAATCCACTAGGACTGACTTCTGAGTAGACATGGTTAAGATTGCATTGTTAGTTGGACATTGACCTCTGTTTGTAAGCCCCCAGCCATAATTTAGATCAATCACTGTGATTAATCAGCACATAAATATTGACAATCCCAAATGGATCTTCTGAATTACACACACACAAACACACACACACACACACACACACAGAGAGAGAGAGAGAGAGAGAGAGAGAGAGAGAGAGAGAGAGAGATTGTATATTCCCACTTTTAAGATATGCCTAAGAAAACGTTGACTATCTTATTTAGCATCATATCAGCACTGATGACTATGGCTTCCCCCACATTCACCATATTCATTTGGAATTATTAGTATTCATAGATAAATGTTGTTATTCGCCAAATCTTGGACACACACTTTACTTGTGATTCCTGGCAACTGGTATTTGGAGACCGAATGCCTCTGACAGCAGAAGTACAGCAGTCTTTGTATATTCTTCATGGGGGAGACTTTACTGCTAGACAATGTGGGCAAGAAAATGCATCCAATGACGTGATCTGGTTAAGGAATGGGAAACTTCAGGTCTGGGAGTCAAATGTGACCTCAAGGGTCTTCCCAGGCACACACACCTTTCTCAGCCAATCCTCCTGCTGGATCTGCTTCACTCTCGAGTATTTGTTGCCTGGTTGAAATGTGTCATTGAACTCTCACCTGGGCTGAGGATGGAGCTGTGTGTGTAGAAATGAGCCAACTGTACAAAGGTAACATTTACATAATAATGTATTATTTACACCCCACCCATCTGGCTGAGTTTCCCCAGCCACTCTGGGCAGCTCCCAATCGAGTGTTAAAAACAATACAGCATTAAATATTAAAAACTTCCCTAAACAGGGCTGCCTTCAGATATCTTTTAAAAATAGGATAGCTGCTTATTTCCTTGACATCTGATGAGTAGGCGTTCCACAGGGTGGGTGCCATTACCGAGAAGGCCCTCTGTCTGGTTCCATTGCTCTGCTCACCTCTGCCTCTGGCCTCATCCAGGGCATGTGCACCCTGAAAAGTTGCCCAGGAGGGAATATAGCCCTACAGTTGGAGAAGTTTCCCCAACCCTGTTCTAGACATGGACGTAGCCAGGATTTATGTTAGGGGTGCAGGACACTGACCTGTCATCATTTTGAAGGAGCATCTCCATCCCCATCATTGAGCCCGGACACTGAGGTCCAGCTCTGGGGGCCTTCTGGTGGTTCCCTTCCTGCGAGAAGTGAGGTTACAGTGAACCAGGCAGAGGGCCTTCTTGGTAGTCAAGGAAGTGTCAAGGAAATAAACAACTATCTGACTTTTAGAAGACATCTGAAGGCAGCCCCGTTTAGGGAAGTTTTTAATGTTTAATGTTTTATTGGGTTTTAAATATTCTCTTGGGAGCCACCCACAGTGGCTGGGGAAACCCAGCCAAATGGGCGGGGTATAAATAATAAATTATATTTATTTTATTTTATTTTATTTTATTTTACAGTGGTACCTCGGGTTAAGTACTTAATTCGTTCTGGAGGTCCGTTCTTAACCTGAAACTGTTCTTAACCTGAAGCACCACTTTAGCTAATGGGGCCTCCTGCTGCTGCACCACCGGAGTACGATTTCTGTTCTCATCTGAAGCAAAGTTCTTAACCCGAGATACTATTTCTGGGTTTGCGGAGTCTGTAACCTGAAGCATCTGTAACCTGAAGTGTATGTAACCCGAAATACCACTGTATAACTGTCTGACTCTGTCCAGCAGATTTGGAATGAAATGTCTCAACAACAGTTGTTTTAAATTACTTTCCTCTGACCCAAAGTGCTCAGGAAAAACCTTGTTAAAATTAGAATTTTTAAATGATTTCTGAAAAGGCATATCTTTATTTTTACACCTGAATGACTCCTTATCAGCTTTCTTCAACTTGCTTTTTAACTTGAAAATTTAGTTTGCCATTGAAGTATTTTTAAAAAGTGGTCATTTGGATCCTTTCCAAAAAATTAAGCCCTCTGCTTTCAGCATTTTGCTTCTACTGAAGTTTCCCCTTTTAACTTATCACTGCAGTTAGCATTACTGCAATTGAAATGGTGCTATACAAGATCAAAGAAAACATACTTAGCCACATTTTAACTGCATCATCGCGAAAGCCCAGAGAAAAAATGTTTAAACACATGTTGTTGTTGTTGTTTCATCGTTTAGTCGTGTCCGACTCTTCGTGACCCCATGGAGCAGAGCACGCCAGGCACTCCTGTCTTCCACTGCCTCCCGCAGTTTGGTCAAACTCATGTTTGTAGCTTCGAGAACACTGTCCAACCATCTCATCCTCTTTCGTCCCCTTCTCCTTGTGCCCTCCATCTTTCCCAACATCAGGGTCTTTTCCAGGGAGTCTTCTCTTCTCATGAGGTGGCCAAAGTATTGGAGCCTCAGCTTCAGGATCTGTCCTTCCAGTGGGCTGATTTCCTTCAGAATGGATAGGTTTGATCTTCTTGTAGTCCATGGGACTCTCAAACACATGTAGCTCACTGTAATTAAAACTAATTTCAAAAGTTCCTTTAAAAATGTTTATTTTTTTGTAATGAGAAGGTTCATTTCATTATGGAATCATAGTACTATGGAATTGGAAGGTACCCTGAGGGCCATCTAGTCCAGCCCGTGCAATTCAGGAAACTCAACTAAAGACCTGTCATGGTACCATCTAAGTAACCACACAAACCCCTGTGTTGCAAAGAGAACACCAGCAATGTCTAGGCAACACGGTGACCATGTACAAATGCAATAGGCAATCTTTTATAGAATTCCTTCAAACTATAACAAGTCCAGAATGAAGTCTCAAAGTGTCTTCACAGCTTGCCTTTCATCATACAAAGTCTGGTACCTCGCTTCATTTAAAGATTTCCAGAGACTTTGAGACAAAAGATTTCATTTTGGACTTGTTATGGTTTGAAGGAATTCTATAAAAGATTGTCTATTGCGTATGTACATGGTCACCATGTTGCCTAGACATTGCTGATGGTACCATCTATGGTAATTCTGCACTAAACATCACATGTCGTTTGGCCTTAAATTTTGACTGAAGGTAAACTGTAAAACAAATGAAGTTTATATGGAATTTCATGAGAAGCAGTGCAGAGAGGGGACTGTTTTTGCTGCAACAAGCACAAACTTTTCATCTCCCAAGTGATTTCCACCCACCCTGGGGGCTTTGAAGCATATATTAGCAGCCCCGATTTGAACTTTGCAAAGACAACTTTGAGATGAACATGGCGTATCCTCTTAGGATGGGTGAGGGGTGGGTGGCGAGCAAGAACATAAGAATTCTAAGGAATGTAAAAAGGAGGGGGGGAATGTTGACATCATTAGCAAAATGTTTTGCCCTTCTCCACATGCAGTAGTTTCTAAGACTAGGCCTTGAGACCACCTGATGTTAATTGGGAGTAACTTAGCTTGTTTGCCTCTGTGTCTTGCATAGTTTGCCTTTCTAATAATTCAGCTGAATTGGTTGAACAGAAGAATTCAATTGAATTGAATTTTCAATAGAATAATCTATTTTAATTAGGCACTTTAAAAGAAACATTATTTTAATTAGAAAATGAAGTTGTACACTTCCAGAAAGAGTAAAGGCTGGAAGAGATTATCGACGGGAGTTTTTGTAGTAACATTATGCATATTCACATACGCTGCCTTCATTTTGAATCATTACATACACAAACACACACACACACATTTTTTTAAAAAAATTACATAAGGTTTCTGTAAAAGAATGCAACTAAGTTTCAGTCAGAAATCTCCGTTGCAGGACTAAACCAATAGCTAAAATGGAACCCTCCTAAACATATGTGATGCCAACAAAATGTAAAATTGTTTATTTCATTTATATTCCACCTTTTCCTCCAAGGAGCTCAAGGTGGTGTAAATGGTTCTCCTCTCTCTCTCATTTAACCCCTACAACAAATCAGAAGTAGGTTTAGCTGAGAGGCCGTGACTGGCCCAAGGCCATCCAGTGAGCTCCTGTTCCCCTCACAGAGCTATATTTCCTAGAGTTCCCTGGAAAAAAGGATGGTTTGATAAGGCACTCTGGATTTGTAGCCCTTTGAGGGTAATAATGTTCTCCCAAGAGCTCTTAGGACGCGGGTGGTGCTGTGGGTTAAACCACAGAGCCTAGGACTTGCCGATCAGAAGGTCGGCGGTTCAAATCAAGCCGAGGGGTGAGCTCCCATTGCTCGGTCCCTGCTCCTGCCAACCTAGCAGTTCGAAAGCACTTCAAAGTGCAAGTAGATAATTAGGTACCGCTCCAGTGGGAAGGTAAACGGCGTTTCCATGTGCTGCTCTGGTTCACCAGAAGCAGCTTAGCCATGCTGGCCACATGACCTGGAAGCTGTACGCTGGCTCCCTCGGCCAATAAAGCGAGATGAGTGCCACAACCCCAGAGTCGGTCACGACTGGACCTAATGGTCAGGGGTCCCTTTACCCTTTACCTTTAAGAGCTCTTAACTTCAGATTCAGCATGGAAATGACCTACACACAAGTCACTACTGAATCGGGCTGTGCTGTCATAGCTCAAAACCATCATATTGTTGTGTTTAAGAATTTTGTGGTGTGCATTTAGGATACCTAGGATATGCATAGACTATTGATCAGCATGCCCTCTCCCTACCCCATGTCAGTTCAATGTGCAATTGGGCTTGACAAACTGAGTTATTTCCCAAAACAATAGAAAATACCTTGGTTGATAATGAACTCAGCTCCAATCCAATTTGACTTCCTCTGTGTTCCCAATGGCATCAATGGGAGGTGGCAATAAGTGAAGGTGATCTCTTTTCATAGAATCATAGAGTTGAAAGGGACCACAACTGTCATCTATTCCAATCCCCTGCAATGAAGGAATCTTTTGCCCAACATGGGTCTTGAACTTATGATCCTGAGGTTAAGAGTCTCATGCTATACTGAAAGAGCTATTCCCTCTCTTCCTCTTCCCTCCTGCTATGGAAGAAACCAGGGTCGAAAAAGGAAGGACACATGGTAGCTTTCTGTCATCCCACTCCTTGGAGTCTGAGATGCTGGTACAACACAGCTGCCCCCAGATAACCGGGGTGGGGGGTGGGGATTGGTTTGGCCCCCTTTTCACAGCAGACCAACCTGCTTCAAGAGTCCAAAACTTGCTTGCAGATTGGAATGCAACTCCTAATCAGATGTTGCACATCTCTGGGTGTTGCAATGCAATAGTGTGCATTAAAAAGCATATTTTACAGAAAAAGATGCACACTGAATGCATTGTTTACTGGTGAATGTATCAAACTTGAAATATACTCTGAGTCCTGTAGTGATTTCATGCTCTTTATTGCAGCTTGTAAAACAGTGATTGAATTGCCCCCCAAACCTCAGGCTTTTATATACATCATTTACACAATGAGTCCCGTCTGATTGGCTGATTCAGCTTCCCTCCTGGAGCCTGATTGGTCTTTTCCTATAGGCCAATCAGTTGTTGCATTCTAGGATCCAACTTGCCTATTGTTCTAGGATCCAAGCTTAGTACATAACAAAACTGTTTACTGACTAGAGCTGTGAACTGGATATGGCTGAGGCCCAAGCCAAACCAGACATACCTGGAGGGGCTAGGACATTGGATGACAGTGTACAGGTGATGCAGGTGGGGGTAGATGGTGATGCAGGTTGGGGTAGATGGCCCAGAGTGATCAATGGCTGTCAGACAGAAAAGAGATGCAGGCATCATCCCCACACAAAGTTAGTGGCTTACCCTGGTCACCACCTGCATTTTCCTGTGAGTAGGTAGAAGCCTGCTGCCTGCTTTTCATTTCTTCCTGCGACCTGTCCCTGAAGCTGCACAATGCAGGATCAGTGGCGCTGTCGATGGAAGCATTGATCCTGTGTGGTGCAGGATGCTCCTTCACAAGAGGCTTTCCTGCAGAGGAACATCTGCTTGCAAAGGAACACAGCACCTTTGCACGACTGTTGTACAGAGGCACTGATCCTGCATGGTGCATTGTCCTCTGCAAAGGAGAAGTCGCTTGGTAGAATTAACTGCCCACTGCTCTCAGTTGGGATTGCAGTGGTGGGGGGAGCTGCTGTGTCTCCCCCTCCTAGCTATACGTTTATTTAGGAAGGGGTGGACTGACCTAACTGGGGACACCCCAATTGGGATCATGGGGTGCATGTGAGGGCTGTGTACAGCTCTAATATTTTCCCCAAAAGTACATATGGAATGAAGACAGTTGGATGGAACATTGCAGAATGGGATGGACCAGAACTGTGATTGATGTCAGAGATACCCAAATGGGACAGAATTAGTCCATCCCTGCAAATAAATGAGTAGGAGGGATTGCAAGGTTGGGATTCTTCTCTGCCTCAGATTACCATCACAGCTGCTGAATAACTATTGGGAAAGACGGGGAGGGAGTTTGGAGCATGGATTGCTTCAAGAGCACACCCAATTTGTATTCTAAACCTGGTAACTGTGAGGTTCTGCCACATCCCCAGCAAGGGCCTGTACTAAATAATTGGCTGTACATTATGAATGCCACGGGCTACAACCATGCAACTTAAGTCTGGGAAGACTCTTTCATGCATTTCCATCAAATTTACAACAAAGCCCTGTTGTAAATGGTGAATTATGCATCAACATATGTTCATGCTAATTGATTCGCCACTGACAACGTTTTGGCACCAGATCAGTAACTAACAATTATATGTGTAAAAGTTTGTCTATTAATACTATCAAAGAATTGGGAATGCCACTTCAGAAAAGATGTGGGAGATTTTGGTATTTTTAACGGGGATAAGGAGAGTTCTAAAACAAGAAAACATTGGGGGTTGGTTTTTTGAGCATATAACTGTAATCTAGCGAGGATGTTAAACTTCAAAGATGCCTGATAGTTACCCTTATCAAGCCAGTGACATTTATTGTGCCAGATTCTTAATGTACTTCACCAATGCACACTTTCCCTGATCCCAAATGTGGGACCAAGGCTGAGACATTTAAGCGTGACCCAAATCTGTGTGGGTGCATGTGAAATCACTAGTGTACTGCTCATTGCAGAATTTACATAGAAGTTCTGACTTCACCTGAGCATTCCAAGGCCTCCCTCCCAACTATTTTGGGCTGTCACCTTTTCTCAGTAGTGGAGATAGGTATGGGTTGTGAAGTAAGGATTACCTGGTTGGAACTGAATAGGAATTTTCCCGTTCCCACTTTGGACCACTGGGGTAGGCATTCTGGTTTGGGCGGTGTGGCTAAGTAAAGAATTGGTATTCTGCTCAAGTTTCAGTCTGAGTGAGAGAAGGCTTTAGGGGCCTCATAACGCCCACCTCTTCTTTGAGGTGAGTACTACAAGCCATCAAAGCTCATATACAGACCTGAACCCAGCAGGCTTCGTCAACCTTTTCCAACAGGATATTTTTCTTGCATATATCTTTTAGAGATGAGTGGGAGAGATGCTCTTGTGTAGCTCGCTTTAATTTCAATCAGGCTTACGCAGGAGGGTTTCTCTAAGGATGGAATCTTCCCATCAGTAGGAAAGCTGTATGGAATATGGTTTTAATATCAGATCGGTTTTGCTAGATTCCTGGCTTGCTTAGTAATGCGGACATGCAGCCATTTGGCATTTAGATCCCATAAATATAAACATTGCTAATGACAGCATTCATGATGAATGGGTTCCTGATGGCTTACTGGTCATGATTTATGGACGACAAGTTTAAGCAATCATTAAGCATAATTAAATTTAATTGATGGGGTATTTTTCCTAATGTTTGCTAGCAATGTGAATGAAAATAAATGGATTAAGAATACACAGTATGGATAAAGTGACACATGGGTATATTAATGGTTTGCATGTGTACTGATTCACATGTTTTAGTAATGCAGAAGGATGAATGAGTCTCAGATGTATCGCCAGTGGCCTCACTTAGGGAAAGATGTAACCATGAGAAGATTATATATTCATGGCTAGATCCCATAAGGTGTCAACTTGCCTAGGAATAATGTCAATCTGTTTAGCTTGACGAGAAAAACAAAACTCTGCTGTGTGGGGGTGGGTAATTAGATATATAAAAAACAGAACAACATATTTAATCTGATTTCTTTCTTGTCCTTCAAAACAAGGTCCCAGGGTGAGTTTTGCATCAGTTTGTGCCTTCACTGGGCATTTTGTATCCACTGACAGTAGTCTCAGGATCAGACCTGTTGGGGGTGTTTATTCACAACAGTGGGACGCGGGTGGCACTGTGGGTTAAACCACAGAGCCTAGGACTTGCCGATCAGAAGGTCG
Organism: Podarcis siculus; assembly: GCA_034642415.1. Lineage (NCBI taxonomy): Eukaryota > Metazoa > Chordata > Lepidosauria > Squamata > Lacertidae > Podarcis > Podarcis siculus. Next base: position 11,199,071 of record JAXCMG010000039.1, read on the forward strand.
ACAGTTCAAATCCCCATGACGGGGTGAGCTCCCATTGCTCGGTCCCTGTTCCTGCCAACCTAGCAGTTCAAAAGCATGTCGAAGTGCAAGTAGATAAATAGGTACCGCTCCGGCGGGAAGGTAAACGGCGTTTCCGTGCGCTGCTCTGGTTCGCCAGAAGCGGCTTAGTCATCCTGGCCACATGACCCAGAAGCTGTCTGCGGACAAACGCCGGCTCCCTTGGCCAATAAAGCAAGATGAGCGCCACAACCCCAGAGTCGGTCATGACTGGACCTAATGGTCAGGGGTCCCTTTACCTTTACCTTTATTCACAACAGTGAATATACATTATTAGTATTAGATTGTTTACCAGGAGTAGAAAATTAAGGATATTTGTATGCTTTCTAAAAGGTAAATTAAAACACACACACACATGCAAAACAAATATCAATGGAGGCAAGAGATGGGAGAGTGAAGGGATGAATGAAACTCAACGCATACTTCCGATTCATAGAATGCAACCTGGAATCATCCACTAGAAAGCAGGGGGAACTTTGCCAGAGGTGCCTGAAGGGCAGATGCTAATGAGACATGTGCAAATGACTTGGGGAAGCAAGGACTGCCAAGGGAAGGTGGGAAGAAAGAGCCCACAGCCAGCCTGAACTGCTGTCAGTCAATGATCTCATGTTGTAACAAAAGACTGACTCCATGCTATTAAGCGCTGGAGGTGGTAAGCCTCATGTTTTTAATTTTATAGTTCCTGTAGACAAGTAAGTGCTCTGATGGATAGCATCCAGCTGGCTCTTATATGGAGCTGTTCCCATATTTGCCACCAGCTGATGGGGAGATCCAAGGCAACGGATCTTGGGTCAGCATCTTGTGTTATTTAATGTCAAAGCACATCCAGATGACAGCTTTCTGTATCTTCTATGGAAGCGCTGTAGCTCAGAATGTTGATTCTGAAACTAGTCTTTAGCTAGGGCTATTGCTAGTGTACTTTCCCATCTTCTGTGGTTTTCCTGCTTACGAACCCCTTCCCCCAATGGTATCTCTGTCAGTTTCTATGGGGGTAACAGAGACTTTATTTCTTGCCCTTCACCATAAGGCCCCAGGGTGGGGTTATGCATCACTGTGTGCCTTCACTGGCCATTGTGCAATAACCCAGTGCGAGGGTCAGAGAAAACTCAGGAGTCACATTATCAGATACTTGACTAGTCTGATTTGGAATGAAGTCCAGAGACAAGAGAACTGCGCCAGTGCCAAAAATAAATTGGATTCAGTCCATGTTTTAATGTGGACCTGCATAATTTGCATTTGCTGAAGCAATGCATGAACCCAAACACAGCTATTTCTCAAAATTTGCACAAAACAAAACAAAAATAGTGCTCAGCAATGTACAGTGGTAACTCGGGTTAAGAACTTAATTCGTTCCAGAGGTCCGTTCTTAACCTGAAACTGTTCTTAACCTGAGGTACCACTTTAGCTAATGGGGCCTCTCACTGCCACTGCGCCGCCGGAGCACAATTTCTGTTCTCATCCAGAAGCAAAGTTCCTAACCCGAGGTACTATTTCTGGGTTAGCAGAGTCTGTAAGCTGAAGCGTCTGTAACCTGAGGTACCACTGTATTCTATTAGGCAAAATCACATGCCAAAAAGTGTGTATTGGAAGAAATGCACCCACACAAAATGTGCACAAAATTTCATACAATTTTAAAAAATTGCAAACTAATGTGGAAATGATGTGGAAACTTAATTTAAGATGAAAGCAGGGGGGTGAAAAACAGAGGTAATCCAAAACTGACAGCTCTGTCTTTACTTGATATTTGGCCCCCATCTGCCACAGAATTATCTCCCTTCCCTCAAACCTTTGGAGGGAGAGTGGTCCTTTTCTCTGCTTACTATGCACAGCAGCCTGTGGTATGTAATTCCTGTTGTTTTTGACAGCCTGGTTAGGAGAATGCCTCTCTGCCATTACCTTGATGGTCTCTCCCCAGGGCATAAAATTTGTCAGCATTTCATGTCTCCAAGCCTGCCAGAAGCAGCTAATCTGTAGTGGCAAAAAGCCTGCCCAACATCCCTCTGTAAGAGCGTCCCCGTTATCGCCTGTGTTCTCATGCAGTGTTGTGACAGAATCCCTATCTGGAACCTGCAGGGAAATTTGCTATTATCTTTGTTATTAATTGTAAGATGATTTTATCTTTCAGGGAACAGTGCTCTGAAGTCTTAGCACAAAGAGATGTTAATTAATAAGTAAAAATCCCAGCGTCTGAGTCTGAAATGGTTCTCTCTGGGATTTGTGGGCACCAGAATCCCTGTGCAAATATTCTCCTCCACTTTTTGTTTTTATTAATGGAGGGAGCCCTCATAAAACTAAAGCTGTGGAGGATGGTTCACAGAGCTACAGTTCTCATAGCATCTTAGCAATCATAGAATTGCAGGATTGTAGAGTTGAGAGGTACAACGAGGGTCATCTGATCCAACCCCCTGCAATGCAGGAATCACAGCTGAATAATGCCTGTCAGGTGGCCATCGGTCTGTTTAAAAGCCTCCAATGAAGGAGAGAACAGCACCTTCCAAGGTAGTCCATTCCATTGTCAAACAGCTGTTACCATCAGAAAGTTCTTCCTAATGTTTAGTTTGAATCTCTTTTCTTGTAATTTGATTCAATCCCTCTTTCCAGGGAACTTGGGGAATTGTAGCTTTATGAGGGGACTTTTGTTGTTTAGTCGTTTAGTCGTGTCTGACTCTTTGTGACCCCATGGACCAGAGCATGCCAGGCACTCCTGTCTTCCACTGCCTCCTGCAGTTTGGTCAAACTCTTGTTGGTAGCTTCAAGAACACTGTCCAACCATCTCATCCTCTGTCGTCCCCTTCTCCTTGTGCCCTCCATCTTTCCCAACATCAGGGTCTGTTTCAGGGAGTCTTCTCTTCTCATGAGGTGGCCAAAGTATTGGAGCCTCAGCTTCACGATCTGTCCTTCCAGTGAGCACTCAGGGCTGATTTCCTTCAGAATGGATAGGTTTGATCTTCTTGCAGTCCTTGGGACTCTCAAGAGTCTCCTCCAGCACCATAATTCAAAAGCATCCATTCTTCGGCGATCAGCCTTCTTTATGGTTCAGCTCTCACTTCCATACATCACTACTGGGAAAACCATAGCTTTAACTATGCGGACCTTGGTTGGCAAGGTGATGTCTCTGCTTTTTAAGATGCTGTCTAGGTTTGTCATTGCTTTTCTCCCAAGAAGCAGGCGTCTTTTAATTTCATGACTGCTGTTACCATCTGCAGTGATCATGGAGCCCAAGAAAGTAAAATCTCTCACTGCTTCTATTTCTATGAGGGGAATAGTGTCAGGCTTTAGGGACTCAGCTTCCTCCCCCCCCCCACACACTTTGGCAGTAGATAAGCAGAACAAAATGAAAGGAGTCTCTTACCAGTTAGAAATTTTAATGATCACAGCGAGAGAACAAAGAATCCATTCCTCGGGATGAAGGTGCTCCCAATTAAGGGTTCCACCCACTTCCTCCCTCGTCACCCACATCACTTCCGTGTCTTGCAACCTGTTCCCTCAACCACTGTGCTTTCTGTGTTGCCACCTTGTCTGCATTTCTTGGCCTTGGGTTGAGCAGATGAACACTTCCCAGCAACAGTGAGTCTGTTAACTCTCTCCCTCTCCCAGTTCTTCTCCCCCTAGCTGTTCCCCACCCAGTACTTCCCAGCTTCTGACTTCTGAACTATGTCCCTCTGCAAACCACTGTTCCAAATCTATACTACTTCCCTGCTCCTGGGAAGATTCAGGATCCTGATCAGGAGCATGGGGAGGGGGAGACTCCCACCATTCCTCCTCAGTGCAGCCCTCCTCAGCACGGTCCCTGACAACTAGGTGTCAAAGACTGGCTGGATGAGGAAGAGTCTTGGGTGGGAGCTATCCACCCCAGGGAGGGCACAGAAGACGGTGACTTAGATCCTGGATTCTGGTGGTGGGATACTGAGGAGCAGTCTGTGGAAGGGACAAGCTGGGAAGTGCTAGAAGTCAGGTGTTTGAGCAATCAAGAGGAGTCAGGAGAAAGGAGGTCTTCCAGGCTAGGGGCTCAGAGTCATAGTTACCAGGATTCTTTGGGGAAAGCCATGACTATGTTGAATGTATTGTGCAGACAGGGGATGAATGAGTGTTGTGGACATTCTGTCAGAAACTCCAGCGGGTGCAGAATGCAGCGGCGAGACTCCTTACGGGGTCTTCGCTACGAGATCATATCCATCCGGTATTATACCAGCTGCACTGGCTCCCGGTGGAGTACAGGATCAGGTTTAAGGTGCTGGTTTTAACCTTTAAAGCCCTATACGGCCTAGGACCCTCGTACCTACGGGACCGCCTCTCCTGGTATGTCCCACAGAAAAATCTACGGTCTGCAAATAAAAACATCCTAAAGATCCCAGGCCACAGAGAGGTTAGGCTGGCCTCAACTAGAGCCAGGGCCTTCTCGGCCGCGGCTCCAATCTGGTGGAACGCTCTGTCACAAGAGACTAGGGCCCTGCAGGACCTGACATCCTTCCGCAGGGCCTGCAAGACAGAGCTGTTCCACCAGGCCTTTGGTCAGGGCGCAGCCTGACCCCCTCCTCTGGCAACCGGCAATCTGCACAGAATTTTGCTTGATGGTTGCCATTAATTTGACTTTAATTTGATTTGATTAATTTTATAATGAATGTTTTAGAATGTTGTTAGCCGCCCTGAGCCCAGCTTCGGCAGGGGAGGGCGGGATATAAATAAAATTTATTATTATTATTTTTTATTATTATTATTAACACCAGAGATAAGTCTTACTACTCTGCTGTTGACCAATGGCAGCTTCCAAACAGTCTTCATGGATAACTCCACATACAGGACATTGCAGTAATCCAACTGGGATTGTACCAGAGCATGCCCCGTGGAGGTCATGTATTGTGTTCTTACATCCAAGTACTTAGCCCATGGGAGCTCTTCACACTTGTGTTCTAAAACATTCCAGCACAAAATCTCACTACCAGACCACAGTGGTGGATTAGTGACTGTCTTAAAATTATCTGTGGGTTATTTTCTTCTTCAGTGAGTGATCTGTCTTGCTGCACTAATGCATATGTTGCCACTGAAGAGAAAAGATGCAGAGTTATCAAGAGCTGTACAAAGGAATTACAGCAAATTTCATCATAAGAGAGTAGCAAGTGATTGAGATCAATAATCAATCAACCCGTTTCTGACAGTTATCATGCATCACTTTCAGCACAGCTAGTCCTTAATGCTGTTTCAAAATGATAGACACACACACACACAAACATATTTTGTGGAAGCATCTTTATATTTAAGCCCCCTGCACAGCTTTTTGTGTTTTGGAAAACAGAAGGGGTCGTAAAAATTTCAGCAATGTTGCCAGCATCTCAGAGTAGCAATTAAGAATGTGACAACAAAGAAATTGAGTCGAAAATAGTGCATTGGGGCTTTTCTTAGACTTTCATTGAATTCTGCTAGATGTTGGTTGATCCTCCATCAATGTCAAACTTAGCAATTCTGGTTGTCTTGCAAACCAATTTTGTGTTGTGGTGTTCCCACATTAACATTTTTTTTTGTAAAGTGCTTACACACACACACACACACACAGAGAGAGAGAGAGAGAGAGAGAGAGAGAGAGAGAGAGAGAGAAGCAGTAGTAGCAACAGCATTCCTTGATGGCTTCTCAACAAATGACCAAAGTGACTTATCTTTAACTTTTGTTGAAAGGAACAGCTTCAATTACTTGCCATTATTGTTCACATTTACAACCAAATCCTCTGCACTGAATATAGCCATGGCTAAGAGTCCCCAGTCCATGGGGGTCACAAGGTACATTTGGAAAGCTAAGAAACTGTCACAGGCACCACAAAATACTCATTTCATGGATGAAAAAAATTGACAATGCTCAGAACCCCCCTCTTTCCATGACCCCCCCAAAATAGATAAAAGGACTCCCCCCCCAAAAAAGGCATCTCCCAATCAAACAAAAAGCAGATAAATAAATTAAAAGTTGGAGGCCTTTGCAGTTGCCCAAGAGTGTCTGAGGGTATCATAGTGTCCATGGGTGCCATGATGCAGACCCCAGGCCAAGGCTGTCCCTGAGCAGACAAAGGCAGGTCTGTCCTACAAATTATTCCTTTTTGTTAGTAGCCCTCCGACCTGGGAAGGCTGGCCTCAGATGCCTTCCCCTGGGCTTTGGTTGAAGCATGGACACCCAGGAGGACTGCAGACTACAGACCACAGGTGAGATGGTTTGTACAGTGAGTCGTTCAGCACATCACTAGGTAAAGGTCCAGTCGTGACCGACTCTGGGGTTGCGGCACTCATCTCGCTTTATTGGCCGAGGGAGCCGGTGTACAGCTTCCGGGTCATGTGGCCAGCATGACTAAGCCGCTTCTGGCAAACCAGAGCAGCACACGGAAACGTCGTTTACCTTACTGCCAGAGCAATACCTATTTATCTCCTTGCACTTTGACGTGCTTTCAAACTGCTAGGTTGTCAGGAGCAGGGACTGAGCAATGGGAGCTCACCCCGTCGCAGGGATTTGAACCGCCGACCTTCTGATCTGCAAGTCCTAGGCTCTGTGGTTTAACCCAGAGCACCACCTGCGTCCCTTAGCACATCACTAAGTCTACCTTAAATTTACACATTTGGCATACTAAAGTTCCCCTTTCCTTCATTCTTCAATTATAAATGGATTTGCAGCTGGGCTTTTGTTCTATGAGATATTGCCACATTGTTAGGAGGTCAATAGGGTTCTTCCTTGCCAGCATCTGCCTTGGATGGAGGATAGTCTTCCCTTCGGTTAAATTAGCAACTCTTAGCGCTCCTACCTATTTAGTAGCATTGTCACCACTTTCCAGCTCATTCTCTCAGCTCTTCTTGAAATCATTCGACCCCCCCATCTAAATCCTTTTTCCTATACGTAGGGAGAAAGAAGGCAAAGGAAGAGACAATGGTGAGGCAATGAAAGATATGTAAATTTACAATGGAACAAGATTGCATACTGCGAATTGTGTTTGCTTAACTCTTTGCTAAAGGGGAAAACTGCCAGAGTAGCTAATTTTCCATTGCTTTTCACTGTACGGGTCCATCAGCTTATTTGGGTCCATAAGTCTGCATATTTCAGAGATATATACATAGACAATTTTGTCTTAAGTAAGCTAGCTTTTCCCATAAGATGCTGCAAACAGTTCCTATAGAAATCAAAGGAGTCCTATTTCTTTCCATCAGGATATTTAAAGAAACACAGGGAACATAAGACACTGATTTTCCTGAGTCAGACCACCAGCTCAGTATTGTTGACACTGCATGGAAGCATCTCTCCTAGGTTTTCAGGCAGGGATTCTTTCCCAGCCCTACCTTGAGATGCTGAGGACTGAACCTGGGACCTTCTGCATGTAGAGTGGATGCCCTTCCACTTTCAAGTTTAAATTCAGCAGATGGTGTGGTGGGGATGGAACCTGGGAAAGCCTCTGTGCTTGCACCCATGGGAGCCATGTTGGTGATCCATATGTTACAGGAGTCAATGTTCCCCACATATTTAAAGAATGGAGGAGGGGAGGAGTTTCATGAAGCTACGTGAGCTACTTCTGCTCACTGTCTTGTCCATACAAGACATGGGTGGCGCTGTGGTCTAAACCACTGAGCCTTTTGGGCTTGCCGATCAGAAGGTTGACGGTTTGAATCCCCGTGACGGGGTGAGCTCCGGTTGCTCTGTCCCAGCTCCTGCCAACCTAGCAGTTCGAAAGCACAACAGTGTAAGTAGATAAATAAGTACTGCTGTGGCAGGAAGGCAAACAGTGTTCCTGTGCGTTCTGGTTTCTGTCATGGTGTCCCATTGCACCAGAAGTGGTTTGGTCATGCTGGCCACATGACCCAGAAAAGCTGTCTGTGGACAAATGCTGGCTCCCTCGGCCTGAAAGCGAGATGAGCACTGCAACCCCATAGTCGCCTTTGACTGGACTTAACCGTCCAGGGGTCCTTTGCCCTTTTACCATACCTCCAGAAACCACATGCATGGTCCAAACAGGACCTTCCCCTGCCCCTCATGTGAAGGAGCTCTTTGTATGCACCATCAGCACATGCAGAGAATCCCTTCGTGCTCATGCAAACATAAGGACAGCTGTGGTGCTAACCTCCATGACCCTGCGATCCCATGGATTGGGGCGGTGTGTCTGAATATAAGAGTCTGGCCCAAAGCCTTTCCGGTCCATCATTCTCAGTTGGTTAAAGTGTGGTAATGATAACGCCAAGGTTGCAGGTTCAATTGTCAAATGGGGCAGGTGCATATTCTTGCATTGCAGGGGGTTGGACTAGATGATCATCAGGGTCCCTTCCAAGTCTACAATTCTATGAAACTCCATGAAACTCTCTTCACACAGTGGCCAACCGCATGCCTGTGGAAAGCCTGCAAGTGAAGTCTGAGTGCAACAGCATTCTTCTCAGCAGCTAGCATTCGGAGATGCTCTGTCTCCCCTGAACACTCTTTTCATTGTGAGGCAGAAATTATCAACTATTACTATCATTATTATATTTATCGCTATCCCACTTTCACCCCCAGACCAGGAATCCAGGCGGCTTACAAATAAAAATACAAAACACTGATAAGAGAAATGCTGAAAGCATGGAAAAGTCCATCCCTAAAAAGCAATTAAACACAAGTAAAATTAAACAATGGCGGGGGGGGGGGGACAGATCTAATACGAATAACAATGACAATTTAAAAAAAACACCACAGGACCAGCCCTTACCTGATAAAACAGTCAGTTCCTACAGACCTGTTGAAATAAAAAAAGTCTTTATCTGCTGACAGAAGAACAACAAGGAGGGAACCAGTCTAACTAAGAAATGGATGGGTGAAGAGGAAGGATGAGATAAAAATGTAATATATGTTGGACACATTCTTCCCCTCCTTTTATACATCGTACACAGGACAGTTGTAATTCTAATTACCACATTTTGAGATATGTTTTTAAAAGTCCTGATGCTCATGGCAGAATACAACCTGCTTGCGATATTCGGCAGTCAGTTAATTCATTCCCTTGAGCACATAGCATTTTAACATTTTGCATTATCTCCTTAGTATTCACGCTGAACCACCACAGGAAAGGGACCAAGGCAAAAAAAAAAAAAATACATTCCACTAAATCATGGCCTTACATTGGACTCTCAAGGGTTTTTTATTGCTCCATCCCCCACCCCCCACCCTTGAACAATGGTTGTTTATTAATTCAGGTGTGAACTTTGCCGGGTAATTTATTGTTTGCCATTTGATTCGATCTTGATTAAAGCTGTAGCATAACTATTTAACGGAGATAAGTATCACGTTTGCAAAATCAATCATAAGTCCTCAGGGACTTTTTAGCTGAGCTGTGTCAAACTCTTTCCCAACCTTGTGGAGAGGGAATTTTTCATTGGCTTGGGGTTTGTATGTGTGTGTGTTTGGTTTTAAATTGCATTGATCCTTCACAAAGTAGATTGGGTGTGAAGATGTAATTTTCTTCCTTTTGAATGCTGGCAGAGTGAATATTTTCCAATATTTCATGGTTGGAAAAAGGAAAACTCTACTTCCGATGGCCTTATTCTCACAACTGCCTGAAAACTCCCACCCCACCCTACCAAAAACACACACAACACATTACTGATTCTTCTCTGCCTACCAGACGTAGTACCTGAAATAGCTTTTTCTGCACTGACTTGGAAGACAAAGGGGTGCTTGTTCTTTTGAGCTCAAGATATATTGGAAAAACATGCTTGTCCTATGCTGTGTTATCACAATCACAGTTGGAAACAAACCTCTCCAGCTGTGGCATACAAAATGGCAGGCCATGTGCTGTGGGGCTCATGTGGATGCATATGTTGATATATATTAGCCAGTGTGGTGTAGTGGTTAAGAGTGGTGGACTCGTAATCTGGGGAACCGGGTTCGCTTCCCTGCTCCTCCACATGCAGCTGCTGGGTGACCTTGGGCTAGTCACACTTCTCTGAAGTCTCTCAGCCCCACTCACCTCACAGAGTGTTTGTTGTGGGGGAGGAAGGGAAAGGAGATTGTTAGCCACTCTGAGACTCCTTAGGGTAGTGATAAAGCGGGATATCAAATCCAAACTCTCTTTTTATATATTTATGTCTGTGTGTTCCAGACTCCCCACCAGTGCCAAAGTTACGTATAAGCTAAACAAGCTATAGCTTAGGGCCCCACTCTCTTGGCAACAGTGTTTGTGTTGTGCAGGCTCCTATGATGTAAGTAATGGGCTCTGCTTGCTTGCCTGTTCCCTAAAATATCACTGGTTTGCTCATTTCTATATATAGGGTGCCTGCATTCTGCATGGACAGGTTGCACGGCAACATGTGCAAATGGCTTTAGATACCTATTAGGTCCATAAATTACCATATAGCATATATTCAACACAGAAAAAGTGACAATTTGTTGTTGACAAAGGACAGCTGGACATATAAAGGGCTCCATTACCTTCAGTAGCTTGGGGCCTCATCAAACCTAAATCTGGCCCTGCTCCCCACGAGTCTATGGGAAGGTCTGTAGCTCAGTGGCAGAACATCTGCCTTGCATGCTGAAGGCCCCCAATTCAATACCTGTCATCTCCAGGTAGGGCTGGAAGAGGCCCCAGCCTAAGACCCTGAAGAGCTGCTACCTATCAGTTTGGACATTGCTGATCAAGGTGGACTAAAAAATGGTGCATATAAAAGAGCTTCCTAAGGATGGTGGGGGATGCAGGTGGCGCTGTGGGTTAAACCACAGAGCCTAGGACTTGTGGATCAGAAGGCCAGCGGTTCGAATCCCCGCGATGGTGTGAGCTCCCGTTCTTCGGTCCCAGCTCCTGCCATCCTAGTAGTTCAAAAGCATGTCAAAGTGCAAATAGATAAATAGGTACCGCTCTGGCGGGAAGGTAAACGGTGTTTCTGTGTGCTGCTCTGGTTTGCCAGAAGCAGCTTAGTCATGCTGGCCACATGACCCGGAAGCTGTACACCGGCTCCCTCAGCCAATAAAGTGAGATGAGCGCCGCAACTCCAGAGTCGGCCACGATTGTTCCTAATGGTCAGGGGTCCCTTTACCTTTAAGGATGGTGAAGAAATTCGATTCAGGTCTCATTCACAGCCAAATCTCTCAAGTCTGCATTTTCCAAATCATTATGCAAACTGAAGCACGTCTACCCTTCAAAATTAGCACTTATCCAAAATCCACTGTGCAGTTTGCCAACCAAACAACATTTACAAAAATATATGTATTCAGGGAGAGTGTGCATAAAAATGAACACCTTGGTGAAATAACACACACAAATGCATTATATTAAGGAAAATTGCTTCCCAAAATGTGTATATATGCCTATAAAAACATAGTATTTGCCTTAAAATGCTGTCGAATTTTCACAATCCCCTCCCCTCCAAATTACTGCAAAATGTTGATAATTTAAGCTTGGGAGAAACGAAAAACGGAGACAACCCAAATTGACAGATCCTTCACTCAGGCCTATTTATGCACCAGTCTTCTCCAAACTGGGATACACCCGCCCCCTCCCCCACCCCCTGTGGTGCTCTTAATGACAACTTCCATCATTCCTGATCATTGCCAATGTTGCCTGGGGCTGATGGGAGTTGTAGTCCAAAATATTAATATGAGTGCAGGCACCCTTAGCCATTGCAAGCCATTCAACGTGCACACTGTCATGCTTAAATTAACTTATGATGGTCGTGGGCCGATGCACATATACAGTGGTACCTCGGGTTACATACGCTTCAAGTTACATACGCTTCAGGTTACAGACTCCACTAACTCAGAAATAATGCTTCAGGTTAAGAACTTTGCTTCAGGATGAGAACAGCACAGCAGCAGCAGGAGGCCCCATTAGCTAAAGTGGTGCTTCAGGTTAAGAACAGTTTCAGGTTAAGTACGGACCTCCGGAACGAATTAAGTACTTAACCCGAGGTACCACTGTAGAATTAGCATATCAGCAATCAGTGGCCTGGATGGGACTAACACCACATGGGTGTGCCAACAGCACATGGGAAGGGGCCAGCGCATTGGACTGACAGCATGACAGGACATGCACAGAATGTGGACACAGATAAGTGCTTTGACTGTGGTCCAGTGATGCTGCTGTCAGGAGGTAAGCGCTGCCATTCTTCTTCATCACACTGGCTGCTACTGCTCCCCCCCTATTTTTAAGAGAGTTAACAAGATCAGAATTAGCACTTTTTAACAGCTTTGTACACAAAGAAGGTGTGTGTGTGTGTCTGCTGAATAACAATGCTGCCGAACATCTGCTGCCTTTGTGTCCTCTGACGCTCTCTTTTAAACCTGACTATGCAGACAGCCTAACCACCAGTTTACCTGTCACTAGAAGCTGATCTGTTCTTTTCTTCCCCCTCTCTCCTGCTTTTCCAGCATGCTTCTGACACTTGGCAGTCCCAGGGGGTGTCCTTTGCCAGTCCCTTGACCATTTCAGCTCTCTCCGCCAAGAAAGCTTTTGACAGCCGCTTAGGAATGCTCCTGAAATGACGTGTCATAAGAGAGAAGAGCTATAACGGGTCATATATATTTGGGTCGAAGAGCCTTAGATTCATTTTCTCTGGCCTTTCCATCCTCTCGTCTTTCTAGGAGGTTCACCAAACACATTTGTTCATCTAAAAGATTTATATGCCACCTTTCGGGAAGTAGAGGAGCAAGATCCCATCAAGATCCCATCAAGATCCAGTATGACCTGCAATTGAAAGACACCCACCCCCCAAGTGCCCCTATTTTCCAGGGACAGTCCTGGATTTACAGAAGCCATCCCAGTTTCTATTTTGATCCCAGAATGTCCCACTTTTTCTTAGCACATCCCTATTTTCATCAGAGAAATGTTGGAGGGTATAGAGTTATGTGACCCCTGGGCCAAGGAGATAAGTAACTATACACCCTGAAGGCAGCCCTGTATAGGGAAGTTTTTAATGTTTAATTATGGTTTTTGTTGTTGTTGTTGTTTAGGGACGCGGGTGGCGCTGTGGGTTAAACCACATAGCCTAGGACTTGCTGATCAGAAGGTTGGTGATTCAAATCCCCGCGATGGGGTGAGCTCTCTTTGCTCGGTCCCTGCTCCTGCCAACCTACCAGTTCAAAAGCATGTCAAAGTGCAAGTAGATAAATAGGTACCACTCCGGTGGGAAGGTAAACGGCATTTTCGTGTGCTGCTCTGGTTCACCAGAAGCGGCTTAGTCATGCTGGCCACATGACCCGGAAGCTGTACGCCGGCTCCCTCTGCCAATAAAGCGAGATGAGCGACTGGACCTAATGTTTACCTTTATGTTTTTTAAAAATATGTTGGACTAGGTTGCCCCAGCCCAGATGGTCAGGGTGGTAATAATAATAATAATAATAATAATAATAATAATAATAATAATAGTAGTAAATTCTTTGGTACTAGGACATCCTAATTTTCATCGGAGAAATGTTGGAGGCTATGAATTGATTGTGGCTGAAGAGACAGATTCTGTGCTCCATGAAAATAGATTATTTGATCTGTTGTGTTGTAGAGTTGGAAGGGATTATCTCACTTCTCCCAAGCTTTTTTGGGGGTGGGGGGAAAGAAAGCACTCTCTACCCACCCCCATTCCTTCATCCATGCAAACAAGAAGGATAATCAGAGCGCAAAAATAGACTGTCATACATCCAGATTTTCCTGAACATTACTGGGATTTCAAAGGCAGAATTGACATCCAGGGGGAATTTCTGAAAGGTAGTGCTTTGTCCTGGATCTTAGGCAAGTCAAATACATGCTCAACAACTTTGAGGTTTGTCTAAAATAAGCTCAACAACATTTTGGGTTTTCCTAAAAAAGCTCAACTTTTGGGGACAAAAACCCTAGGCAAAAACACTTGAGAGTCCTGGGGGCCAGATAGAAAGGTCTGGAGGGCCACATTTACCCCCCTCTTTCTGAGGTCACTCACCCCAGTTTTCATAATTAGCAAAATCTCCTCTGTTTGTTGTTCTAATAAATCAGGCTTGCAATCCTAGCCCTACTTACCTGGGAGTAAGTTCCACTAAGTTTAATGGTGCTTATGCCTGAGTCAACATGATTAGGGCTTAACGTTTTGGCTTAACGTTTTGAATATTTAACAATTCTTGATGATAATTAACCAGTCAGTTCACAGATGTGAGTGTGTGTGTATGTGTGTTGACTGACAACTTCCAACTCCAACCCCATCTAAAGTGTCACATTAAATGGTGCCAAGTTTTTTACCCTTTCTGTGAGCTACTCCTGTTGAATATCTGCCTGCATGTACATGGAAAGGAAGGTGCCAGATGATCCTGCAGCGTTCAATCTGAATGTAATGCTTGGAGGACTGACAAAACAGCTGGACTAGGAGATGAAGTAAGCTGTCCAAACTGTGGGTGAGTGAAAATCACCTGGCTGTGTGTGGATTTAACGTAATCCTTTGGAGATTTCTGGCTGGAAGGGCCCAGCTGCTTGATCCTCTAAAAAGTGTTGTCGGCTGCGCGCCTGATCTGGGTAAGCTCCCAAAACTGCAGGAACCTCTGGGAGCTGAAAAGGAAATGACTTGACGAATCAGTAAAAGTGCTCTGGAAATTTTGCAAAGTCAGGCTTTGTGGAAACGTTTCTTTCTCTAAGCTTTTAGTCCCAGCTGGCAAAATCCCCACACAGAAACGTATCTCTTGCAACACATATCCCTTCCCAATGTAGCTTTACTGCCCAACCACAGAGGCAAGCCAGTGTGAGGCTGCAACTGTAGCTGTGAAATGTCTCGCAGCGATAACTGTTGCCTGCACTTTGGTACTGAGCTGCTTTTTTCAAGGCTCATGCTGCTTGGATTAGAATTCTTATTTCACTTAGGTTACCGATAGTGCCTAAGGATCTAAGGAGTGTATGTGTGTGTATTTAAGAGAGAGAGTGTCAGCGTTGCTTGTGCTGTTCACTTGTGTTCCTTTGGTGGTGAGAGAGGTTGGGGTTGGCCTAGGGTGTGGTTGTTTGTTTGTGATTGGCTGTGATGATCTTTGTTTTCGTGTGTGAGTGGGGTGGGTGGGTGTTTTGGATCAGGTTAGCCATATTGATTTGTATGCTGTTGGTGGATTCTTGTTGTTGTCTTGTTGGGCTGTGCATGTGATAAAGGGGAGCCATACCGGGGTAAAGGCGTCTTCTTCTGTTTGTCCCCGTGTCAGTTTCGGTTCATTGGTTAATTTTTCTAGTAGGGCTGTTTCCCATACTATTTGGTACCATTGGTCCATGCTTACTCCTGACAGGTCTCTCCAGTGTCTGGTTATGGTGTTTCTGAAACAGATTTGTAAAAATGTTTCATGGAAAAAATACGAGAGACATTACACATACTTCTGTAAAATAAGAAAATCTTTAATAAAAAGAGAGAGAGAAAGAGAGTGTTTAATCTGGATCGCTTGGGTGCTCCTGATTGATCACGCTGCGCTCCGCTTGTTTTATTATTTTATATGAATCCTTCCCCAAAAGCTCAACAACTTTGTGCTAACCCCCTCCCTGAAAAAAAGCTGAACAACTCTTGCCAATATTTCCCCCCCAAAAAAGCTCAACAATGGGTAGATCACTGCCAGTTTTATTATACTGGGAGTATATCGCAGCCTCTAGAGAGTTGGACGTGCCTGCCTTATAGTGTAAAAGAATTACAGGTGTTAAAAATAAAATCAGAGGTGGTCTGTTCTTCTTGATGTTTCGAACTATTTGACATCTGTAAAACTGCTACAAGAGAAGTCAGAAGTATTATATGTGTTGACTCTGAGCGTTTATTGCACAGGCTGTTGTTATGCTGCTCATTATGCAATACAAAACAAGTGTCTGCATTGTGGGGATTTGGGGGGGGCAGGCCTACTTTTATTGAGCAGAAAAGGAGGGCAGACAACAGGCTCTGGCCTGGTAATGCATTGATTGTGGTTTTTTAGCCACAGATTAAAAACAATATTCCAATCTGACTCAGAATAAGATAAGCAAGAATGAGCATGCCAAATGTCTTTATTCAACCCATAAATTCACATGCGTTTCATTTTTATGTATTAATTTCAGAAGACGGATATACCAATTGATCATAAAAGCCCTAAAGAACAAAGAACAGTAAAATGGTCAGTAAAAAGCAGTTATAAATAACTTAAAGCATTTTTTATTTTTTTAAAAAAAATCAATGGAAAATTAAAAACCAGATTGAAACACATGTCAACATTCTACATGTACAGACAGGCTCACCTACACAAAATTGTTTTTAGCAGGCACTGAAAAGAATACAGTGATGGCACCTTCTAGATGTCAATAGGCAGGGAGTTTCAAAGTGTGAGTGTTATTGTCAAGCACATTTATATGTGTGGGCAACACTGAATTATTTAGATAAAGGGTGGCGGATGTGTAGCTCAGATGTCATCTGACTCCAACTTCAGCCTAGGACACAGTCTAGAGAGTCTGAGATTCCTCACACTGATTTAGATGATTGAGTGGGCATAACAAAGTCCTCTGTTAGTTCAGTGCTTTATTGATTCCATGGGTCGCTTGCCTGCCTTTCAAGGGGCTTAAATTTGTGTATGACAGGCACCCCCAAACTCGGCCCTCCAGATGTTTTGGGACTACAGTTCCCATCATCCCTGTCCACTGGTCTTGTTAGCTAGGGATGATGGGAGTTGTAGTCCCAAAACATCTGGAAGGCCGAGTTTGGGGGTACCTGGTGTACGAGGTTCTCTGTCTTGCATTTTACTATCACAACCACCCTGTGAGGTAGGGTAGGCTTACTGGTAGCGATACCGCCTCAGTGTCGCTGATCTTTGTGGCTAGAACCAGGTTGTGGATATGAACATCCAGGGCTGTCTTAAGCATTTGCGGTGCCAAGGTGCAAAGATCCGCCCGGTGCCCTCTCCAGGTTGCCCAGTCCCAGGCGTGCAGGAGGGCAAAGCTGGCCAGCTGCCTCAGCGTCTCGCTGGCTCAGTCACCCCCAAACTTGTGGCGCAGAGCTGCCCACAGAAGAAGAGCCCACCGCGGCACTCCATCCAGCAGGTGGGCTCTTCCCTAGGCTCAACTCTCGGGCCCCGGAC
Source organism: Podarcis siculus (assembly GCA_034642415.1). Classification (NCBI taxonomy): domain Eukaryota; kingdom Metazoa; phylum Chordata; class Lepidosauria; order Squamata; family Lacertidae; genus Podarcis; species Podarcis siculus. The sequence continues at coordinate 11,216,124 of JAXCMG010000039.1, forward strand.
TCTCTGCCTGGTGCCCCTGAGAACCCGGTGCCTGGGTGCCCCACACCCCTAGCGCCTCTGGGTAAGATGGCCCTGTGAACATCCTATGGCTGACTCTCTCTAGTCACTTTATTGATTGATTATATTTCTATGCCCCTTTTCATTTCAAGGAATTGCAAAGCAGGTTACAAACAATAAACAATAATAGCATGATAGGTAAAGGTAAAGGTACCCCTGCCCGTATGGGCCAGTCGTGACTGACTCTGGGGTTGCGCACCCATCTCGCTTAAGAGGCTGGGGGCCAGCGCTGTCCGAGGACACTTCCGGGTCACGTGGCCAGCGTGACGAAGCTGCTCTGGCGAGCCTGCACCAGCGCAGCACACGGAAACGCCGTTTACCTTCCCACTATAAAGCAGTACCTATTTATCTTCTTGCACTTAAGGGTGCTTTCGAACTGCTAGGTGGGCAGGAGCTGGGACCGAATGATGGGAGCTCACCCCGCCGCGAGGATTCGAACCACCGACCATACGATCGGCAAGTCCTAGGCGCTGAGGTTTTACCCACAGCGTCACCCGCGCCCCTGATAGGGGATAAAAAGGTAAAGGTAAAGGTACCCCTGCCCGTTCAGGCCAGTCTTGCCAGACTCTAGGGTTGTGCGCTCATCTCACTCTATAGGCCGGGAGCCAGTGCTGTCTGCAGACACTTCCGGGTCACGTGGCCAGCATGACAAGCTGCATCTGGCGAGCCAGCGCAGCACACGGAACGCCGTTTACCTTCCCGCTATAAAGCAGTACCTATTTATCTACTTGCACCCGGAGGTGCTTTCGAACTGCTAGGTTCGAACTGGCAGGCGCTGGGACTGAACGACGGGAGTGCACCCCGCTGCGGGGATTCGAACCGCCGACCATGCGATCGGCAAGTCCTAGGCGCTGAGGTTTTACCCACAGCGCCACCCGCGTCCCCAATAGGGGATAGAACATCATAAATACCTCGGGTTACAGATGCTTCGGGTTACAGACGCTTCGGGTTACAAACTCCACTAACCAGGAAGTGGTTGCTCCAGGTTAAGAACTTTGCCCCAGGATAAGAACAGAAATCGTGCACCAGCAGTGCAGCAGCAGCAGCAGGAGACCCCATTAGCTAGAGTGGTACCTCAGGTTAAGAACAGTTGCAGGTTAAGAATGGACCTCTGGAACAAATTAAGTTCTTAACTCAAGGTACCACTGTACAGCATAAATAATATGGAATAATGAACAAATCACCTGTGAAACTATTACGATCTATGAAACACTTTTAACAAAGCAACAACTGGGGAAAAAATTAAGCTAGAAGTCTCAAATAAATGCTCATTGGAAACCTGGAAGTAGGACTTGAGCACAATCAGCACCAATAATGGATGGAGAACATAGCTGTTATGGCTAGTAGCTATTGATAGCCTTATCCTTCCAGAACCTGTTCTGGAAATCTCAGATACAGAAAGAGCAGAGGGGGGAAATAGGTATATAAAATCCCGATACAGGATCTACAGGGGAGATAAAAATAAGCTCAATTAAATTTTGCAATCACAATTGCGCTCTTCCTGAGTATTGCATTATCCCTCCAGGAGATATTCATTCCCTGTGTTTTAGCTCGTTTTATGTAAGATGATTAGCTGGGATTGGAGGTGGTTTTCCACAGAGAAAATCCCTTGGCAAACAAAACACGAACATATTTGTATTAAAAGAAGCCAGAATGCAATCCCGTCACAAATGGAAAAGTGCGTGGACTCGAATATGTGGTGCGTTTGGCCCTCTGGCGAAAGATATCTCCGCAAAATAATACAGCCTCAGACCTTATGCATAATTGGGGCTTGGCTGCAATCTCTGTAGAAGCAGAGAGCAGTGGTTGCTAAACTGGGAGGTAAGATTTGTGGACTTAAGAGAGTTAGCATGTGGGAGTCTTCAGTGCTGCTTGGGAATCCTCTTCATCTTTTAATTTTCTCCATAGGCAGTAGAGCTAAGCATGCAGCGGTTAGAAATTATTTATCACAATTAATTTATTTAAAGCAAGATTTGTACACCACTTAACTGTAAATAAAACCCCTATGTGGTTTCCCCAAAAAGAGAGTAAAATATACATTTAATGACTGTCGTCCATCTGCGTGGGCTTAAGAGGAAATGGCCCAAGAGAAAATGGTGATAGACCAGAATTACTGTTATTAAACTAAATTGCTCTGCCTTACTTCTCAAGGAAACACAAGGTGGACGACAAGTACAAAATGAAAGACATAATCTCTCTCCTTGAACTTAATGGAATAATAAGCAAATCCAGGCCGTCATTAAAAAAAAACCCACACAACAAAATCCAGAAAAAAACAACACCCTTATATGTCTGCTCTGATGCAAAGATCTTCCATCAGGTTGTCCAAGGCTGGTTTGTTCCCAAACCCAGGTCAGAACCCAGTCTCAACCAGGAATTTCTGCAGTTTTTCTACCTAGGATGGAGGTATTTGTGACCAGGTGATAGTTGTTGCAGTCTATTGAGTCCAGAACTGGCTGTTTCATTAGTTACTGCAGTACAGTGGTACCTTGCTTCTCAAACTTAATCTGTTCCGGAAGTCCCTTCCAAAACCAAAGTGTTCCAAAACCAAGGCGTGCTTTCTCATAGAAAGTAATGCAAAATGGATTAATCCATTCCAGACTTTTAAAAACAGCAATTTAACATTAATTTTGCTAACAAGACCATTGATTCATAAAATGAAAGCAACAAACAATGTACTGCAGTCACAGAAACAATCAGTAGCTGAACTGGGTTCCACACAGTCACAAAAACAAAACAAAAAGGCAAAATAAATAGCAAAAACAGACAGACCTCAGCATAACACTCAAAACAGAAGCGTGGCACTCAAAACAGACCATGTTCGGCTTCTGGAAAAAGTTCGCAAACCGGAACACTTACTTCCATGTTTGCAGTGTTTGGGTTCCAAGTTGTTTGAGTACCAAGGCGTTTGAGAATCAAGGTACCACTGTATTACTTCCTATCAGCCAGCAAGCCCCACACCTTCACTCAAGGAAGCATTCGCCATTCTCTGGGCCCACCCAATCAACCCTCCTCTGCTTGATTTCACCTGTTAGGAATCAATATCAAGAGGGCATGTAGTTGGACACATCCCTGGAGCTATAGCCATAATGGTAGCCACTAAATCTCTGCAGGGTTAAGATCAGGCATCCCCAAACTCTGCCCTACAGATGTTTTTGGACTACAACTCCCATCATCCCTGACCACTGGTCCTGTTAGCTAGGGATGATGGGAGTTGTAGTCCCCAAACATCTGGAGGGCTGAGTTTGGGGGTGCCTGGTTAAGATCGTCAAAATGGCAGACCAAATGGTCACGGCAGACCTCCGTTGCTAACAAAAGCCCATCCTCACCCGCAAGTGGAACCAGATTCCAGACAACCCAGAAAACCTCCAGTCAACAATTACTTCAGGAGGTAAGAAGGCCTCAAAGCAGGACTTTTTCACTACCCATATTGTTAAGTGTGATTATGTGCTCTAACCAGTGCTTGATCGGCCTCAGAGAAGTTCTGTGTCACCAGTGCTGTTGCTCAGCCTTTTTCATCATACACAACACCCTTTTTCATCATACACCAATAGGATCACTTACTCTGTTCCCTGGAAAGTACCGCAGATCATTCAGGGATCCACCTGGCTCCTGACATTTTGCTTGTTGGGAACCTTGCGAATTTAAATCTGGTTTTAAGTATGAAATGTCAACATTTCCTACGAAACACAAAATGAGCCAGCCATAAGACATTAGAAATTTGACTTGGCATATTCTGTCTGTCACTCAAAAGATATTTGCACAGTTATCTATTCTTCTCCTGCTTGTATGCCCCATGGAAGAAATTAAAATTCATGCCCACATTGATGATTGAAAGCAAACCTCTCTTCTTTGCCTTTTTCTGCACTCTTCATTTCTTTTGTTTTCCCTTTGACACTGTTATAATCCATACTGCAACTTCTTGCTGGAAGCTTTGCTTCTGAGAACAGACGAGCGTAGACTTTGTCTAAAGTCTGACCTTGATGTGGCTGGCGCTCTCTCTCTCTCTCTCTCTCTCTCTCTCTCTCTCTCTCTCTCTCTCTCACCATCAAGTCCTTTGTTCTAAATCAGTCAAGCTAGGCTTGGCATCTTTCTGAGTGAAGCTTCCACAGACTGCCCAGATGATGATCTCTGTTGATCTTGTGGGATGCAGGACTTCACAGTGTGTCCTAGGTTGCATTCATATGGGGGAAAGGCGTTCACTCATTGGCATTTACTATCCGTCCCACAAATAGAGAGCAAACTGTTGGGGCTGGAAATATTGTCTGCCAAGTTGGGAGTTGCCTTCTGCTGTCTGAATTGGCTCACTTTTTTGATCCACCTGGATTATCTTCCTGAGCTATTATTATTGGCCTGCAGGCAGTTGCAACAGGATAGGGAGCCCTTGCTTTCCCTTGAAGATGTCATGTGTGTGTATGTTTGTATGTGTGTGTGTGTGTATGCTTTGTGCCTTTCCTGAGTGCGTTGGATTAAACTAGCTCTGTGTTCTGTTCCAGTCCTGTGCTTCTAAGGAGCAGGGAAGCCCATCAATGACAAAAGGCCACTACATAAATACTCATTAAGTACACCACTCGCTTCCCCACCACCGGCACCCATTTTTAGATTCCAGTCTACATTTAACACTAATTGAAGTTAAAATGTTGGCAGTCGCCGGAGTCGCATCATTCAAACTTCCCCCTCCTCTCTGCTGGTGTGGAAATCAAGCATCAAGCAACCCTTACTCATGTCTTCAAGTTGTCAGTATCCGTAAATGAGGGACCTTGTTCTCTGTCTGTAAAAATTAGCTGACAATGAAGATGAAGGTGCAGTGGCCCGGCTGCTGGCATTTCATTCAAATTTCAAGACAGATTGTGCCGGAATATCACTAGCGTGTATCTGTGGTAACCGAAGGAGAAAAAATGTACTCAGGTTTCTTTTTAAAAAAAAAGAAAGCTAGACGAGTGATAGAGGAAGAGTAGTTAGCAGAACGTCTGTAGAGAAAGGTAAAACAATGGATTGTCGCAGATGACACTCTACTCAGAGTAGACCCATTGAAATTAATTGACATGACTAACTTAGGTCCCTTGCAGTATATTGATCATTTCACTGTAACTTCTGGGCATTTACTGAGTGTTGTGGTTTCTTTCCTCCCCTAAATTTGGTTTCTGAAAATTTCTGATCTAGGCAGTCTGAACTTTACTGATGTTTTCTGAGCAGGAGCTATCAAAAATAGGGAAAGCAATGGGTTGAAGCAAATGTGAACAGGGGGAGGTTGTGCATTTGGTCAACCCTTCTAAGGATGGGCAAAAATACCCATTTCGGTTTATTTAAAGTATCTCTTTCCCCCAAAAGCTTAATTTCAATTCTCCACATTTCCACACCAGTTTGTGATGGTACTTAAAAAACAAAAAGTCCTCATGGAAATTCATTTTAATGTAACTTTATTCTATTATATGCATTTTTATATGCATTTTTGTATGCCTATTTCCATTCCTTTCTTTGTTACATGTTTTGTTCACTAATGATGTCTAGGACTGTTTCCATAAAGTAGTTATGGGAGGCCACTGTTTGTTACCATGAGAGTTTCCTGTATGATCCTGGAAGGTTGCATCTTGCCCCCATGCTATTTAATATCTATTTGAAGCTGCAGGAAATGCCGTCAGGGGTAATGGAGTGAAGTATCACCAGTATGTGAATTACACCCACCTCTATCTCTCTTTTCCATCTGAATCAGGAGAGGTGGCTGAGGTGCTTGACATTTGTTTGGCAGCAGTGATGGACCAGAAGTGGGCCAACAAATTGAAGCTGGGTCCCAAAGCGACAGGTGTTATGTGTATTATATGTTCCAAGTTCCAAGTTCCAGGAGGTAGGGAGACAGCCTGTTCTGGGTTAGGTTTTACTCCCCTGGAAGGAACAAGCTAGTTGGTTGGGCGTACTCCTGGAACCATCAATGTCACTTGAGGCCCAGAGTGACTGGGGCAAACCAGTCAGATGAGTGGGGTACAAATAATAAAATTATTATAGGAGTGCCTATTTTCAGCTATGTCTCGTTTGCCAGTGGGAGCCTCTTTAGGAGAGAAATGACTTGTGCATAGTACTCCATATTATGGCAATCTCCATACTGGATTACTGCATTGCACTGTATGTGGGGCTGCCCTCAAAGATGACTCAGAAACTTCAACTGCTCCAAAATGCAGTGGCTAGATTTCTGGTTGGGATTGCTTTTAGAACTCATAAAACCTGTGTTCAAAACTTCTCCACTGGCTTCCAGCTTAGTTTGGGGCTCTTTTGAAGGAGCTTACGCTACTGTTTAAAGCCCTCAATGTCTTAGCCCTCAAATATCAAGATCAACAGAAGGGGACCTTGTGATAGTCCCACCTCCCTCAAGGGTTTTGGGTGGTGGAGCAGGAGAGGGCATTCTCTGTGGTAGCCCCTAAGCTAGTGGTTCACAAAGGGTGTGGCACACCCCACTGATGTGGCAAGAATGGATGTCCAACATGATAGGAAGATTCAAGGACAATCATCTGAAAGAGTTGAAATCTTCTCCTCTCTGTCATACACTGGCATGATAATTAAGAAAATATCACTTGTGCACAGCGCGACATAGAGAAGCTGGAAACCTGGTTTGTCAGAAACAAGTCAGACTTATTTGTGCGCCCATCACATCCTACCAAATCCAACAGGCAGATGTTGTGTTGGGCAGCAGTTATAAATACAGCGCATTGTGTCTAATTAAGGGCTCCCAGTAATGACATCTCACACACTTTGTTTGGATAGCTAACGAGAATGGAAGTGCAGATGCAATTAGTACCCGTCATTCTTTCACGCAAATGAAAATGAGACAGAATGATATGCTTTGAAAGGTCTCCAATTACAAACCACTTGTAGCAGCTTTCGGAAAAAACAACTTCGTCTTGTGGCCTATCTTCAAGACAGCGCTTCGTCGGCTGCTGAGGTGCCCATCACCACCACATTTGCTCAGGAAAGTAATCAAAAAGTTGGGGGTTGACATCAGTTCTTCACTAGCTCCCTGTTAGCTTCAGAAGTATTCCAGTTTTCGAATGTTTTTCAGAAGCTGAACATCTGATGCGGCTGTCCGCTATTGTTTCTGGTTCACCTGCACCAATCAGAAGCTGTGTCTTGGTTTTTCAACATTTCAGAAGTCAAATAGACTTCTGGAACTGATTAAGTTTGGTGCTTTCCCCCCTATTTCTTTTGTGTTTTTGTTTTTGAGGCTTTCCTGATTAATTTGTTTTTGTGACTGTGTGGAACCCAGTTCAGTTACTGATTGATTGATTGATTGTGCGATTGCGGAAATGGATAAAAGGCCCCCATCCAAACAATGACTATCATCAGGGCAGGTAAGAAAAAAAGTTAATTTTAATTTTTATCATCTACAATACTGTCTTATTTATTTTATAGCACAGTACATTGATTATTGCTTTCATTTTATGGATTAATGGTCTTGTTAGACAGTAAAATTCATATTAAATTGCTGTTTTAGGGGTTATTTTTAAAAGTCTGGAACTGATTAATTCATTTTGCATTACTTTCTATGGGAAAGTGCGCCTTGGTTTTGGAATGCGTTGGTTTTGGAACGGACTTCCGGAACAGATTAAGTTTGAGAACCAAAGTACTACTGTACTTGATTCTGGCAAAACTAAGCTTCCTTGAGCTTAGGTAGGCTATCTAGTTCAGCCCCCTAAAACTCAGAAGTTTGAAAGTGAATAATCCAAGGGCCGTGTTAAGTACAACCATTTCTGATTGTAGGACAGTTGGCTACATGCTGCTGCCTTGGACATGAACCTGACACAAAGGCAGGACATAAGTAATAAAACCCCTATGAAATTTCAATGATCAGCTCTTTTTGCAATGTATCAAACAGTGCTTACTGTTTTAATCTCCAATAGTTCTGGGGTGGGTGTGATATAATGGGCTAATTTTGGGAGGCTGCAGAAATAATGCAGTAGTTGGGGCTGACAAGATGCCAGTACAACTGGGAGCATAAATGGATGTTGCGTGCTGCGGTGGTTTTGTTGCCTCTGCATGAAATTTTAATGTAAAACAAATAGTCCCTTGACGTTTCTCAGGAAACTGTCCCGCGGGTCTATTGATTTTTTTCTCTCTGCACCTCCGTATGAATGCTCATTACCGACAATGCCTTATTAACATGGAATAGCTACATGCTGCATAGTAAAGATTGCCACAAATCAAGCAGAATCTCAAGGTATTTGTGCTTGTTTGTAGTGACAGGTAATCAGCTTGGTACTTGCTCCCAAAATCTATTAGGACCTTTGAGATTTCATTTTCCCCTTTCCCTTTTTAAACCATTGTAAAAATAAGAATTTCCACATAATGATGCCATAAAGATAAATGTAAAGGGACCCCTGACCATTAGGTCCAGTCGTGGCCGACTCTGGGGTTGCGGCGCTCATCTCGCTTTACTGGCTGAGGGAGCCGGCGTACAGCTTCCAGGTCATGTGGCCAGCATGATTAAGCTGCTTCTGGTGAACCAGAACAGTGCACGGAAATGCCATTTACCTTCCCGCTGGAGCGGTACTTATTTATCTACTTGCACTGTGACGTGATTTCGAATTCCTAGGTTGGCAGGAGCAGGGACCGAGCAACGGGAGCTCACCCCGTTGTGGGGATTCGAACTGCCAACCTTCTGATCGGCAAGTCCTAGGCTCTGTGGTTTAACCCACAACTCCACCAACGTCCCAATAATGCCATACTTTGGTCTATTGAAAACGGGAACCCAGTTATCATGAAATCTGTACGTTAGTGAGACTGGTCTTCTGTCCTCTGCTGTATTTGAGAAGACCCACCACTCTCCAGCAAAAGTGTTGTAAGAACGTAAGGGCATAACCAGAGCCTTCTGGCTCAGGCCAATGGCCCATCTAGTCCAGTGTCCTATTCTCACAGTCATCAGCCAGATGACTGAGGGAAACCAGCAAGCAGGATTCAAGCACATGAGCACTTTTCCGTCCCATGGTTTCCAGCCAATTCAGAAGCACTGCTGCCTTCAACTGTAGTGGCAGAAGATAGGCATCATGACTGGTAGCTATTGATAGCCATGAATTTGTCCAATCCTCTTTTTAAGCCATCCAAGTTGGTGGTCATCACTGCTTTCTGCAGAAGCAAGTTCCATAGTTAAACTATGCGCTGTGTGAAGAAGTGCTTTATTTTCTTTGTCTTGAACCACATTCAGCTTTATTGAATGCTTATGGGGGGATGGGACTTTCCCCCCTGTTTCCTCTCTCTGTGCCATGCATAATTTTGTAAACTTCTACCATATTGCCTCTTACTCTCTACATTTTCTCTAACGTAAGAAATTCAATTCCCTCAATCATTTCAATTGCTCTTTTCTGTACCTTTTTGGATTCCATAATATCCTTTTTGGGGTGAGATGACCAGAACTCTATTGCAAATGCAGTCGCTTGACAGATTTGCATCATGGTACAGTAAACCAACAACTTACGTGCATTTATGCATGTGACAAAATAGAAAGAAATTGAAAAGGGGGTGAAAAGGGGGCGGGCTCCAGGAAAAACGACTTTGGCAATCCTACCAGCCGTTGAACCCAATGTGTTTTGACTATACATGATTTTGGCTTTAATAAAACAACAACAACAATGGTACGATTCCCGGAATGTAACCCCCACATAAATTGTGGCTTACTGCATTATCATATCAGCAGTTTTATTTTAATTTGTTTTCCTAATGATCACTAGTGCAGAATTTTCCTTTTTCACAGCCGCCGTATACTGGGTCAACATCTTCATCAAGCTGTCTGCTATGATCCCCAGATCTCTTTCCTGATCTGCCACAGCCCCATGAGCACACATGTGAAATTAAGATTTATTTATTTATTGCCCTAACATGAATCGCTTCACACTTGTTTACAATGAATTGCATTTGCCACTTTACAGCCCATCCACTCAGTTTGGAGAGGTCCTCTTAGTTGACTTTCTCATAGAGAAGTTCTCCATCCCCTCCATCTGAATTGGGTTTGTTTGTTTGTTTGTTTGTTTTCATCTCTACTCCCAAAAGTAATGAATTCTTGCCTGAATACTTTAGCATATAAACATTGGCAGTGTCATATGTGGTGGACCTCCAAAATGCACTAGCATTGTTGTAGAAACCACCAAAGAATTTTAATTCCTTTCCTAGTTGTAAAATGACCAGGATGCCTCGTCCTCTTCTTTTTAACCTTCAGACTAATCCTTTCAGCCCCAGTGAGAAAAGGAACTGCAATAGGAATAGCTGATTGGATTCTAGTAACATCACTCAGAGAGCTCTTCCAGATGGCCGGATCCAAATAATCAGAGCTCTGTTTTTAATTGGCAATCAAAGCCATTAATCGGTTAATTACAGCAATTGATGCTTTCAGTTCTGCTTCCAGAAAATAGCAGCAACAGCATTTATTATACATAGGGAACTGATCAAGGGTCTATGCTCTTCACAAAGAATTGCATGCAGATCTTGGAGGTTAAGGCAGCTGATTTGGGAAAGGGAAATGCCTCGATTCTGTTGTTGGGGGGCGGGGAGCAGACTTAGAGGAAACAGCCAACCACATGGGCAAAGGGATAATTGAAAGAATTCTCAGTTCCTTTGGTGAGATAAGGAATATGTGCCTGTACCTTTAAGAGTTGGACAGGATGTGACTGCCATTACTAAAACGTTGCAGTAATTAAAGGTCAGCTGGGAGAGTTCTATTGCTCACAATGTGCTCTGAATGAAAAAGACCTCAGACGCAATCTCTGGCCTCTCCAGGTAGGTTTTGGAAAGACTTCTGTCTGGAACAATGGAGAGGCACTGCCAGTTATTTCAGAGGATACTCAGCTAGATGGAGCAATGCTCTGACTCAGAATAAGACACTTTCCTGTGTGTGTGCATTTCTATGAAAAGAAAATCATTCCCACCTACAGAAAAATGGCATATCGGGGAGACAGCAAGACTGAATACTGCTTCTGTCTAACACTGAGGTGGTCAACCTATGACTGTCAACAGCTTCTGGCTTGATTACACCAGTTGCTGGAAGCTACAAGAGAAGAAAGTACTGGGAGTCATTTTGGACTCAAAGCGGTCCATGGAGGCGCAGGTCAATTCTGTACCCAGGCAGCTGTCTACCAGCTCCATCTGGTACGCTGGCTGAGACCCTACCTGCCTGCAGACTGTCTCGCCAGAGTGGTGCATGCTCTAGTTATCTCCCGCTTGGACTACTGCAATGCACTCTACGTGGGGCTACCTTTGAAGGTGACCCAGAAACTAATCCAGAATGCGGCAGTTAGACTGGTGACTGAAGGCGGCCGCCAAGACCATATAACACCGGTCCTGAAAGACCTGCATTGGCTCCCAGTATGTTTCTGAGCACAATTCAAAGTGTTGGTGTTGACCTTTAAAGCCCTAAACGGCCTCGGCCCAGCATACCTGAAGGAGCATCTCCACCTCCATCATTCTGCCCAGATACTGAGGTCCAGCGCTGAGGGCCTTCTGGCGGATCCCTCACTGCGAGAACCTAAGCTACAGGGAACCAGGCAGAGGGCCTTCTCAGGAGTGGCGCCTGCCCTGTGGAACACCCTCCCATCAGATGTCAAAGAGATAAACAACTACCTGACATTTAGAAGACATCTGAAGGCAGCCCTGTTTAGGGAAGTTTTTAATGTGTGGCATTTTAATGTATTTTTAATCTTTGTTGGAAGCTGCCCAGAGTGGCTGGGGAACAAATAATAAATTACTATTACTATTACTTGTGCTCAGGTCCTGCTTGCCATTTCTGACAGGTATCTGGTTGGCCACTGTGAGAACAGGATGCTGAAATGGCCTGATTCCAGGGCCGGCTCACCCATGAGGCAAGGTGACGCGACTGGCTTGTGCAACAGGATCAACGGGGTGGCAGATCCAGCCTCCAAGGAATGCGTTGCCAGCTGCTGTGGTGGCAAGGGGTAGCTGTGTCACACTCCTTGGAGGCAAAAATCTGCCACCTCCTTTGCTGGTGCCCTAACCCCCCTCTGGAGTGATCTCTCAGCAAATAGGAGGTGTTGCTGGTCTCCTCCCACCCCTAGGGAGGAAAGGAGCTGTCAACAGGCAGGAGCTGTCAACAGGGGTCTCCTGGGGTCTGCACCCACCCAGCATAATTCAGAGTGGGCCAATTTCCCTTCTGCAATGGCCTTTGGTTCCCAGTTCAACCATCGGGTTAGGTTGATTTAATACAGAATCGTAGAATTGTAGTGCAACCCCCTGCAGTGCAGAAATCTTTTGCCCAATGGGGGGCTCAAACCCATGACCTTGAGGTGAAGAGTCTCATGCTCTACTGACTGAGGTATCCCAGCTATATATTCATAGACTGGTGTTTTAAAAAGGGTCAGAACAGACTTATGGATGAACACATGGAAATCTGGCATGGACTGGTAGTAGACTGATCTGTCTCGTCCTGATCTGTCCACCCAGTTGGGAGGGCACTGTTTCATTCAGGGCTTTCCACTGGTACATGATTGGCCACTGTAAAAACAGGGTGCTGGATCAACCAGTCCTTTGGCCTGATCCAGCCAAGGGTCTTCTTATATTCCTTGATGAAGTAACCACAGGAATATTCTGCCATCGTTTTGGTAACCATCTCCAAGTCTGGATCCCTCAGCCATAAGGGTAGGCTTGTTTCGCTGAAAGAATAGAAAGAGAATGCTTTAAAGAAAAAGCTGGTGACTGAAGGAAAGGCAAGGTTACAAGCTTTCATTTTGTTTTGCGGGGGGCCGGGGGGGGGAGAGAGTGGTTTTAAACTACAGTGGTACCTCTGGTTAAGAACTTAATTTGTTTCAGAGGTCTGTTCTTAACCTGAAACTGTTCTTAACCTGAGGCACCACTTTAGCTAATGGGGCCTCCTGCTGCCGCCACACCACCGGAGCACAATTTCTGTTCTTATCCTGAGCAAAGTTCTTAACCCGAGGTACTATTTCTGGGTTTGCAGAGTCTGTAACCTGAAGCGTCTGTAACCTGAAGCATTTGTAACCCGAGGTACCACTGTATATGCACTCTTTGAGATCCTGGCCCTGCTTATGTAAAACATGTGTACTCCAAATTTTCTGAGTTGTAGCCTTTTATGTTTCTAAGTCTTCCAGGGGAGTTGTCAGGTGTGAATTTATTCCTCTTTATTGAAAATCCCTGTTCTACTGCTGCAAGCAAAGGCTTCTCAAGATGCCAAGCCCCCTTTCCCCCATAAATAATTGGGATTGCAGCCTGGTGTTGCTGGGTCTTCCTTTTTATCAAGATGGGCAAACACTGGCGAGAATAAAGAATGTGGCGTGCCAACCAGGGAGTCTTCCCAGTAATTGAATATCTGTAGCCGTATTTCAGAGGTTATGAGGGAAGGGCTAAACACATACAGCATGCCTTACCAATTAGTGAATAGTTAGGAAAGATCAATGGAAGGAACATGAACTCTACCAGGAAAGGCCTGCATAGGGTCATGCTCACACCAGGGGATAAAACTGCATACCGTAGCCTTAAAGATTAATTCACTTGGCCCAGTGGGTATAATTTAATAAGGTATGTCACTGATCCATTTAACATCTGCATGTTTTCAGACACTAGGCTGCGTATCCTCTCCATTAATAATACATGCCAGGTAAACACAATCTGGATTAAAATCCTTGGGGGCAGTGGAGAAAGAGGGAGTGTGTGTGCGCGCGCGCGTGGATCAAGCTTTTTGCAGGTAGACCTATTCCTAATGCTAGTCAGCTTCGCAGATGCCGTTTCACAGAATGTCATTTGTGTGTGTGTATCTATATGCAGATGCTTGGAAGGATGTTGCCAGTCCTGTTCGCTGCATCTTGCAAAAGGGTGTTGTAGAGGTGGAACAGCAGCAAGAAAGGATAACTGAGATGATTGAGGGGTTGCCATGCCTTCCACACAAGAAAATGCATAAGTGTTCAGGACTATATGATTTCTAAAAATGAAAATGAAGAGAGGGTAACCTGCTAGTTAAAGGTAAAGGGACCCCTGACCATTAGGTCCAGTCGTGGCCGACTCTGGGGTTGCGGCGCTCATCTCGCTTTACTGGCTGAGGGAGCCGGCGTACAGCTTCCAGGTCATGTGGCCAGCATGACGAAGCCGCTTCTGGCGAAACTGGAGCAGCGCACGGAAACACCGTTTACCTTCCCGCCAGAGCAGTACCTATTTATTTACTTGCACTTTTACGTGCTTTCTAACTGCTAGGTTGGCAGGAGCAGGGACCGAGCAACGGGAGCTCACCCCGCCGTGGGGATTCGAACCGCCGACCTTCTGATCGGCAAGTCCTAGGTTTAACCCACAGCGCCACCTGCTAGGAGCATACAATAATTATGCAGAGATTTGTCGCTGCTGCCCCCGTACTCGGGTAACACTAGAATTTGGAACCTTCCAGTTTTCAGAACAGACCGAAGGAACACATTGTGTTTGCACAGTGCATGGTGAATTTGTAGGATTAATTGCTATGAGATGTAATGATTGCCGTGAGAGGAGCTGCTGGGATCTATGGACAGTTGTCCCATGTGGTGAGCCACTGAATTGCAGGCGACAGCTTCTCAACCAAGTGCCCTCAGGCTCTGGGCTGACTCCATCAGTCAAGAGAGGAAGGTTTTCCTGTTCTCGTGGGGCTTGCTCAAGTCCTTGGGTCTTTCTGAGCTCTGACTTGTTAGGTGTTCTCAAGCCTTGACTTCTGGCTTTCTTCTCAACCCTGCATTGGTTCTTTGGCTCTGACCTACTGTGTGATAGGGACAGCCACATTTTCCCCAGTTTCTATTTTTTCCAATCTTAAGTTCAGCTCTCCCCATCTACATATGCAATTTACAATTTCTTTTAAAATCTGCATGACAATTTGTATGCATCTTTGTGTGCATTTCACATAATACACACATTTTTAAATGACATTTTGCCCAATATACATATTTTTGCAAGTTCCCTTAATGCAATTTTTACATTCTCTTCACCAATATAAACACTTTTGTGCATGCTTTCCTCAAATGCACACTTTTTGGTATGCTTTTATTTTTGTCTGAGAATTGCATTGCAAAATTCAGAGAAGTGTTAATTTTGAAGGATAGCTGTATTTTGGTTTGTGTATGACTTCTGGAAGCAGGAATTGGGTAGATTAACATTAAAATGTGACTTGAATGAATTTCTCCCCATTCCTACATTAGGGTCCTGCCATCTAGTTTTGTCTAGAAGCTCCTAGTTTCCGGCTCACCTCATAAAATTTGCTATTGGGTCCAATTCAAGATGTTACTATATAAAGCCTTTAACAGCTCAGAACTAGTTTACTTGCAAGATTGCTTTACCTTGTGTGCACACTTGACTGCTTTGATCTGTGGAATGGTGCTGGTACAGGTACCACATAATACACATTCTTCCTCCTCCTCCTCCTTTGGTGATCACTCATAGCTGAGTAAGATTGTCTTCCATGAACGCAGTCTTAACAGTGAGTCTGTGAGTGACTGTGGAGGCCAATTCTGGATCCACACGTCCTTCCACAGTGGGGACATAGGTTTCCAGGTGGGAGTTGATCACAGTGAGGGTTTGTCAAATGTGCCTTCCTCTTAGCACGTTTCTCCCTTTTGTCTTGAGTTCAAGTGTCTTCAAAGTCCATGACACCTTTGGTAAAGGCTGTTCTCCAATTGGAACACTCGGAGGCCAGTGTTTCCCATTTGTTGGTGTTTAGACTTTTAAAGATTTGCCTTGAGAGAGTCTTTAAACCTCTTTTGTTGACCACCAGCATTACACTTTCTATTTTTAAGTTCGGAATAGAGTAGTTGCTTTGGAAGATGATAATCAGGCATTTGCACAACATGACCAGTCCAACATGACCAGACAACTTAAATGAAATATTACCAAAACCACTCAGTTACATATTAAAATGTTACATTAATACAAAGTTACTAATATACAGGAATCAATATCAACTCATTTCCCTTCTGCCGAACACACTATGATGCAGATATTCCGATAGGGGCACCGGATTGGCTCTGCCACTGTAGTTCCACTGTGCTGAACTCCTTGCTGTTGCTTCTCCCTCACCGATAAGCAGCAGAGATGCACGCAATGAGAAATTTAGCCTACTTGGCTCTGCCCCACACAGCGAGCCGCTTCTGCTTAATTTCTAGAAACCCGATGAGTTGTTAAAGTGCCGCTCCAGGATTGCTCTTCAGATATGAGATATAATGCATGTTTCGTGGCAGGTTTGCTCCTTATTAGATGTTCCAGTTCGCTATAGCTTCCTGGAGTCGTGGGGCTGTATATGAGTGGAAAGTGACAGAACTGCAAAAATTGACCTCATGCAAAGCAGCACCTGGTCCAGTGCCAGGTGAAAATTGGCGACATGAGTTTGAAAGTGCTTGAGATGTTGCCAGCTTCATCATTTTGTCTTCCCGCTGACGCCCCCTCCCCACTGCCTGCGTTCCCAATTCATTACAGCCATTCCCTCTTCTCCCTCCCTCTTGCTCAGCATCATTTCAACGTAGCGTGGCAACCTTCTTCATAAATCCCGCAGTTGCTAAGATGCAAAATGTGAATGAGTTCAAAAAAATCCCCGGGAGTGAATTATAAAACTGGACAGATTCAGGCTGAGCAAGAATTCTCATGGAGATAAATCCAGCCTGCCGAGTCGATGCCTCCCTAGATTCAGAATATTTCAGTGCCATAAAACTTTCAAAACTTCAAAGCTCTGGGAGGAAGGAAGGAATTTGCCCAAACAACTCTGTTGCTTTTCTGTTCCCCGCCCTCCCTGCTATGGCTCACTGTGCTTAAAGACTCAAACCAATAGTCAGTCATCTTGCCCTTTGATGTCAAAGAGAGGAGACCAACATTTTCTCAGGTAGCATTCAGCTTTATAATCGGATAAACAATACATCATCAAAATGCCACAAACTACTGACAGTGCACTTCAATGGGCAAGAGTGCCAACTTTTAGACAAGTAAATCAAGGTGAACACCTCCAGTCTTCAGGATTCTGTTTGGCAATAGGAACACTTGCACATTATACAAGGAGTCACATCTCCTGTTCAAAGCTATTTAATTAATGCAGGGCTGGGGGATCTGTATCCCTTCTGATGCTGCTGGGCCAGACTGGCAGGGGCTGAAGAGGAGTCCAGCAACATTTGGAAGGCCACAGGTACCCCACCACTGGTGTTGTGCATGGCTCTTTCTGAGTTGGTAAAACTGTGCAATTAAAAATGGGCAGATCAGCCTACATTTGTCCCATTTTGTGCAGATTGTCTGAAAGAATATATGGAAAATTCACATTTAAATGGGATGCGTTATTATAAGCGCTATTGTATATATTTCCCCAAAATATCATTTTCAGTGCACTTTTATGTATAGTATTTATTTTGTATTCATTTAAACCATAAGATACATATATTTCTATCCACGTTCTGAATACCAGACCTGTGTTGCCCAATTCAGGGAAGCGCATAATCTGATTGGGAGTTGTGTTCAGATCTGCAAACAGCTTCAGGACTATTTAGTTGGGTTAGTCAGTGGAACAGACTCCCTCAGGAGGTTGTGGACTCTCCTTCCTTGGAGGGTTTTAAGCAGAGGTTGGGTGGCCATCTGTCTTGCATACTTTAATTGAGATTCCTGCATTGCAGGGGGTTTGACTAGGTGATCCTTGGGGTCCCTTCCAACTCTACAGTTCTGATTCTTTAAAAGCAGACCAGACAAATTTCTTCTCTGTCGGTAGTCTGGGCTATACCACTTCAGCTGAGGTCCCACATGACTGAATGTTCCTCCTTACAGCAGCAGCAGCAGCAACAGAGCTCTTCTCAACTGAACATTCTAGGGATAAACTAGCCTGGAACCAGGAATATTCTGAATGAAGGAGCATTCAGTCACATGATGAACCCCGCCTGCAACCTGAAATGGTTGAGGCCAAGCACAGACATGCCACCTCAGTGACACCCCCCATTCTGCCCCTGTTCCACTCTTTTAGGGATGTTTCACTGACATCTTTATGACCTTTCCAGGTCACTTCTGGGTTCGGCATAATGGGCATATCCACAGTCGTGCACATATTGAGATACATAAATGAGCGGCTACCTGTACTGTGCTTTGAAGTCTCAATTGTTATGACTTCAAAGTACATGGCTTTTGCAAACATCCCTGTGCTGCTCTTTGAACCTCTGAGAACAGGAGGTTTAAAGAGTAGCATGGGCTGTTTGCAAAAGGGCTTTCAAACAGCCCCACATTGCACTTTTACTGCAAATATTTGTTCCCATGAAGGGAGTGGCATGCACATCCAAACTGAGCAGGATTGACCCATGGGCCAGAGGTGCCCCACTCCAGCTCAAAGTTATGGGAGCTATAGCTCCTTGCAGAACACATACTTTGAATGTAGAAGCTCCCAGTCTAAACTGGATATCTGCTTCTCCAAAGATCTCATTTTGTATGTCTGGAAATAATCCCCACTGGAGACCCCCAAGACCTGCTCCCAGTCAGATTTGACAAACCCAGGCTAATGATGAAGTAATTATCTAACTTAATGAAAGGTAGCCACATGTTCGTAAGAGTTATGTGCTAATTGAAAACAGAGGACCAGGAGGATTGGGTAGGCACAACCCTGAATGGATAATTGACTGGACTCATTTGCATATGATGACCATTGCTGCCATATGCTCTTGTAGAAAAGCACAAGAAAAGTCCAGTTGCATCAGACCAAAGGCCCATCAAGCACAGCATCATGTTCTCACAGTGGCCAAGCAGATGTCCATGAGAAGCTCGCAAGCAGGACCTGTGTTCAACATTTCCCTGACTTGTGATTCCAAACAACTGGTATTCAGAGACATACTGATTCCAACAATGGAGGTAAAACATAGCCATTATGACTGGTAGCCATTGATAATTTTACCCTCCGTGAATTTGTTTAGTCCTGTATTCAAGTTAGTGGCCATCACTACATTTTGTCTGGAGCGAATTCCCTAGTTTAACTATGTGCTACGCCAGAGACCTACACCAGAATGTTGAAATGAATAAGCTGAAGGATTGCAAAATGTGATGTGTGCAAAAAGTACTATATCAGTGATGACTGATGGGCATAAATGCCCGAGTGAACAAATCTTTCCTGCTTGAACGTTTTGTCACATGCGGTGAAAAATTAATGCAGGCTCTGGTTTGTTTTTCAAAATTAAACCCAACCAGAGGCAAAAGTTCACTGAGAAAATGAATAACACTATGGCATTATAATCACATTCAGCACTTTCTTGTGGAAAACTGAATGTACTTTGCAGTCATTAAGAAATGATCTGATGAACCTTATCATGTACCTCTAGGTAAGGGAAGAGATCATCTTCCTCAGTCTATAACTGACTGAAAAATAATCAAGAGAGGATAAATGATGATCACACAGGAAACTTGCAGCAAAGCCAATACTTTTGTGTGTAAGAGAGACAATGATCACCCAAATTCAGTTGAGTTTCCTATTGATTTCGAAGGCAACTAAATTCTGCCCTTAGTGAAGAGGACCTGCATGTTCCATTTAGAGCATTGTACTAGGATTGATTGTCCAAATCCTTTTTTGTGAATCCTATCCTATAGCCTCTATTTTACTTTGTTGCCCATGTGCAGAGACCATGGTTGTCACTTGCTGCAATCACAGCGAGGGGTGTGTGTGTTCCTTCAATGTAATAATAATAATAATAATAATAATAATAATAATTTATTTATACCCCACCCTCCCCAGCCAAGGCCGGGCTCAGGGCGGCTAACAACCAATAATAAAAACAAGTTGATTGAAATACAATTTAAAAACAAGATTAAAATAAAATACAATATTAAAACATTAGGATGCAGCCTCTTCACAGGAGGAGAAAGGAAAAAGATAGAGGGGGAGGGAATCAGACTGATTCTAAGCCAAAGGCCAAGTGGAACAACTCTGTCTTACAGGCCCTGCGGAAAGAAATCAGATCCCGCAGGGCCCTGGTCTCATGAGACAGAGCGTTCCACCAGGCTGGGAAGTGCTGAGAAGGCCCTGGCTCTGGTTGAGGCTAATCTAACTTCCTTAGGGCCCGGGACCTCTAGGGTGTTGCTATTTATGGACCTTAAGGTCCTCCGTAGGGCATACCAGGGGAGCGGTCCTGTAGGTACGAGGGTCCTAGGCCATGAAGGCCATGTAGACTCTGAGATACCCTTTGCGTGTTGAGAGACAATTCCTGGCCAACTGAGGATAGGACCTAAGGACACATAGGGAAGAACCATTGACTATTGGCCATGCTGGCTGGGGCTGATAGGAGTTGGAATGCAACAACATCTGGAAGGTCACACTTGGCCTAACCTGTAGAGCATATTTTAGTGTACATTTTAGTGTATATTTTATTCAATTTCTTGAATGTTTGTAAGTACATATATGGTGTGAGTTAAAGCCGTCTAATTCTCAGTGAAGCGATCAACATGGGCCTGGGGCACCTCAGGTGATGTGATGATCCCCCATTGAAAACATCCCCACCAGCATGTCAGGCAGAAAGCCAGCATGTCAGGCAAAAGGCTATCCTGGAACCACAATGCTTTCTATGTGGAGGGATACGGACATATCCAGCATTAGCAGATCCACTGGAATTAATGGGCATTCCTAACTTAGGTAGGGGAGGGCAAATATGTTGATTTTGGTTTCTCTCCCTTTCTCCAGTTCTAATTTCTACACCAGTTTGCTATTCTTGTCCTCAAAAAAAAATCATCAAAATTTAGTGCAACTTTATCCTACAATGCATATTTTTGCAAAACAGTTTCCCCTGATACAATGCATTCGTGTCTGTCATTTTCACGAATATATGCAAAATTCAGAGAAGTGCAAATTTCAAAGAAGAACTGTTTTGGTTCGTGTTCTGTTTAAGAAAGTGTGAAAGATAAACTTACCCTAAAATGTGAACTGATTTGTGGATTTCTCCTCCATCCTTAGATCCCTTAACTTAGATCCCTGAATTTCAGTAGGTATACTCTGAATAAAATTTAGTGGACTATAACCTATGCCTTTCTTTTTAAAAAATAATAATAATGCTGGGCTGCTATGGTATCACTCCCAACTGTATGTTACGACCCTAAAATTCTACCTTTTTCTGTATACATTAACCCCACCCCTGTAGCTTTCTGGAAGGCTACTGCTGGTGTGCACCCTTTAAATAGCCATCCATCTTCCTGGAAGACAAGTCTTGGCTATTGAAGGCTGCTGTGGATGATCAATTGCAACTCACCAAGGTCATTATCAATATCCAAACAAGTGGATAAATATCATTCAGGATTCATCAGCAGTATGAGCAATGACGTGAGGGTACTGTGTTGCAGCAAACTTCACCCCCCCTCTTTTAAGGTTTTATTGAAGCTTTTTCGTAATACAATAAGGTAAAAAACAAATGCAGAGAAAGAAAGAACAAAAGAAAACAGAGTGCTCTCTCAAAGGTAGCTCTTAACTCTCGTCACCCACAGAAAGTGCTGGACCCTTCTACCTCTCATCTGGAAGCTTTCTTTACCGTAGGGTGGTGGTTCTCAACCTGTAGGTCCCCAGATGTTGTTGGACTACAACTCCCATCATCTGGCCTTGCTAGCTAGGGGTGATGGGAGTTGTAGTCCAACAACATCTGGGGACCCACAGGTTGAGAAAAGCTGCCCTAGGGAGATCTTCACTTCCCTGCCTCTCACTCAGGGTCTTTCCGCCAAACACCAACCACTTTCACATGTGTGAGTTACATCAAACTTCAAGGGCAGTAAGGGGCCTCCTTAATGGTGTAGCAACTTATTCTACTCATAAGTAAGAGAATGGCCAGGTGCAGGATTTAGAAAGCTATCTAATGCCAATAGATGGGACAAAGATATAGTCTCTTGAATCTTCATCACATTCTGGTGTGTCTCTGCCCCCCCCCCAAAGGATTACCCAGGACAGGATTATGCAAAGTGGCTTGGCTCCCAGTGTCCCCAATTGACCAATAAAGGTAATCCAATCCGGACACAGTTTATGGGGCAATACCAGGCTCTCAACTTTGGACATTTTGTGTCCTAGTTTCTGCTGATAGGAACTCCACATTAGGGCAATATCTCACTATGCCAGAGACTTTCAACCTTTTTGAGTCCACGGCTCCCTCACCAACTAAATTTTCTCTGAGGCACCCCTGTGGGGCTCAGGAGCCCAGTTATGTCACCCCTTGCCTGCAGAGCTGGCAGCCTCTCACCCTCCCTGGTTGAGGGTTCCCTCATCCTCCTCTCCTCTCCTTGGGAGTCCTCCGGGCAGCTGCTGCCACCGCCCCTGGTCTCTGAGCTGCCCCCACTCCACCCCAAAGAGAGGTGCTTCCTCACACTGCCCCACAGGAGCCTGGGACTTGTCTGTCTATTTCCAACAGCAAGGGCTGGTGGACTGGCTGGTTGGGCTCTCGCTTGCTTGCTTGCTTGCTTGCTTGCTTGCTTGCTTACTCTGAGGCCACTTCAGCTCTTGGGAAACCAGCACCCCCTGAGCAGCCCCAGAGGTACCATTGGCCTGCAGAGCTTGTAGCTAAGGCTGCTGCAACAAATAGATGTGCAAGCCTTTGGGAGGCAGAGACATGAGAGGGCATCCGAGGAGAGAGGGAAGGAAAGAGGCCATTCAAGGAACCCCAGGGTGTCATGGCACTATGCACCTCTGCTCTATGCACAGAACACACACATACATGTTTACTGCATCACTCGCAGAATCCCTATGATACACTGTGTACTACTACCCGCAGCTCATCATAATAATGGGCATTTTGGTAGTGCAGAGATTGGAAAGGAATACAAATAGCAGCCAGCCCAATACCTAAAAGGAGGTGCATGAACTGATTTGTAAATAATGCATTTTTGTGTGTAGATGGAGTCTTTTAATTTTTCTTTGCATTTTCTCCAAACCCACCAGTTTCATGGTTGCCTTCAGGGGGAAGTTCACCTTCACGAAATAGGTCTGAACTTTACAAGATTTCTGCCTCTGAGCAATTTTCTTCCAGAGAGCAACTGCATCTTAGAACAACATTTTTAAACCTCAGCATTAGGATATGTTGAAAGATGCAAAGGGGAAAAGAGATGGTTCCAGGCAAGAGTATCTGTGAAAAGGTGATATGTGCTTGTGGGCAGAAAGCAATGTCAAACTCAAAATGCTGACGAAAATATGGGATATGTTGGGGGTGTTAGACCCCCACCCCTTGGCCCTGGGATGCTTGACAAATTCAATTTTGTGAACTCCAATACAAATGTGCACCTCCTGGGGTAAAGTGCAAATTGGATTGTAGCTGTGCACTAGATTTTGCAACTCTCTGAATTTTGCAACCATGTTCTCTGCAGAGGGGTGGGTGGGACAAAATCCAGCTTCAAATACATTTTAAAAAATGATATTTTAAATGTAAATTTCTCTCTGTGTTTTTTTATAAAAAATATTAAAAATTGCAGACTAATGCAGAAATGGGATAGAACAGACATTTGCAAAAGCGACAAAGACGTTAAATGGAATGGTCTGTGCATTCCTATTTTAAGCCTTATAATCCAAAACTCAGAGCTGCTTTGGATGTTACCCCCCAGCTGAGTATGTAAGTGACTTCTGTATCCAGCTAAAGTTTTTGTAACACGGGAAATTCTGCTTCTAGCCTTTCATTCACTGCAGTCAGCTCTACAATCTATCCTTGCTTTGGAAGCCTGATTCAGCTTCAGAAGAAGATTCACCACATCCTTCGTGTAGTATTAATCAAATTGACCTGCCTTCTCCTCTCCCTTCCATCCTCCCCCTGCTTTCCATTATCATTACAAGCATCATGGAGATGACTTTTCAATGCGGGGAGGACATTTAGACACCTGCCATTATCTCAAAGTGCCTGTCAAGATGCTTAAGATGGCCCCTTGTGGGACAATTGGATGGAGGAATTATGAATATGTGCCTGGAAAAATGAAGGAATTTAGACCATCGTGCTATTGCTCCCCCATAATGTGGCAGCTATTTCAGGAAAATCTGCTGTTTTGAGATAATCAGAGGAGGAATGAAAGGCTAGGCTTTAGAATACAGAACAATGTGGTTCTTTCTAGGACTTGACGAATTTGAGCTTTGCAAATTTCAGTGCAAACCAATATATTTTGCAGCTGCTCATTTAATGTGTTGATTAGATTTTTACAATATTTTTCCCTTAATGCACAAAAATCAACAAAAAAGATGAAAGCAAGAAAGAAAATCACTGTTCTGTAATGGTTAGATTACTGGGCTATGACCAGGAATGCCAGAGTCCAAATCTTTAAGTTCACTGGGTGACCTTGGTCAGTCACTGTCTCTCAGCCTTACAAGATTGCTGTGAGGATAAAATGGGGAGAGGAAAATGAGATGGGAAGTAATTCTAACAGGCAAGCGGAAATGATACCCTTACATTTCTCTCTATATATTTAAAGCTTACTTCATATTCAGTGCCTTCCCATAGCTTGATTGAGAAAAGGCCTATGAAGATGGATAGTTGATAAATTAGTTTTCTGAATGATAGTCAACTATTCATGTTTCTGTGTGATAAAAAGAAAGCATTTAATTAAAAAAATCTTCCTCGGAAAACAGCCTTGGCTAAAATGCAGACGTAGCTCTCTGTCAACCTCCGGTCATTATGTGTCTCAGGAAATGCTAATGACCCTCCAACCTGTTGTGTTTAATGACAGTCGCCATTTAATCTCCAAGCGTAATTACTCCTGAAATTTATCAAGGAGCTCTTGCACCAATTAGCTTGTCAGAAATCCCAACATTTCAGATCTTAACCCTTACACTAAGTTCTTTATACAGGAGGGCCTCAGCCAAATATATCCACCTAATATGCTAACATTGGATGGGAGTTGAGAAACTAGTTCTCTGGGCTCAAAAGAAAGTAAATACTGTAAAGAGTTGTTGACATATGAGTTGTATTTTTTTGCTGGCATAAAATCTGCTCCTTAACTTTTGATCCTTCCCTGACTGCCCTACCTCTCACGATAGGGTTGTGCAAACTGGAGGATCATGAGTTTGCTGGTTGCCATTCATTTGTAATCTCAGATGTCCCAGAAGGATTGGGGTTAGGCAACTGGTTAAAGATCAAGCCCCACAAGGTAAACCACATCCCTCTTGTGATGAAACCAACTCTCTTCTTTCGAGGGAGGGGGATATGGCCAACTCCTCCCCCACCCCCAAGGAAAAGTGGGGGTACAACATTTGCAAATGCCAAATTCCTCCAGCATTCGTACCCATCATGAGTGATGGTTGACAAAGAGCTGAGTCTGTCTTACTTTAGGCAAACCATATACTCTCACTTTTCAGTATTCCAGGGATGAAGAATCAGGGACAATAGAGCCACCCCATATTTTTCCAAGGCCCCATCATTCAGGCTCTCAGAGTGAATAATGATATTGTCGTTCTATATTACTAGCATTCCTCATATCATTTTTGCCCCCTGTGCTTGGCTCCAACCCTATAAACACAAAAACCTATAGCAGACAAATTGTTTGGCTTTGCATTTTTGCTGGGGAAATAAATGCTATTATACAAGGCTTTGGAGGGTTTGGTTTTTTTGTTTTTTTGTTCTCTGGATAAGTGATATCCTATGACACACCATTATTTCAGTGATGGTATCCATTTATTAAAATCATGCCTGCTAGTATGTGTGATTGTCACCTAAATGGGAGTGCACATCATAATTAGCCTTGCTGGGTTAAATTCCACGGTCAGCCAACACAGGTGGTAAAACTACAAAAGGGATCTCAGCAGCATCTGTAAATGTGAGATTGGCCAGGGTGGAAATAGCATTAGAGCTGAATGCATAATTTGGCATAAATTCCTTTTGCAGCACTTGAAGCACGTAGGAAAAAGAAATCTTGCGCACTCTTATACCTTAAAATCATAGGCAACATTTCTAATGGCATAAATTGAACTATGGGATGCAAAAATCAACGTGCAAGTTGAAGAACAGGTGTGGTCAGGTATTTGCCTGGACACACAGGTGTTCAAACTCTGGGTGGGGCAAGGCTCACTTGCAAACATGTCCCCAATACCACCATACCACCACCCCATGTATGTTGGCCCCACCCAATCACCAACCTACCCAAGTTGAGGATGCTTTATGTTAGAATTCCTGCTCCATGGTTGCAGTCGTGTGATTTTTGTCTATCATATGACGGTATATGTTTTGAGTCCACAGAGTGGGAACTGACGGAGACAGGATGTTTGTGTTACTGTGTTCCGTGAAGTGGGACTATTGTCCTTTGTTCTTTTTCTCTTTGCTGTCTGATGCTAGAGAGAGGGGGAGTCATGTTGCAGTGCTCCGTGTGTGTTTATATGTAAATAAAGTAGATTAGCCAAAATGCTGAGTTGCTGAGGTCTGTCACACAAACTGTGGACACTCTGTGGATCCCTAAGTGTGCCGATGTCTGTTGACATCGGTCGCTGTGATGTTCGGGCTGAAGAAAGCTTTTGAAGCTCCCGAGCAAACGACCAGGAGGGAGAGAACATGCCAGTCGGGTATGTGTCTCTACCAGGGTCCTATTCGAGTGTAGGACGAGCTCCTGACACTTTATTCATATCTGCCTGAACACAAGTAAAGGAGGGGGACATGATAGAAGCATACATAATTGTGGATGAAGTGGAAAGGGTGAAGGTTTTCTCCATCTTTCATAATAGTTGACCATGGGGCCATCCATTGAAGCTGAACATTCAGGACAGGCAAAAGGAAGCATTTCAGCTTGCAGGGCATGGTTAAACTATATAATTCACTACCGTGAAGGGTAGTAATAGATGCCAACTGGGATGGCTTTAACAAAAACAACAATAATATGCCACTCATCTGACTGGGAGGTTTTATTATTTATATGCCGCCCACTCTGGGAGGCTTCCAACAATTTATTAAAACACAAAAAACCCTTCAAACATTAAAAACCTTCCTGTTCAGAGCTGCCTTCAGATGTCTTCTAAAGGTCAGAAGGATGTTTATTTTCACAGGGCAGGTGCCACTACTGAGAAGGCCCTCTGACTGGTTCTCTGTAACCTTGCCACTACTGCCAGAAGGCCCTCGGAGCTGGATCTTAGTGTCTGGGATGAACAGTGGGGTTGGAGACTCTCCTTCAGGTATACTGGGCCAAAGCCATTTAGGGCTTTGAATTTGATACATTTATGGAGGATAAGGCTATCAATGGCAACTAGCCGCAATAGCTATATTCTCCTTACACTGTCAGAGGCAGTAAAACGTTATTCCACAAGGAACCCATTGTTTGCGGCTTTCTTATTCTATGAACCTTGAATGATACCCACACTTTTCGCACTCCTGGTGCCAGATTTTGGTACAGCACTATTTGAAACCCTTTGTGTCTAATTCACAGATATTTTATTTATTTATTATTTATTATTTTATTTCCGCTCTATACGTTTCTGTTATTCTCTGATGTTTCTGAGCAGTGTACAGTAAGTTTACAAGAAACGTACCGTGGGTAAAATCAATTAAAATGAATCCTAAAAGCAGAAAACTTTACAGTGGTACCTCAGGTTACAGATGCTTCAGGTTACAGACACTTCAGGTTACAGACTCCACTAACCCAGAAATAGTACCTCGGGTTAAGAACTTTGCTTCAGGATGAGAACAGAAATCGGGCTCTGGTGGCACGGCAGCAGCAGGAGGCCCCATTAGCTAAAGTGGTACCTCAGGTTAAGAACAGTTTCAGGTTAAGAATGGACCTCCAGAACGAATTAAGTTCTTAACCAGAGGTACCACTGTATTTAAAATGCCTGCTGAAATAGAAAGGTCTGTGTCAACCACCTGAAGTTCAAAAGGGAAGGGGCTTGTCGGATCTCAGCAATGAGAAAGTTCCACCAAATTGTGTTCACAATACTGAATGCACAAACTTCTGGTGGATACAGGCATTTCTTCTGAGCCACGTGGGGGCCAGTAGGAGAGACTCCCATAATAGCTCACAGCAGTGCTTTTTTCTGGGGGAACACAGGGTACGCATACCCCTAAAGATTTTGTAAATCTTTGTAGTTTTTGTTACCATAAAGCACCAATGCTGCAGCAAGCAAAGGCTCTAGCAGCTCAGTCAGCTGCTTGTGGCTGGAAAGCCAGACAGGATGTTTGTGACTGTTGCCATGGGAACAAAGGGGCAGTCCATTCTGTACTGAGCACCGGATGTTAGCTCAGTGTGTGTGTCATATGACCCGTACTGGAAGTACTTTGGTGGAGTTTCTTCTTGCTGTTGTTGAGTGCAGACATGATTCTCTGTACTGATATAAGAGGCAGAAATAAAGGATGTAAATAGTTTTCTGTCTGCTTCTTTCCCCTCCCTGGGGGACACCAAAGGGGAGAGAGCAAGAACGGTGTGTTCCTCTCACACATCTGAGAAGAATCGCCGAGACCTCGCCTGCTTATCAGCAGAGTGGAGATGCGGGGAGGTCGACAGGAATATCTGCCGGTGCCTACGCTGTGGCACATTCCTCTGACCCAGGCAGAATTTCAACAGTTTTGTCCATTTACTGTATTTATTTTCCCTGGTTTGAACTATAAAATTGTGATTTTCTTGAGTCAAAATGAGAGTACCCCTAAACATTTATTTTTTTTAAAGAAGAAAAAAAAGGACTGGATCACAGTGACTGGACAAGGATATCAAGAATTGGGCAGTCGTTATGGCATCCTGGATCTAAGTTGTTAATTGTAAATTGACACCAGAACCTTGACCTTGACCCATGGGCAGCCACTGCAAGCTTTTAAGCCCTGGATTTAAGTGCTGGCAGTAGGATTGTTTATAAAGTGGGATGCAGTTAAATGCAGGTAGCTGCTGAACAAAGAGGATGTCGATGGGAGAAATCTAGCACACAGTTTCTGTATCTGGTGCATGTGCATCTTGGAGGAGAGCTGACCTTGTTTTTAAGATCCTTTCTATCATCTGCTGAGAACAATTCCTGTTACAAGAGCCTGTAAAGCACTCGTGATCTCTTATCACTCTCCCCCTACACCACACACACACACACTGGTGCCTTCCTTTTTTGCTCTAGATTAAACGCATCCGAGTGCTTCTGTCGTTCCTTATACAGCCCTCCTAACGCAAAGAATCTGGGTGAGCTTTGTTTACAGGCATCTTCAGTTCCTCGGGACAATTACCTCCTCATTACTGCTGTGATGGGTGCTCTATAAATGCCTCCTGCAGATCAATGGATTAGATTTATCTAGCACAGGAACATCGGTTGGACCAAATCTCTCAGCTGCAAGAAAGTGGTACAGCTCCATTGACTAATATAAAGTCTTGCCTCCATAATCCATCAATAAAGGTTTTTCCCCTTGACTTTTCAGCTGCATTGGCCTAGCCAATTGCTAGATCCAAGAGTTTCTAAATCAGCCTCTGGGAAAACATTTTGTTTTAATAATGCGATGCCATTAAGGCTGAAAGCATCCCTCAGTTAAAAACAGGGCAATGGTGAACTTATTATTTCAGGAACTGTGAAACTGAGAATTTGTAGATGTTTGTGGCAGTGTTGTAAGTTATATGTTATATGCTTTAGCTGAGATTGCTGCACTGCGGGGCGTTGGACTAGATGACCCCTGGGGTCCCTTCCAACTCTACAATTCTATAATTCTACGATTAGTGCCTATGGCGGTGCTGACAAATAAGTATTGCAGTTGTTTGCTGCTTTCATTAAGACCCAAAGGTCTGCATCAGGTTTCAGATGCAAAACTCTTAAGGGTGGAATTGTGAACAGATTGTGTGTTTTCTGCTGAAACCAGCAACTCTGAATCCTGTTCCCACGCCCCCTTTGGTAAAAGGCATGTGTGGTGCCATGTACTTGTGATGGCCACCAACTTGGCTGGCTTTCAAAGACGATTGGATGAATTCATGGAGGAAAAAGCAATCAACATTAGCAGTCCATAGTGGTGGTGTACCTCTGAATACCAGTTTCTGGGGATCACAAGTGGGGAAACTTGCCTTTGCACTCAGATCCTGCTTGTATGATCCCCACAGATAGAATCAGACTGACTCCCTCCTTGTTGTCTTACCTTCTTGCAGCGACGGAGCAAGCTGATCAGGCACCTGGGGTAGCGTTCATGCCCTGCACCCAGGGGTGGGGCCAGCTGCCCACAGGGCGGGGCCAGCCAGGGCAGGACACTCTGCAGGGCCTCTGAGGAGCCTGTCTGCCTCCTCCCACTCAGCCGCCCTATAGCTGAGGGTTAGGTTGTGGGTGGACCATTTGAGGCAGCGCCAAGCCTGCAGAGACCCAAGCCACCGCATCACTCCCAGGAGAGACGCGTGGCTTGGGCGCACTGCAGGCCCTGCGGTGAGTGCCGCCTGGCATTTTGTCACACCTCTCAGTGCTGACACCCAGGGCGGACCACCCCCACTGCACCCCCTTCCTCCACAGCTGCCTTCTTGTTCCAACAGGCTTTGGGGAACTGAATGCTTTTAATGCAAAAGCTGGTGCCATGCTGTTTTTATTGCAATTATCACTATGTTTTTAACAGATGGGAGGGAGGGAGTTTTATCTCTATCATTGTTTAATTGTAATTGTTATTTCTATGATTTTAGCTGTGCTTAGTTTTGTCTATAAGCCGCCTTGAGTCCCTGTAAGGAAAAAGGGTGGGGCATAAAGAAATAAAACAACAACAGCAGCAATAGCAACAACTTAGGATCTCTTTGCCCTGCTGCACAGTCTGCTATACAGGTCTTTCCACTTTTTCACAGACCCTCTTGCTCTCCCCTCTTATGGCTGTTTATCCTAACATCAGACATGGACTAGACAGCCTTTTAAATAGAAGACACGTTCAAATAGGGGGCTACCTTTGTAAAAAGGGATGCGGGTGGCGCTGTGGGTTTAACAACAGAGCCTAGGACTTGCCAATCAGAAGGTTGGTGGTTCGAATCCCCATGACGGGGTGAGCTCCCATTGCTTGGTCCCAGCTCCTGCTAACCTAGCAGCTTGAAAGCACGTCAAAGTGCAAGTAGATAAATAGGTACCGCTCTGGCGGGAAGGTAAACAGCGTTTCAGTGCGCTGCTCTGGTTAGCCAGAAGCGGCTTAGTCATGCTGGCCACATGACCCGGAAGCTGTATGCCAGCTCCCTTGGCCAATAAAGCGAGATGAGCGCCACAACCCCAGAGTTGGCCACGACTGGACCTAATGGTTAGGGGCCCCTTTACCTTTGTAAGGTAGGACTCATGGCCATCCTAGACTGGTTTCTTCCACATGTTCCTCTCCCACATGTCCAAACCATCCTCTGAGCTCCACCCCCATCATTGAGCCTGGACACTGAGGTCCAGCTCCGAGGGCCTTCTGGCAGTTCCCTCACTGCAAGAAGGGAGTTTACAGGGAACCAGTCAGAGGGCCTTCTTGGTAGTGGCGCCCGCCCTGTGGAACGCTTTCCCATCAGATGTCAAGGAAATAAACAACTATCTGACTTTTGGAAGACACCTGAAGGCAGCCTTGTTTAGAGAAGCTTTTAATGTTTGATGTTTTATTATGCTTTTAATATTCTCTTGGAGCTGCCCAGAGTGGCTGGGGAAACCCGGCCAGATGAGCGGGGTAATTATTATTATTATTATTATTATTATTATTATTATTATTATTATGATGCATGATTTACATACCTCACCTCAGAAGAGCATGCAAATTGCAGCACTCACCACTCCATTCCAATTTCCAACGGAATTCTCTGAGATCCCTACATGCAAACTGATGCGTGTTTGGGGTTTAATCTGCAGTGTTACTTTTTTCATATTATCTAATAATCTGTCAGCTGTCTTGGGTACCCTTGGAAAGGAAGGCAGTATAGATTTTTTATTAAAAAAATATATTAATAATAATAAATAATAACACTGGGCTTGGCTTGTTTTTCTGTTTTACTTTGGTGATGATCATTAAATCCTGCCCTCTAGAGAAATGTTTGGAGATCCAGCAAAAACGTTGAACAGGATGGTGCTGTTCCTAGAAATGAATGTGAATATTTCCCACTGCTCCTTCCTCTCCTCCCGTCTCGCCTCCCAGTTGTCATTCTTGTAATCTGGGAAGGGAAGAGGCTGAGAAGCCTGTGTTTAGTCATGGCATTTAATGTACACTGTAGACAGCTTTGCTGAGTTCCCTTTAATGGCATGCTGTTGCTGCTGCTGTTGCTGCTTTTTTCAAAAGCTAAATCTTAAACACAGCTTTGAAATGAAAAGGCCACTCTCATGTTCCTGTGTTTATAAAGCCAATCAATTGGTGCCTTCAAGCAATTATTGACTAATTAAAGACTATCTCACAGAAAACAGAGAAAGCATTAGGCTCTTGCATGTGGAGTTAACGACACTTCATAATATTTGCAGAAGGCCTCCTATACAGAGGAGCTAGCAGGCATTTATGGAGCTGTCTAGCTTTCTTCACATGTTAATTTGCTAAGAAGACATCTCTGCCTTTCACATGGGCACTGGGGCTGCTTTTGCTGAAATGCACCCAGGCAGGTCTATTTTGCAACCACAGAGGTTAGAGTTGAAAAGCTAGGTTTTCTAGACATTGTGGTTTCTGCAATACCCTCTATTTATATTTTAAATCCTGGTTGTTTGGATAGCATTATTTACTGCTATAATTTCTTACTATCAACATGGCACTGAAATTGCTCATAATGGATAGCTGCACATTTAATTGAATAATTGCAAATAATTGTGAGATACCGTTTTAAGTTCTGAAATTAGTAAGACTGCATGCTGCAGTCAGTCAGTTAGATAAATAGAACCAAATAATTGAAGGTACCTTAAAAATTATCTAGTCCTACCCCCAACTGATGCAGAAAAAAACACTCTTACAGCGTTCCAAATAGACCTTTGAGTCTCGGCTTTAAAAAGAGCTAAGAAAGGAGAGTTAAAGGCTGAAATCTTATGCACAGTTGCCTGGGAATATACCCCTTTGAACTCAATGGGACTTGCTTCTGATCTGACACATGGATGCTATTGATCAGTTAACCAGGCAGCAGATTTCTTTCCTCTTTTTTAAAATATAATTTTTATTAACAAACCAATCAAATCACATTAATTCCAAATTACAAAGCCAAATTTTTAAATTTTTGTTGGGGGTACACATGCTTCGAGCTCTTTTTTGGGGGGTGAGGGGAACCTGTATTATTTCTTATAAGTAAAAAAAAGGTAAAGGACCCCTGGACAGTTAAGCCAAGTCAAAGGTGACTATGGGGTTGCGGCGCTCATCTCACTTTCAGGCTGAGGGAGCCAGCATTTGTCCACAGACAGCTTTCCAAGTCACATGTCCAGCATGACTATATCGCTTCTGGCGCAACAGGACACCATGACAGAAACCAGAGTGCATGGAAATGCTGTTTACCTTCCCCCCTGCAGTGGTACCTATTTATCTACTTGCACTGGCATGCTTTTGAACTGCTAGGTTGGCAGGAGCTGGGACAGAGCAACGGGAGCTCACCCCATTGCAAGGATTCGAACCACCGACCTTCCAATTAGCAAGCCCAAGAGACTCAGCGGTTTAGACCACAGCGCCAGAAGTGGTTTAGTCCTGCTGGCCACATGACCTGGAAAGCTGTCTGTGGACAAATGCTGGCGCCTCGGCCTGAAAACAAGATGAGCACCACCACCCCATAGTCACCTTTGACTGGAATTAACTGCCCAGGGCTCCTTTACAATTTGACTTCTTATAAGTACATGCAAGTCCCACTATCCAAACACTCGTGATACAAACAAAACAAACCAAACCAAGGCCACTTGCCCAAACTTGGGAAATTAGTACCCAAACCTTGCTGTATACATTGCAGATTCAGATACCCAAACAGCCAGACCTGCGTATAGTACTATAGCACTAGATAGGTAAAGGTAAAGGGACCCCTGACCATTAGGTCCAGTCGTGGCCGACTCTGGGGTTGCGGCGCTCATCTCACTTTATTGGCCGAGGGAGCCGGCGTTCAGCTTCTGGGTCATGTGGCCAGCAAGACTAAGCTGCTTCTGGCGAACCAGAGCAGTGCACGGAAACGCTGTTTACTTTCCCGCCAGAGCGGTACCTATTTATCTACTTGCACTTTGATGTGCTTTTGAACTGCTAGGTTGGCAGGAGCAGGGACCGAGCAACGGGAGCTCACCCCGCCGTGGGGATTCGAACCACCGACCTTCTGATCGGCAAGTCCTAGGCTCTGTAGTTTAACCCACAGCGCCATCCGCATCCATAGTACTAGATAAGAAGCCTTAAACAAGTCTTGCTTTTTTGTGTTTTGTTGGTCCACAGCAGCTGTTTTGCCAGAAACCATGGGAGGGAAGGAGGGAGGGAGGGAGGGAAGTGCAGGGAGGGTAAGAGATCAGACAAATAAGAGAGAATTTTTTCCCTTCCTTGTTTGCCTTTTGCAAGGTTAATCATCATCATCATCCACAGTGTGCTTAAGGTCCTTTATCAGCTTTATACTCATATTGTCTTTGACCCTCTTTCCCTGTGTGTGTGTGTGTGTGTGCGCCCACACCCACACACACCCCCACACACACCCCTACTCAACTTCAACCAGAATTTAGGCCTTGAATTTACAGTATATGAGGATGTCAGCATGTTATTTTTGTTGTTGCTTGGGATCAGAGGCTTCATTTTATACAAAGTGCTTTTAGGGGAGAGAGGAGAAAAAAATAGTTTCTTGATTGGAACTCCCACTGGCAACTCTTATAAGAAAATGAATATGTTTCAGCTCTCCTAAGACATCATTGACAGGTCTCTTTGGAGCAATTGAATCTCCAATTTTGCAATCTTCGCTAGCAGAATTCCCCCCCCCAAAAAAATGATTTGGGGACCTAAGATATAGCACCCATGTGACTCTCTTTCCTCAGCACTCTGGCTTGTTCGTTCTTGCCAACAATTTATGCAGTCGTATGGCTCGTTTTCTTTTTGTTTCCATACCACTTTCTATTGTAAAGAGTAATGGCACTGTAGACAAGTAGTTAGAATTGTCAGAAGTTTTCCTGCCCTTAATTTCTCCTACATCGTTTTTTGGAAAGAGGGGGGGGGGGGTAGGGTCAAGACTGTTAGGTGGTCATTTTGCTAGGGAAAGTGTAGAAAGTCTTGGATTTATGACACTTTGGTGCCCTAGGCAATTTGCAAGACAGTGCACCCCCTTTCTATACAAAGATACTGAGTGGACTGGCAGCTAAATCTTACTTCAACATGGGCTAGTGGGTAGCATCCTCCAATGTATCTAAGATAAGCAGGCTCATTTGGGAGATGTTTGACAGGCTTTTGACACACACAACTCTGATTTCCAACAAAAGGGAATGGACAAGGCTCAGGAATGATAGCTGCAGGTGATTGTCTGCTGCCATGGGTGAACATTTCACTTTGTCTGGTGATATGTCTGGCCCTGTTGGCATCTGCAAATAGGCCTGGGAAAAGGCTGTCTCAAACCCTGAAAGAGATGGACTAATGCAATTTATTATTATCCTAAAAGCCTGTTCCATCATTCCACTCTATACATATTCAGAAGTTCATGATATTACCCATCTTGTGGAGAATGTAGGTAGAGATAATGCCCCCATCTCACAGTACTCAAACCAAGAGTCATCCAATGAAGCTGAATCTTGGACCATTTGAGACAAACAAGAGGGAATAAATACTTCACCATGCAGTGAATAGTTAAACCATGGAAATCCCCACCAAGATGTAAGGATGGCCACCAGTTTGGATGGCTTTAATAGGAGATTAGCAAAGTCATGGAGGATAAGGTTATCAATGGTCATGGTCACTATATATTAGTTAGGTGAAATTTGCGGGTTGCAGGCACAGGGGAGTAGGAACAGCATCCTGAATTGGACCCAAGCCAATTGTTGCATCCATGACAACTGAACCACAAATGGCTATCTTCAGCTGAGTAGTGGGTCCAGAACTTTGGGATAATCTCTGTGTGATCACATCCTCTCTTGCTTTGATTCTACCCTGTTCTTCTTCTACAACTTCTAAGGCAGCATCCAGGCAGCACTTTATTTCACTTCTCCAGCATTTCCGCACCTGAAACTTTTCACATATTGTGTGATCCTTCATGCAATGTAAAAACTGCTGCTGAAAACCTCGCAATTTAGTGCTCATCTCCGTGTTTGCAACCCTGTTAATTTGGGAAATGGTGGGACTTTTGTGCTGTTTTCTTAGATCACACTGTGTGGTGACAGTTGGGGCCATTTTATACCATCCAGTCCTTGCCCCCTGTTCTCATGGGAATCACTGGGGAGCAGAAACATGAATGTGCATAATGGGTGATGACCACACCCACTGTTGCAAATGAAATTTAGCATGACACAGTATTATGTCAGTCAAAAAGCCACAATTCTATAACACAACAGGTAGTTTGGTGTGAAAGGAACATTAGAAACCAGGATGGAAGCGCTGGTCTTGTAACCAGGAAAACGAATGCAATAACCCCCATGTCTGAACGCACCCTAAGTCATTCCTTGGTTAACAATGGTTGTTGTTTAGTCGTTTAGTCATGTCCGACTCTTCGTGACCCCATGGACCAGAGAATGCCAGGCACTCCTGTCTTCCACTGCCTCCCGCAGTTTGGTCAAACTCATGCTGGTAGCTTCGAGAACACTGTCCAATCATCTCTTCCCCTGTCGTCCCCTTCTCCTTGTGCCCTCCATCTTTCCCAACATCAGGGTCATTTCCAGGGAGTCTTGGCTTCTCATGAGGTGGCCAAAGTATTGGAGCCTCAGCTTCACGATCTGTCCTTCCAGTGAGCACTCAGGGCTGAATTCCTTCAGAATGGATAGGTTTGATCTTCTTGCAGTCCATGGGACTCTCAAGAGTCTCCTCCAGCACCATAATTCAAAAGCATCAATTTTTCAGCGACCAGCCTTCTTTATGGTCCAGCTCTCACTTCCATACACTACTGGGAAAAGCATAGCTTTAACTATACGGATACGGACAATGATACTTGTGTGAAAACATATGCCTGCTGATCTTGAGGCATTTAGAGAAGACCTTGTTTCTTTTTACTACTGCAAGCAACTTTTTTTCTCCTCCTTCAGTCGTACCGTTGAATACTTTGGAAGAAGGCTTAATTGTATCTGGAAAAGAATAAAACACACACATTGTATCTCTTGCAGGATCAATGTGCTTGTTGAGGTGGAGAAATGGCATTGGATTAATTCATGATGGTTCTTCAGTTTGAAGGTAGGGGCATAGGAAGAATATTACATTTCATCATGAAATTAGTGGCCCTGGGTAAGAATGGGTAGACAACAGGGAGAAGCATATTTATGGTTTCACTGTGCCCTATTCCTCCTGAATAGCCAGGAATTTAAGAGAATTTCTAACATTCATTCTGGAACTGGAGTATCTGCTGAAGCTTTCCATTCATTTGCATTTGGCTTCCCTTTTACTTTACTGATGCACATGTGAGCAGTTAAACCACCAGCAGTAACAAAAAACAGAAATAAAACCCTCTTACTGTGATCATTTGATTGATAAAAGAGCTGCATTGGTGGCCAGTTTGTTTCCCGGCACAATTCAAGCTGCTCTGAATCGTGTTTAAAGTCCTAAATGACTTAGGCCTTTATATCTACCTTTTTCTTTTCTTTTTTGAAAGTGCAGATTGCATTTATTTTCTGCATGTATGGTCCTCTGTACGGTCACACAAGTACTTAAAACACCAACCAAATAGTTCCTACATTCAAATCACACTCATGTCAGTGAAATGTTAATTCTATACACACAAATAAAAAATGATAATAATTGAAACAAAACAAAAGACAAGTCAGCAGGAAGAAAAGAAAAACCTTAGTTCTAAGTTAACAATGGTAGAACGCTACTGAGACAACACCATAGAAACCTCACTGAAGCAGGAGTTAAATTCAGGCTGCTACTTAGCAAAGCTCATCACAGACTTTGAAAAATATTGTTGTTTTCTTTAAACTTTGGTTTTGGGAGTCAGATTTTCCAGTGTGATGAGTCATTCAAAAATGCTAATGCAGAAGCATAACAATTCCACCTGGTGGGATAAAATATATCTAAAGACTGTATTCTCCCCTATAGACACTCTCAAGCACTGTTTCTCAACCTGTGGGTCCCCAGATGTTGTTGGACTACAACTCCCATCATTCCTAGCCAGCATGATAGTGGTCAGGGATGATGGGAATTGTAGTCCAACAACATCTGGGGACCCACAGGTTGAGAAACACTGCGTCTCAAGTGTTTAGTTCAACAGAGGGGGCCTTCTTGGGAGCTCCCCGCCCCCATAAACTTGGGACAGCCTCTAAGTTGGGGTGCATATTTTAAGGACACATACTTTCCTCGTAATTGTAATCTGTTTTAAACTCTTTTTAATGTTGTATTTTAAATTGTTGCAACCTGCCCTGGGACTTTAGGTTTAAGAGTGAGAAATATATGGGTGGGTGGGTGGGTCTCTCCCTTTGGTGCTTTACTGATGCACAAAGAATCTTGATACAGTTGTAAGAAGAATCTCATCAAGTTTGCTTTTCTGTGTGCATTCATAATGAAAGGCATGTGAATTAGATTTGAGGTGAAATTTCCCAGAAGACTTCATTTTTACTATTTCTGGGATATTTCATTGCCGCAGAAAAAGAAGACCACTCTGCAGAACTTACTCGGATAATTCTCCATTCATTTGGTCCCCATTTTTAAACAAGCAGATCTTAATTCACACCTTCCAGACTAATATCTGAATTGGAAAGTAATTATCCTTCAGCTTTCACACGTTTCTGAATTTTGTGATCCACCTCTCACCTTAAAAATGTGTTCAAATGCTAAACAAAATTTTGTGGGGTTTTTTGCTGGTAAATGCATTCAAATTCATATTTAAATATGATTTTTTATTCAAAACTTTTTAGAAATAGTAATAGATCAAAGTATAAATGGGAGCAAAATAGACTTATGAGTGAACAGATACAAAATTTGCACAGGTGTGAAATAACATTCTCTATTATTGTTTTTGCTGCTGCTGCTGTCATCAACAACATCATTATCCCACAATGCCCCAGAACAGGGCATTTGTGGAAAATATAACATAGTACTCATGCTGCTAAGACAGTTGCTGTTCCTATCACTTACAGGAGCAGCAAAAGGACAACATCCCCAAACAACCCCAAATCCTTCATCTGTATGTGTCTGAAATGTGTCTATTATTATTGCAGAACCCTGGCATCTTGGAAAATACACCCATGCAAACGCACACACACACTTGGTAAAATCAAGTAAAATATCCCTCCTGATTTCTCTCATATAGCTAGAGTGGAGAATTTTGAGAAGCTGTTTGTATTCTCCTCTGGTAGAAGAACTGTGGCCAAAATTCAGAAGTAGGTTCTGAAGCAGGGGAGAATTCCTAATGCATGGAAAAACTGACACAGTGCCCTCCATGTGCTGTAGGACTTTAAATCTGGGCACCACAGTTCAAGAAGGACACTGACAAACTGGAACGTGT
>JAXCMG010000039.1:11255928-11271233 GCA_034642415.1 Podarcis siculus
CGATGGCCCTTGTGGTCTCTTCCAACTCTATGATTCTATGAAATTCCCATAATCCCCGTGGCCGGTGCTCAGGAATGATGGGAAATGTAGTGCAACAAGATATGGAGGGCACAGCATTAGCTCTCGCTGGCCGAATGAAACTTGACCAGGTAAATTTGAGAGTATTGGTATGGGAATCAGCACTCCTCCAGGCATTGGGGTCCCGAGTTGTTTGGGTCCTCTGCAGCTCAATTGAAAACAATTTACCTCCCCAGTGACAAAATTAGATGGCATCCACTGCAATATTGGAGTCTCTGGAGATTATAGATTAAATACTGTTTGTTTAATGGAAGTCTCCCTAAAGAGGCTTCATGTTTTTCGGCCATAAATCATTCCCCACAAAAAGTAATGTTTATGCAGTTACATGCTGATGGCTTAATCCCTTTAATCTTTTAATATTCTATAACTAGCTTCTACTTATTGCTCAAGATCCCCTTTGGAAAAAAACACCATCTTCTCAAGCATCAATGTTGCTTTGATCGGTAGGCGGTAATGATATCCTGAAAACGGCATAGCAGATGGATTGATTTACACATGCATCTCTCAGTTTAAGTTATCTCACAGGGTAGCTGTAAGAATAAAAGGTATGGCCTTCTTAGGGGAGGATTTTGAAATAAATGCAATTTTATGATTTGTTTAGTACAATACCAAA
Source organism: Podarcis siculus (assembly GCA_034642415.1). Lineage (NCBI taxonomy): Eukaryota > Metazoa > Chordata > Lepidosauria > Squamata > Lacertidae > Podarcis > Podarcis siculus. Next base: position 11,256,620 of record JAXCMG010000039.1, read on the forward strand.
TGTTTAAAATATGAATAAATCCCTACAGGTGAGTATTTCAAATTATTTGATGCCAGCTGAAGGTACTTTCCAATTTAGATGGTTCACAGGTTCAGATAACATGCATGACCTCTAGTCATTTGCAGGAGGGAGATCTTTTCTTAGTCAGGCCTTCACGGGAGCAATTTAAAGGAGGTAGCCATAGGAGTCCAGCCCACCTTGGAGCATCCTAGCACATAGAAAGCTAGCACATCAGGGCAGGGCTGGTTTATCCCTCCCATGCTTTTTATTGAGTTTTTTCACAAACATAAATAAAACTTAATCTTTTACAATCAACATTTTGTATTATCTTATTTACCCTGCACAGTTTCGCGCCCAGACTTCTCTCCTTCCCTGCTTCAGTTTTCCTATTTTACATCTTCTCTTGCAGATTCTTATTTACCCTCTATTCACATCACAGGATTTACGTTAACCCTGCTACCGTTTTTAAACTTCTCCAATTAAATCTTATATATGCAACAAATTTACTCCACTCTTCTTCAAACTTTGTCCCTTTTTGGTCTCAAATTTTATAAGTCATTTTAGCCAATTCTGTATATTCAAAGAATTTGGTCTGAGGGCAGGGTTGGTTTACAATCCTTGCTCGCTTTCCCATGCCTGGAAGTTTTTGACAAGGGAGTTACTTCAGATATGTGAAATGGTCAGAGTCTGTGGGGCAATACCCAATTGTTTTGGGACTACAATTCCCACCATCCCTGACCACTGGTCCTGTTAGCTAGGGATGATGGGAGTTGTAGTCCCAAAACAGCTGGAGGGCCGAGTTTGGGGGTGCCTGCCCCACATGCTGTTTCTGAGCATGTTGATGTGACTTAAGACTCCAAAGTTTCTAGACATCGGTCTTGTTCTGTTGCAGTTTGTTAGCTCTGTTTTGATGGCACTGGATGTGACACCCGTATGGTTGACAGGAAATCATACCGCTTGAAATTCTTTATTGGTGCCGGTGAATCTGAGCAAAATACAATTCCATCTGCTAGCATCAATTTGCAAGAGGTGTCTGCAGAACATCCTATGGAGTTGCGAGCAAATGAGGTTTCATCTCATTGTTAACAAGGTTGAAATGCCTGGCCTGTCACCAGCGGATATGACCCTCGTGCTCCAGCGGGCCTGTTATATTGTCTGTTCCAGCTGGTGCTATTGGTTGTTAATCAGAAGTGTTTATACCTTTCCATTCTCACTCGATTCCTGCCCTCCCCGACCAACTTTATATTCAAAGTTGGTTCATTACCAGGTGCATTGTGACAACCTCGTCTTGACATTTTGCTGTCAGCTCCCGGTGATTGGTCAATATTACTCCTGGCACCCATCACAATGCAGAAAATTTGTGATCACACCAATTAGGATGTTTACTCAATGTTTGGTTTGCAAGATAGCAAACTCCAAGCAGGGGATTGAAGCCAGGTGAGCAAGAGAGAAGCAGGAGGTGGGTGTGAGGGCGAGCTCCTGTAATGCAGGCACAAAGCAGTAACTACTGACTTAGCGAAACCAGATTTGCAGGACATGTCACAATAGGCAACAGCCTATTGTAGATGTGGTGTGAAACTAGACTCTTGGTGTCTCTAGGGCAGTGGTGCAGAACCTCAGGCCCAGGGGCCAAATGCAGCTCTCAGGAGCCATGGGGACTCTCCCCAGGTCACTCTTCTTACTGGCAGCAATTCACATCCTCTTTGAGTGTTTTTGACGGCCGGGATGCATCATTAAACTCGAATGCTCACTCTCGGGTGGAGAATAGAGAGGGGTGTGCTTTATACTGGGTCAAATCATTGGCATACCTGTCAACTGTCCTGGAAAAACCGACACATCCCATTTCCCCCGTGAGAGCAGGGCAGCAAAATTTCGGGCCAAGAACTCGCCCTGGAAAAAGCTGTTTGGGAGGCTCTGTGATTTTGCACAGCAGCCCTAAACACATGCTTTTAGGTGCTGTGCATGAAAACAAGTGCCTTTTCCAGGTCTGTGATCTTGTGCCAGTCATGTGACTCACACAGGAGTGTGGACCCAGGGGATGGTGTCCCAGGTTTGGGGCCACATCGCTTTGGAGGGTATGCATTTTGCTCAGTACACTCACGACACTGACTGGCAGGGTTTTAGACATGAGTCTCTCCCAATCCTACTAGAGTTGCCAGGAATTGAACCTAAGGCTTTCTGTGTGCAAGGCAAATGCCCTGCTGCTGAGTTATGGCTCTTCCCGAAGGGTGTGTGTGTGTGTAGAAACTAGACCACCATGCAAAGGTAAAAATTTACATTTCTTGCCCCTGCCCTCTGTCAGGCCTGAGGAGTCTCTCCCTCCCCTCCTGATGGTTTCAAGAAGCCAGGAGGAAACAAGAAAGCTTTTACTTATGATTTATTCACTCACAGTGGTAACAGACAAAGAATTCCAGTCTTTCCTCCATGACAGAGTTGCTCACTCTGGCTCCTCCTCCTTCCCCCTTCCCCAGCAGCCCCAGCCCCTACGGAAGCCTCCCGTTGCCAAACGTCGCTGCGTATGTTGCTCTTGCACTCTCAACGACAGTCGCATCCTAGGGGATGGAGGATCCTCTATGCTGTCTATTGAAGTGTTTGCTGGCTGCTCTCTGCCCTCCCTTACTTCTCCTAACTCAGCATAGCTTGGCTGCTTGCCCTTCTCTGCCTCGTTATCTCCCTCATAACTTGGCTGTACTTCAATACTGTCTCTCTCCTCCTTGTCAGCTGCAGGAGAAGGGCAGGGGAAGATCGCCACCAGGGCCATCTTTACCCGGGGTGCAAGGGGTGCAGGGCACCTGGGCACCAAATTCTGGGGGGTGCCAGGTGCCCGCTGCTGAAGCTGCCTAAGCTCTTAACTATCTACCTGTTATGAAATAATAAATAATTTTAATCAAGGTAGAAAAACAAAATACACATATACCTAGGTATTACCAAAATGTATTGACTTTGTGCGCTCATTTACCAAAGACGTGCCGTGCCAGCAGCGGCGCTTGTCATCCACAATGGCGGTGCTTGTCAGACTCGATGATTTGGGGGCACTGGGTGGATTTTTGCACCCCAGCGGTGCATATGCTAAAGACTCCCCTGATCCCCACCATTTCTCTGCCTCTTTATTCCAGTCCCTGGTACCCTTGTCCATTGGCACAAGGCCCTTCGAAAGTCCTCTAGATGTTGTTGGACTAAAGTTCCCATCATGCCTGACCATTGGCCAGGCTGGCTGGGGACTGATAGGAGTTGGAGTCCAGCAGCATCTGGGGAACACCATGTTAGCTACCCCTGCAGTAGCTTTTGCCAGCTGTGGCTTTCCTCTCAAGATTACTAAACTGTTCTTAGAAAATAGATGCTGGCTTCCTATTGATTTTAATTGAAGTCCAGTTAGTGTCAGAAGCAAAATGTTTATGAAGTCGTCTCTATTGAGTACAGAAAGATGGCAGTGTTTAGATCTCCCTATGCCTGATCAAAAGCAGCTCACTAGACAAATGGAGAATGCACACAGACACCACTGGGCTAGTTGATTTAATACAAAATTGGCATTTTAACTTCTCAGTGCTACATTTGAGATTATCGTGGGAGGGGTGGTTTGCGGGGGGAGAGGATTGTATACCATAGAGGCTGATTTAAAATCTTTATAGTTATGCCACTGTTTAATGCAGGGCCACTGAAAGTAGGCGAGGCACAGCAATTATTATAACTGATAAGCTACTCTAGTCAATTTGTTAAGCACTAGCAACTCCTGCTACTGCATAGCGGCCAAGATTAACTTGCTACTTATTCAGGTATTATTACCCCTCCAACGACATTAAATGTTCCACTTCTCACAGTCACATACAAGTCTTTTTATATATTATATAATAATGTACTATGTAGGAAACAAATAATAGCTGTTGTTATGGAGAATGGGTACAGCAAAATTTAGCACGTTCCAAATTATCTTGGGCTACCAGGTCTCTTTTTCCTCCATGCTGTGCAGAAGAGACATGCTGTTCTTGCTTATCCAATCAGTTAAGAATATATAAGGGCCAGAAGCAAAAGTGGATACAGCAAAGATGCAACTCTCATGTTTTTGCACAGTAGTGTGCATTCCAGCCACAGAGCCAGTGTGGTGTAGTGGTTAAGAGCGGTGGACTCGTAATCTGCTGAACCGGGTTCGCTTCCCCACTCCTCCACATGCAGCTGCTGGGTGACCTTGGGCTAGTCACACTTCTCTGAAGTCTCTCAGCCTCACTCACCTCACAGAGTGTTTGTTATGGGGGAGGAAGGGAAAGGAGATTGTTAGTCGCTTTGAAATTCCTTAAGGGGAGTGAAAGGTGAGATATCAAGTCCAAACTCCTCCTCCTCTTCTTACGTCAACAGTTTCCTACTGTCATGAACTGACAGGACAGTGAGGAAAGGTCAGAAGATCTTGGCGAGGGGTGTAGCCATGATTGGTACACAACATGACAAGCTGAAGAAGGGGAGGGGAGGTTGGGGACTTAGGAGGTACTCATGGGACATCAGAGGATGTTGAAGGGGCAGCTGACAGTTCACAGGAACCAGCGAAAGGGGACATATCACCATAACCAGTGTTGCCCATGTCTCCCCAAAAAAGGCATGCTCTGAGGTGTCAGGAACTGTGGAAAGTGCACTTTAAGAGACCAAGGTAGGTGGGAGAACACAGCCCAGTTTACTAGTTGATCAGGTGAAGATCATGGGGCTTGTTTGGTCTGGGAGGAAGTTGTGGTCACTCAGCTGGATTAAGGTCAGGTGAGGATCACATGTTTTGTCAAGTGGAGAGGCACTGCTGCTGGACTGGAGCAAGCTCAGGTGTGTCAAACAAAATTGGGAGGAATGAAATGGAAGGAAGGCAGAGACTCTGTGTTTGCTAAAGGTTTTCCATTGATAGTTCATGGCTTGGCTGCTTCAGGAACTCCACTGGACTGAAATTTTAGGACTGACCATAAGATTCAAAACTTGAATTTTCTGCAGAGCCTTATGGTTTGACCTTAAACCTTTCTCATTGACCTAAACCTGTTTGGAACCATTGGGCTATTTGACTCCTTTCTAGCATTGCTCTTGGGACTGTGGTGCACTATCGGGACTTAACCTCTGGGTATACTGGGGTCCACCTCCAACTCCTTATCCAGGTAAGTAAGAGGCATTATCACTGCTCAGTGACACATTCCATGTAGACAAAACCACCTGAGGGCACACAGCTGGGCTGATGAGAGGTGTTGCTTGAGGAGAGTCTTGAGGGCTGAAGAGAGAGGCTAGGGGAGCAACTTTTGGCCCCAGGTTTGAAGTTCCAAACCACTGCTATAAATTATGAGTCTGCCATTCATGCTTCTTCCAGCAAGGCTGACTCAGCAAGAAATTCTTGTGTCATGAGAGGGAAGGGAGAAAATGTAAGGTGCTCTCAGTTTAAAATGGGGGTAGTCCACCTGTATTCCCTCCCCCACAAACCTTGCTTTCATGGTATCTAGGTTGCTGCATCACATGCTCTGCATATAGGAAGTCTTGCTTTGAGCCTTGGCACTTCCAGTTAAAGAATTTTGTGTGTGGTTCCAAGGTCAACTTGGAGATCCCCTGACAGTTAAAGCAGAGACTCCATCCATGGATAGCTGTTGCAATAATTTATTTTATTAAAAATATTTACAACCCACACTTCATCGGCATAGATGCCAGGGTGGGATAGAATGCATAATTGCATCGCTTGCATGTGGTGCCCTCTTCCACAGCACCACATAATCCACTTGGGACATGGGGAAAGGCCCCCCCCACTGAGGACTGATCTTAAGACATAGGCAGGCTGCTATAGGGAGAGGTGATAGTATAAGGTAGCTTCATATCTTCCCTGTCACAACCGTTGAGGATAATAGATAAATCTTAGAGCTCAATAGGGGACACGTACCAAGGCCAATTTTAAAATGTGGTTCTGATAGCACAGTCACACTGTACACTTAAAATCACTACAATATGACTTTAAACAGTCATGGCTTCCCCCAAAGAATTCTGGGAAGTGTGGTTTGCTGAGGGTGTTGAGTTATTAGGAGGCCCCCATTCCCCTCACAGAGATGCAATTCCCAGGGTGGTTTAACAATCCCAGGGAACCCTCACAATTATAGGTCTGTCAAGGGAACAGGAATCTCCTAACAACAACATCCACCTGAGGTGGTTGCCTCACTCTGCCTAATGGTAGGGCCAGCCTGGCCTAGCAGTTTTGGTGGCAATAAGGAGAAGCAGAACTTCATTGTTTCTAACTGGAAACATTTCATCTGTTGTAGACATAGGGGCCAACTCCTAAGGGCTCAAATAAAACATTTGAGGGTTTGGGGGGGGGCAAAGTTGATGGGCATTGCCCTTCAAACAATGTGCATGTGCTGTGTTTGGTAACTGATTATGCAGGGTGGATCTTACCTGTCCCCTCCCTAATATTTTATTCCAATTGGCACCTCTGGTTGTAGAAAGAGTTCTCTTTCTATCTATTTCTAGGCAAACAACAAAATATCAAAGTTTAACCAAATTTGTTGCAACTTTTCTTCTTCATTCCTGTTGATTTCTGGATGTCATACTGCGGCAGCGCTACATGAGTGAAGACCTAATTGATTAGGGATAATGCAAGTAGTTAAGTTTTAATCCGGCCATCCATCCCTCTGTGGTATTCTTCAGAATTTCAATCGATCCTCTCTCTCTCTCTCAGGTCTTCTTTGTGGTAATGATAGAGGCTATTGGCTCAGGTCAGTGTCTTTGATCAATTAAAGTGCAGGGAGCTGGCAGGAAATGATGCAACAGAGTTCACCAGTTATCCTGATAGCAATACATTATATTTTTTTGTAGGTTAGGAGGAGAGAGAAGGGTGGGGGAAGATGCGAGCAATTTCTGAGGTAAATTAATTCAAGGACGCCTCTGAAATGCATTTAATATTGATTATTATGAGTCTCCCTCAGCAATTTTATTCATGCCACATGGTTTACAGGCACTAAGGTTAAAGAGCCCCAGGTGGTTTTAAAAGCTGCCTGACGTACCTGCCGGAAAATGTGTCTGGCAGTCATTTTGATTTTTGAGACAGCTAGAGATGCATGTATCAGAGAAGCTTCCAGAAAGGGCCACCAGCTCAACCATTAGGAAGAATAAGGTGGCCACATCAACAGCCGATGCTGCATGCCATGAAAAGTCAGCAAATTGTGAGTTATTTTGTTGTCGTTGGATTTTTACTCCTAGGGAGAGGCAGTCGTAAAAATTTCTGTCTCAAATGGCAAAATAACTTGGCCAGGCTTGTATTCCAATAGATATACCAGAGGAAACTGTCAAGACTGACAGTTATCCTTCCTGGCCACCATTTTGGCACCAAATGATTTTCGCCTTGGCTCTCTGTAGCAAAAGTGGGTTTTTTATTTTTAAAAGGTACATTTAAATGCTTTGCAATGTACATTACTTGCAAATGTATTGATGCATAATTGGCACTTCCTCTACAGGTGCCTCATTGCTCCCCCCACCCCAAAGTTTGTTGTTTGTTTGTCAACTTTGTATAAATTGCTCATTGCTAGAGGCAGGCTATAGGGACTAAGGCTGCAAATCTAAGCATGTTTACTCAAAAGTCTCAATGAATTCAGTGGTGCTCACTCCCAGATAAGTGGGGTTAGGAATGCAACCTTAATCTGCTTCCTGCTGTGAATTTTAATGCATTGTTCATTCCTGCTCCTTTCACATGGAAATTCGCTTGAAAGCTGTATTTCAATTGTCTGAATGTACTTTGCAAATTTAAAAAGGGACTTGTATGTGTTTAAGTGGCAGGGAAACATTCCTACAATCCAGGACACAGAGTGCAAAATATCAACAGAATCCTAAACTGTCCCCACCTCATGCCTGAGTATTGGAAATGAGACAGCATGACAAGTTTATACTGAACTGTGAAATCATGCCAGTGAGAGGCTGCAGTCCTGACCCCCTATTGCCTGGGAGTAAGCCCCTACTGAATACTTGCACTGAACACTTGGCAAGGAGAAGCTCAGTATTATGAAGGATAAGAGCCTCCTATCAAAATAAAAGGTAAAGGTAAAGGGACCCCTGACCATTAGGTCCAGTCGTAGCTGACTCTGGGGTTGTGGCGCTCATCTCACTTTATTGGCCAAGGGAGCTGGCGTAACAGCTTCCAGGTCATGTGGCCAGCATGACTAAGCTGCTTCTGGCAAACCAGAGCACCGCATGGAAATGCCGTTTACCTTCCCGCCAGAGCGGTACCTATTTATCTACTTGCACTTTGACCTGCTTTGAACTGCAAGGTTGGCAGGAGCAGGGACCGAGCAACGGGAGCTCACCCCGTTGCAGGGATTCAAACTACCGACCTTCTGATCAGCAAGTCCTAGGCTCTGTGGTTTAACCCACAGCGCCACCCGTGTCCCTCCTATCAAAATAGCAGAGTGCATATTCAGAAAGAAAAACAAGTTACCTTAGCAACAATGATAGCATTGATTTGCTGGGCAGATTCTGGCTCTAAACAATATTTCCAACGAATTGTAGAGGTAGTGGCCCTCAGAAACCACCTAGATCAGGAGTTGGGGACCTGTGGCCCACCTGATCCCATCCTACCCGAGTATTGGCTGTGATGGCTGTGGCTGGTGGGACTTGGGGCCAACCATATCTAGGGAAGCACAAGTTCCCCACCCCGATCAAGGCAGACCCTTTCCATTGTGTAGTCTGCAGTGAGATTGTCCTCAGACTGATTAATTTAAACATCATCTGTCTCTAAAGGCTCAGAATAATGTAGTCCTTAAGAGTCAACCTAGATGTTTTCCATTCAAACTAGAAAGAGAATTATGGTGAATCAGGTTCCTAGGGTGATGGGAAAGGGAGGCAAAAGGTTTTAGCTCAGGATCAGTTTGTTAATTTTACTTCTGACAAGACCATTCTTCTGACCAGAGGAGTGGTGGACAGTTCAGTTCTTGTGGTACAGGAAGGAACTCTGGTTTAAAAGATACTTTTGCATAGTTGCATCTCGAAATGTCTCCTTACACCTGTTTAGTTTTATCTTGCTCTGATTGTGGCCCTCCTGGTTGATTCAGGTGCATATGTGTATTTCAGAACAGTGTGAGTGTGCTTCAGATGTCAATGATAGATTATCATGCTTAAGGAGGAGTTTTCCCAGTTCCATAAGTAGTCAGACTTTTGATGTTTTTTCTCCTTGGAAGGACCGTGTTCAGAGGAGAGAGTGCTTCTGAATATTTAAAGCTATTTGAGTAGGTGGAATCATAGCAATAGCTTTTAAGGGTGAGCTGCTTATCCATTCAAAGATCAAATCTGGAATTTAAAACTGAGTCAACTATCCTGGGTCAAATGTTTTTAGTAGCCATCAACCAGTAGCTAACCTCACATGAGTCTAAAGGTAGGTGCTAATAATTTCATGACTCATTAAGCTTCCTGGTGGTCCTCTGAAGCAGATCATAGTTGTTCCCCATTTTACAGGCATGAAACCAGATTTTGAGGTTGCATCTAAGCTGGGATTTAAATACCAGCCTGTCAAGACTACAAATCAGTGCTTAAGTTCATCAGACTCCAGACCTCTGTAAGAAGCAGCTTCCTAAAGCACTTGTTGCTTATCCAAGTCATGTGCTACTACCTTTTATCTCTACTATACATGAACTTTGAAAGTTAGTTGATGAATTGGTTTCCCTGGGTTCAGTTCAGATCATCTTGGAAAAGGGAGAAGAGTTGGAGAGCTCATATGAATGGGCCCTCTGTGTCATTGGGCAAGGTTCATTCCAGGAAGGCTATCTGGAAAATGGGGGGTAGAGACTCTCTGGCTGGGTATATGACATGAAGCAACATGTGTCTCACCCCATTGAGAAAACTCATCTATCATTATTCTCATTCACTGCATGCTCTGTAAGTCTAATAACTGAACAACAGGTCACAGTTCAGTGCTTAACCGATGCTGTAGAACAGCCAAGGTGAGCTGATACTCCCTGGCATCTAACCTCATCTGACTGAAGCAAACGGCAATCACTTTCATTTTTTCAAAAGTGCAAAATTGCCTGTTTTAGAACATTACATGTATTATTTCAAAAGCGATCATGAGGGCACTTGGAGGGTAACACTCTTCAAGGTGAAGAGGTTCTTGCTGAATGCAGAATTTTAATGTGATGCCGCACAGCACCTAAACTTCTCAGATGTTGTCTCTACGACAGTGGCATTGCTAAGAATAACTGGGGAGAGGAGAATCGGAACAGGAGATATCCCTGAAGAATTTGACCTTCCTGTGCTGGATGTCTTCGAAGAACATCATGCTGAAATCCGGATAATGTTGCTGATAAATTGTGCCGCTGAACTACCCCCTCCCCCCGCTTCCGAGCTCTCTAAAAACTAATTTGTCTGGGTGTGAAGGATATGCTACATATTTATAAATCTGCAGTTTGTACAGCTACTGTTTCATAACCTCTTATAGCATAATGATCGTTGAGTGGTCCTAATTCCCTTAAAGTAGAAAATGAAATGGATTTTCAAGGCATATAAGGTGTAGCCAATTCTTCTAATTATTTACTCTTTTGAAGTTTGATCTCATAGAAAAAGAAAATAGAATGTGCTTGCTTGGTGTGAAAGCTGGATAGGTGATGGGACATGAATGGGAGGTTGGCAGGTCTACCATGCTTCATGACAGTGCTGGCTCTGGCTCTAGGTTTTGGAGGACCTTTAGGCAACAGACTCTCAATTGTCTGTCCTGTCCTGTTTTGAGTCAGCTGCCTCATTCTGCCCAACAGTAGAGCCGGCCCTGGAGGGCTGCTCATTTCTTTGGTGCTATGATTATTGGAACATAGGCAGCTGTTGGTTCAGGAAGCTCTTGTCAGTGGGACCCCCTGCTATGTTGAGGGCTCTTGGCAGATGCCTAACCTTGATGCTGGCTCTGCTTCATGAAACTATGAGTGGCTTCAGAGATTATGAACAGGCAGTGTGGAACTGTTTTTCAAATGGTGGGGTAGCCATTCCTGGAGATCAAAGAGGGTGGCAACATGGGAACAGGCCTTTTCAGTAGTGGCTCCCTGCTTGTGCAATGCTCTCCAAGGAGGCTTGCTGATGCCCTCTTTGTCTAGTTTTTGGCACCAGACAAAACCTTTCCTTTTCACTGGGCTTTTGACCCTTATTCTGAAGGGTTTTTAAGTATTTGTGGCCTCTTTTAGTGAGGCGGGATCTGCCAGACCTGTCTTTTATTTGTATAGGGGTGTGTGTGTGTGTGTGTGTGTGTGTGTGTGTGTGTGTGTGTGTTGATTGTTTGATCATAGAGTTGGAAGGGATTCTGAGAGTCATCTAGTCAACAGTGCAGGAAATCTTTTGCCCAACATTTATCGTATGTCGTTTTAGTATTTCTTTGCGCTTGTCGCTTTGAGTCATTCTTGGGAACAAAGCAACGGCAACAACCACAAGTGGACTCCAGTTCTCACTGAGGTATCTAGGCTGCCCCACTTCAGACTGCAGGTGTAGGCTAACATCGCAAAATGTTCTTTGTTGCCTTCCTTCTCTTTTTGTTGTCTTTCCAGATATATCTAGTTGATTATGGGCATCAATGACCTAGAGCAGGGGTAAACAACCTTTAGAGGTTATTGGAATCTAGCTCCCATCAGACCCCAGACAGCATGGATAATGGCCAGGGATCATGGGAGCTTTAGCTTAACTTTTGGAGAGCATCATGTTGGTTCTCACTGAACTAGATGGACCTTGAATCTGATGCAGCAAGGCTCTTCAGATGTTTTGCAATGTCATGTGCGTACACAAACACACACACATACACACCACATTCTCTTCATAATTATGATCGCCTAGGTACTTTTCTCATAAACAAAACAAAGTGCAAGAGAAATAACATTAGCAACCCATTGCGGAGAGCTCATTTCAACATCTGCACTCAAATTGAAATAGCTCACGAAAAGAATGCAGGTCTCCTCTTCCTGCCGGTTAGAAAATGTCATTTAAATGTCAGAGATTTCTACATTCTTGACAATAGCTTCAATAAAAAACAATATGTAAAGTTTAACCAAATACCTTTTGAAAAGTCAACCCTCGGTTCAAAAAAAATATCAGTGTGATGTAAGGGAATACTGGCTTGTATTTGCTAGGGAATCATTGCAACGAGGGTGTTTAGTACACTGTTATTGCTGGACAGAGCAAGGCCTTTCTGCTCTGTGCCAGCAGAACAGGGAGAGGAGGATGAGAAGAGGGAGGGAAGGCCAGGAATCTCAGCTCACTGTGACCACATCCGTACCATATGTTTATTTTTTATTTATTTATTTTTTTATAATAATATTTATTCAAATTTTCAGACATTAACAACACCGAACAAACATCAAACAGGAAAACAGAAAAAGAACAATTCATTTAACAAACATCAAAAAAGAAAAAAGGGAAAAAAAAGTAAAATACAAAATTAACACTAAAAAGAACTTTTTCTTACATTTGTAACTTTCAATACCTTATTTTCTTTGCTTCCGCCCACCTTCCCTTCTTGTATTTATATTTTAAAAATTAGTTCAGCAAAATCATTAGTTACTCATGACTCAACTTTTGTCCTTCCCATTACATTCTACTCATCTTAATCGCAGAAACCCCTTCATTACATTTTCAAAGCCCTTAACATTCATTGATTTTACAGTGTCTTTGTAAGTAGGCCTTAAACTTCTTCCAGTCCTCTTCCACCTACGTGGAAGCGTACCATATGTTTAAAGCATTTGCACCACTTTAACAGCCATGGCTTTCCCAAATAATTCTGGGAAATAATAATAATAATAATAATAATAATAATAATTTATTACTTATACTGTAGTTTAAGGTTGCTGAGGGTTGTTAGGAGACCCCTCGACCCCTCCCAGACCTACATTTCCCAAAGTTCACTGGGAAGAGTGATCGTTAAACCTCTTTTTGTTTAGGCAAGCCTATCCAGATGCATAGAATGTTGATACATTTTAATGTGGTTTTCAGGTTATTGTTGAGCTAAATTTTTCGAATATTAAATTGTTTTTAACTGTTTTTACTGATAATGCCATTGTTTTATTCTTTTGTGAAACACTGAGGTTTGCATTGTATGTTTACAATCAAGAGGTATACAAATTTTCATAAATGAAATACAATTTTTTATTTGTAAGATTCCTTGAGAACTATTAGGTGAGGCTAAAATGCTGTAAATACGTGCACTGCGGCCTTTCGTGTTATATTTGTCCTGTAAATGAGTGACACCCCCCCCCCCACATTCTGTGCGGAAGGCAAGGGCCAAGCTAATATGTGACCCAGTTGTTTGTGTGATTCCTTGGTTTGCTTTCACGGAGAACACAATTTCTCAAATGTGTGGCCTTCTCTTCCTGCTATCTTTCCCCCCTTTTGATTTTGTGTGTTCTTGCTCAAAATGTGGTTGATTGTTTAGGGTGCCTCATCACCTTCTGCCTTATCCATCCACAATCTTCTTTTTCTTTTAATGTGATAGGTGACAGAGGGTTATTGGGAACTGAAGCTCAGGCTAGCACTCCGTAATGGAATCTCTGAAGCAATGCTACTTCTGGGGAGATAAAGAGGCACTGTCTTTCATTCTCCTGAGCAGATATTAACATCTGTCCTCCACAAACCTATCTAGTTCTTTTTCACCTGCTCTCCCCCGCCCTCTCTTCTGGGCTGGCAGTTCAACTGACTCTTTGATTTTCTAAGCACCTTACTCAGCCTAAAGAGCTCCATCAGTTAGTTCCCACAGTACGTATCTGGTCGTCCCAGCCAGATCCAACTGAATTTTTGTACCTTTAAAGGATGGAGCACATAATTTCCTTTGTTTTATTTTACCACCTCTGTCTCAATGAAGATGAGTGCTGATTTAGTATCACAAAATCCACCTGAGTGAGAAAAGTTACTCTAATAAACCCAACAACTTCCTTTTTTCATTTAGAGAGTGGAGCAGGTGAGGACAGGGGCATTAGCGTTCCTCCACACTTTATTCCTAGAAACGTTGTTTGGTTGCGTGGCGAGTTCCTGCCTCCCCCAGAGGAAATAAAGACACATGACACCAGTAATTAAGGTTAATGGGCTAAAATAGGCCACAACTTTATTGGTTGCAGGTAATGAGAGGTATTGGCTTAGGCATTGGTCCTAACAGTCTAACCCGCTTCAGCCTGATTTCTTGAAGACCGGGAAGGATTAACCACCAATAGAGGGAGTCCTCTGATGCACATCAACTAGGAGCTCCCCTGGGGTCACCGCTCGGGGGCGTGCCTTGGGCCTCACCTCCATAGGCTTCGGACAGGGCCACGCCCCCCGGAATCCTTTAACGGACTACCCGGATCGAAGAAGCGGCCAAAGAGGGAGATCTCCCGGCCGCTCCAGCGCTAAATAGCACTAGCCACACCCACCCACCCTGGATTGGCTGGCTGGGCTGTGACGCGGCCGGGAGTTCCCTCAGATGCGCAGAAGCTGCAAACCAGCCACTGTGCACGTGGGGTGGGCGTGAAGCCCGCAACCCCACCTCCTTGCCAGTTCGGAAGTGGCTATGTCTGAACAGCGTTAACCATGCATATGATTATTTCCATATCCAACTCACCCACTCAGTTCAAGTCCTAGAATCATAGAATCATAGAATCATAGAATCATAGTTGGAATAGACCACAAGGGCCATCGAGTC